>CAJNDT010004522.1:0-14080 GCA_905221615.1 Symbiodinium sp. CCMP2592
GGCTCCTGGCTGGATTGTGCTTGCTTGTAGTACAACTTCAGTGCTGGAAATGCATCGTTTCGGCTCCTGGCTGGATTGTGCTTGCTTGTAGTACAACTTTAGTACTGGAAATGCCTCGTTTCGGCTCCTGGCTGCATTGTGCTTGCTTGTAGTACAACTGTAGTACTGGAAATGCATCGTTTCGGCTCCAGGCTGGATTGTGCGTGCTTGTAGTACAACTTTAGTACTGGAAATGCCTCGTTTCGGCTCCTGGCTGGATTGTGCTTGCTTGTAGTACAACTTTAGTACTGGAAATGCGTCGTTTCGGCTCCTGGCTGGATTGTGCTTGCTTGTAGTACAACTTTAGTACCGCAAATGCCTCGTTTCGGCTCCTGGTGGCTGGATTGTGCTTGTTTGTAGTACAACTTTAGTACTGGAAATGCCTCGTTTCGGCTCCTGGCTGGATTGTGCTTGCTTGTAGTACAACTTTAGTACTGGAATGCCTCGTTTCGGCTCCTGGCTGGATTGTGCTTGCTTGTAGTACAACTTTAGTACTGGAAATGCCTCGTTTCGGCTCCTGGCTGGAGTGTGGTCGCTTGTAGTACAACTTTAGTACTGGAAATGCCTCGTTTCGGCTCCTGGCTGGATTGTGCTTGCTTGTAGTACAACTTTAGTACTGGAAATGCCTCGTTTCGGCTCCTGGCTGGATTGTGCTTGCTTGTAGTACAACTTTAGTACTGGAAATGCTCGTTTCGGCTCCTGGCTGGATTGTGCTTGCTTGTAGTACAACTTTAGTACTGGAAATGCCTCGTTTCGGCTCCTGGCTGGATTGTGCTTGCTTGTAGTACAACTTTAAGTACTGGAAATGCCTCGTTTCGGCTCCTGGCTGGATTGTGCTTGCTTGTATTACAACTTAGTACAAATCCTCGTTTCGGCCTGAGCTGGATGTGCTGCTTGTATTGGAAATCCTCGTTTCGGCTCCTGGTGGATTGTGCTGCTTGAGACAACTTCAGTACTGGAAATGCCTCGTTTCGGCTCCTGGCTGGATTGTGCTTGCTTGTAGTACAACTTTAGTACTGGAAATGCCTCGTTTCGGTTCCGGACCCAGTTCTTGACTTAGTCGACTTAGCCAAATCCCCGCTAAGTCCACATAGGGCTGGAGAAATCCGCTGGCCAACTCACTTGAATAAGTCGACTTGCCCGACATACCGTATTCCGGCGATGCCACTTTAACATTCGTCTACTAACGCACATGATGCACTTAACACATGCCACTTACATATGTCTGTGGACTTACTTCCTTTCTGCTTGCTAAGTCTGCTTTCGATTTACGACACTTGCTAATCACATACTTTTCAATTGCTGTGTCGTGCGTGTTATTTGCCGCGGTTGTGCATCGACATGTCTCACTTATTACAGGACTTGCTATCTCATGTTTGTTGACCAATATAGCCAAGTCGACTATTCGCCCCAAGTGATTACTAACCCGAAAGGGCCTCCAAGTTCCGTACTGCGCCGTACCGCCCCGCACCGCCCCGCACTGCGCCGTACCGCCCCGAACTGTGCCGTACCACGCCGACCTTACCGCCTCGTACCGTTTCCGTACCTACCGCCCCGCACCGCCCCGTAGACTGCCCGCAAAAAAAACTGCGCCGTACCGCCCCGTATATATACTGCGCCGTACCGCCGCGTACCGCCCCGTATCGCCCCGTACCGCCACCGCCCCGGACCGCCCCGTACCGCCCGTACCGCCCCGTACCGCGCCGTATACCGCCCCGTACCGCGCCATACTGCCCCGCCGTACCGCCCCGTACCGTACCGCCCCGTACCGCCCCGCACCGCCCCGCACCCGTACCGCCCGCACCGCACCGCGCCCCGTACCGCCCCACACCGCCCCGCACCACGCGTGCCGCCCCGTACCGCCCCGTACCGCCCCGTACCGCCCCGTACCGCCCCGACCGCCCCGTACCGCGCCGTACCTAACCGCAGGCGCCCCTATACCGCCACGTGTGCCCTCGCGCTGGTTCTAACTTGCCCGGGCGCGAAGTTAGAACCACGTGCAGCCGCTCCGTATAGGCAGCATGCCACGACCCATACCGCCCCGTACAAGTATACCGCCCCGTACCGCCTTGTATACCGCCCCGTGCTCGCCCCGCACCGCCGTGCTTGGTCGCCGGCCCGCGCCGCGCCACAAACCGCCCGCACTGCCCTCGCCGTAGATACATGCACTTATTCAATGTCGAGCAACACTGGAATGCGTGATTTTTTGGGGCTGCTTACGCTTACTTATAAATGTTTTTCACAGCTTTTGGTCTGCGTTCAAGATGCTCAAGGTGCTATGCTCAAGATGCTCGCTTGCTGCCAACCCGGACCCCGTTAAATCCCGCTAAAGCTATTACAGACAGAAGGCGACTTCCCGAGAAACAAGTTTCGCAGATGAATCGGAAAGTCGCCGAATCTGCTTTAGGCGACCCTCCGGAGCCGACTGCCAAGCACCGGCCTGCTCGAACCCCCTCCCGAAGGCGACCTCCCGTCTTAAAGACCCGAACCCCGTGCAGCCAGGCCTCCTCTCGCAGGGCAACCGGGGCGCGATGGGACCGGCCAAGCGGGCGACAGCTCATTCGAAACCGGATTTTGGATGATTTTGGAGCCAACTGAATCAACTGATATATAGGTGTGCTACCAAATTGAATTACCCAATTCGAAACCGGATTTCGGAGCCTTCCAGAATTGATGGATTTCTTGATCGTCCGCTAATATAGAATGATGCTTTCAGCCCAGTACGGCCCCGCACCTCCCCCACCTCCCGCACCTCCCCGAACCGGCTGCGTACACCGCTCCGCGCCCCGCCCCGTACGTACCTCCCCGTCCCGCCCCGTACGGCCCCGACCGCCCAGTACCGCCACACCAACCCCGTTCAACAATATGTGGTTCTAACTTGCCGGGGCACAAAGTTAGAACCACGTGCCGTGTACCGCCCAGTACCGCCCGTACCGGCCCGCCCCGTACGGCGCACCACCTGCACATACCGCCCCGTACCGCCCCGTGCACCGCGCTCCGCCCCGTACCGCACCGCCCCGTACCGCCAGCGAGAAAGTTAGAACCACCCTGTACCGGCCCGCATGGCAGACCACACCCGTACCGCCACACCGTCCTGTATACCACCCTGTACCGCCCCGTGTATAGGCTGCATGCGCGTTGACGCTGTGCCGTCCCGCATCTGCTCACAGCGGCACGGCAGTGGGCGCAGCACATGGGCAGCACGTCGGCGGTACGGGCTGTTTATTATACGCGGTACGCCTTGAATTAATGAGCATGTCTTGGTGCGGGGCGGTACGGATGTGGTACTCTGTGGTATATGGAGGGTGGTTCTAACTTCCCTGGGGTGGTTCTAACTTGGCCCCCGAGCGAAAACGACAAATCTGGTTCTAACTTCGCGCTCGGAACTTCCTGCGGGGGGACTGGTGCCCGAGGTTTTGGATCTGGGTGGTTCTAACTTGCCGTCCGGGAGTGTAAAGAAAAATAAAATAGACTAAAGAAAAATAAAACAAAAAATACAAATACAAAATCAAAAACTAAAGAAAAATAAAAACAAAAAAACAAAATAAATAAATAAGATAAGTCGAACCTCTGGTTACTACAGTTATAACTTCACTAACCACTACTTACCACCACTTATAACCATGGTTACCGGATATACTTAAATACTGCAACTGAGACAAGTACTTAGCAAACACACGGCCCTCGAAATATTGAACGCTTCGAAACCAAGTTGATGATGACTCAAACTCAGCCACCCGATCGAGCGTGAAGCAGACTCTTACATAGACGTTGTTCATGGCAGTTCCTCTCACAAATGGTTGGGCCGTCAGTTGTCGATGGATGGTAACTTTAACCACAACTTTAACCACACCGCGGATCGGCCGCACGTGCTTCCTGGGGGAACAAAATGATTTTGCGCGACAGGCATGTCCCATTATATCGCTTCGCATCGAATTTGTCGAAGCCGTCGTGACGCCGGTGGCGTGTTTTGGTGCAGGGCATCGTAAAATATCCATCCCTCATCTCCGCAAGTTGGATTCACAGTGGCCACGATTGTTTAGAAGCATGGTTGGACCACTTTCGGGGCTTGACGGGTCTTTTCCTCGGCATGACGTCAACTGGACTCAACATGTCCAAAAATTGACTCCAAGCTTACAGTTGAAAAGCTGGTCTTGCAAATGCCTCCATTCCTATTGGAATTTAGCACACCATTTGACAACATTGTCAGCGGACTGGTGGGTTAAGCGTGCGATGAATGGCTCTCCAATCGGAGCACGAATATTTGGCAGACCTCGACACTCCTGGCAGATGTATCTCGAAGCTTTTGCACGTTTTTTCTGGATTTGACAGTTGGAATGAGTGCGTGAGCAATTTTTTCGATGTCACGGGTGATGAATTCTCGGATTTTGCACGGCGTCGAACACAATAGCCGTTCACAAACAGACTGTGTTCCGAATAAATCTGACGATGACGTGATGTCATGCTCAACCGCAGTTTGACACCGCGATACACTGTGTATAACCATGCACGTATAGTTGTAGCGTTGTGTTGCTTTGCCTGCTCCTCCCTGGCATGCAGGACTTGATTCGACTTGGCTTCAATTCACCGGAAACTTTTCCCACTTTGACTAACTTTTGATGGACCACTTCTTGAATTTACAATGCGCCAGCTCGATATGACACATCTAATGTAAAAGCCGACCAAAACCTTTGCAAGCCCGAAGCAATTAACCCTAAAGTCTTCAGCCTGCACCCGAAACCCTGAGCTTCAAACAAACCCCCTTGGACGTCTTCCAACATATAACTCAGCATATTCGTGTGATAATCGCGTATTTTCTGTTTTCTGTATCATATTTTCAAACCTGTACAGTATATAGTTTAATTATCTAAGTAGGTCAAAACTAGCTCCTGGCCGATGTTGGCGTCACAAGGCTGCTTGTTTAGCTCACCTCGTACCGTAGAAGGGGCTACCGGCTGCAGTATCGGCACAAGCTATACGATTTGATATCCTGACATGACAACATCGGGGGTCCAAGCGGCAAAATTCGAGGAAATCCCGCGTTGCACTCCTTGTGCTGTGTCGTCCCCTTGGTAACACATTTTGGCAACTGTTGACAAAATCGGGGGTCCAGGCGACAAATGTTGACGAAATCCTGCGTTGGAGGCGCCCTGATCACTGGTCGTCACACTCTTTGTTCTGCTGTGCCGCCCTGCCTAGCTCTCGTGGGAGGGTTTCGGGTTTTCGTGTGGACTGTTTCGGCCTCTCGTGGGGAGGGTTTCGGGCTCTGGTGGGTTTCGCCGGGGACTCGCAAAGAAGGCGTGCACTGCAAAAAGAGCTCGTGATGGCTACAAACGTTGGGGCTGAAGATTGGTGCAACAACACCAAAATTCACGGGCAGCTTAACACTCCTGAAATCCAGTCTCTCGTGGGGAAGGTTTCGGGCTCTCGTGGGAACGGTTTTGGGTTCTGTTTCTTTCGGTCACGATTATTTGATGCAAAGCAGCTCTGCCTTAGCCAAGGAAACCAACTACACGCATTCCAACTGCTCACAGATGGTGAAAATGCACACTCCAACTAGGGCGGGATTGTATAAAGTCAACCACCGTATGCATTTCCTCACCTGGGTTCTCCGCCAGGTCGAAGTCAGGGGTCAGGGGCCTACTCCTTTTGTTGTTGCAATTCCTTGACTTCTTCTTCGTGGAGGCATACAGTGTCGGTTGGACATCGCAGGCGCATCTCCAAGTCGCCCACTCTGAAGAGGCTGCTAATGCTCGAGCGGGAGCTTGAGGGGCGACGCGGCGACATGCTCGTCCGTTCTTCTACCTCCTCCGCCTCCGCCCCCTGTCACGCTCACTCCTGCGCTCACCCCGGCTCTCACTCTCACCCTGCCGGTCAGCACGATTGTCGAACTCTGGACGGCTTCGTTTGAGGACGGCTCGCGGCGCTGTGATCTTTACATGCCTTACATGCCATATGACTACCAGAAATCCCTGGACCCAACGTGGCAACGTGCTGTCGAGGCTTTCTGCACCAGCACGAGCGGTAAAGCGATGTGGATTTCTTCAGAGATCGGTGCATAGATGTGTTTCGCGTTCTGATGCCACGGCTTTGTGCATGCTAGCATAGCTGCTAGCACTCATCCACGTAAATTTGTGCACTCATTCATTCACTCCCTTAAACCCGTTCTGCATCCCTCCAATGAACCCCAGACCCTAAACCTGCAGAATCTCCGTGCCGAGCGCGGTTCAAGATGCGGTGTGTTGTGTCATCGAAACAGTGAAGAGTTCGTTGCCAAGTGTTTACAACACTTGCGACAATGTGGCTCAAGGAATCAAAAAACGTGAGTTCGAAACTCGAGTCGGTGTTCTAGTAATTAACAATTAATGAGTGTGATGGCGCTCTCCCCGACAATAGAGCCCGCTCTTCGTTTGCTGATATGCCTGCAGCCTGCCAGGTTACCAACAACAAAACCCTTAAACCCTAAACCTGAACCCCCAAACCCCAACTTTGAACCCTCCTTGGCACTCTCCTCGTTGTCCCGGTGCAGACCACCGAGAGCAGCCGTCCTTTTAGGTTGAGACTTTGAACTGACGTTTTCAAATGTTGCTACAGGGTTCAGGGTTACAAGATGTGTTTTTTGTTTTGTTTTTTTTATCGGTGCTTCCAAAAGTTTGTAAATGCTAAGAAGATAATGGCCTTACAGGGGGGGTTGAGGGCTTCAGCTTTAGTCGAGTCCGTTCGGAATCGCTTGCAATGGCTGCAATATCTGCGCCTCGGCGACGCACACCTGCATGAATGTCCCTCTCCTCGTTAAGGTTGCCAGCTGCGAATGTCAGCAATAAAGCCCTTGCCATCAAAGCCCCTGAAACACGAATTCATGAGAAGCCCTGGAAAACAAGGGAACGTCGAACCGAATACCACTAAACCCCGACATAACTCACCTAAGCCGCTGTAACACCTTACAGCACCCCATGAATCCCCTCATAAAAAAGATCCACCCTCGTCCTCGTGGGGTTGCAATGTTGCAGCCTGTCAGGGCGTTCTCGCAAGTTTGTTTTTGCGTCGCAGCCAACGGGAACTGGGTTTACGAGTTAGCTTGGAAGGGTTTGGGGGGGTTTAGGGTTGAAAAAGATGAGGCATCAGCAACGACTCAGCAAAGAGAAAGCATGATTTAAGACCTTGAAATTTACACTACCCTATAGCCCTAAGCGCCGAACTCCTAAACCTTGAGCTGCGGGTTTGGATGTGCAAGCGGCAGCCCGGAAGCATGCCTCCGTGCCAATTAACACAACATGCAGGGTCTGGGCTACCGGTGGACGGTGGACGTCACATGACAACAGCCGAGCTCGGTTTCAGATTGCAATCTCATTGGTGCTTCCGGCACGGACCGAATGCCGCTGTATGGCTCAAGGACATGGTGTCCCTGCTATTCTGCAGCGCCGACCAATAATGGAAAACGTTTTGCACTATGGAAAAAATGTCTGTGCGGTTTGGTTGCCCTGTGTCACTGCAGCAGCACGCTCCACCGGCAGAGTCATGCTGCCGCTTGGCACACCATCGCCGCGCACTGCAAGGCTTGTTTTCATGGTGGCCGGCAATGCGACAAGAAAGGTTTTGTTGCCACTTCTCTGCTTCGTGTCCAGAATCTCAATATTTATGATCCTAATTTCGTGCTGATTCAATATGTGGTAGAATCTGACCTTGGCCACTTTGCCATCAGCATCTTCTTCACTTCTGCAATCAACGTGCGTCTCGAACAAAAACACACAGTTTCTGCCTCCAAAATACCACATGTTGAGATTCCAACGATTGCCTCCTTGCGCGATCAGCACATCCTTGATCAGGTAGGTCCGGGAGGTCGGAGTGCCTTTTTTCACTCGCACCAGCAGCTCGCCTTTGAATGCGAAGTTGAGCTCATGTGGCAATTCGCCACAATCGTTTGTTGCAGCCCAGAGCATTTGGTTAGAGTACCATATGGCGACTTTGTTGGTCCTTTGGCGCCCGATCCTGAAGTGAAAAGTGCCATCGTTGCCGTCAAACGAACGCGTTTGGTTCACATCAATGTTCCCCTCTGGATCCTGGCCTTTCGAAATCTTGAAGGCACGGACGATGAACGCCAAACCATTCAGAGCGTGTTCTGGCTTTTGACCATGGGCCCAAAACCGAAGTTCGTTGTCGTGGTACGCGAATCTCGCAGAAGCGGCCACCAAGCCAAGGAAGATCACGGCCCTCATGGCGCCTCCAGGCCTACGACCTGTCCTACGCTGCGCAGCAGCATCACAACCACATTGACTCCAAAAAACTACGACATGAGCTAACAGAGCACTGCGTTTTTTTCACCTTCCCCGTGTGCATCGTTCTACGTATCACTATACCCGGGCCATTTAATTGGCACCGTTTTACCCATGAAGCATGCAACATGTCCTTCTGGTAAACGTCTGCGGTATACATCTGCAGCTTGTCGCTGGGTGGTGCAGAAGAAACATGCCCCGGCCTCCGCCTCCTCCTCCTCCTTCTCCGGAGCCGCACGGACGCGGCCACGAACCCCTGAGGACAGCTCTGCCTGGGACAACTGAAGAATGTTGAGCTTGGCATACGTGGCGAAGTGAGCCTGATCAAAAGGCCGAGTGGCCCAAAAAACCTGAACTCGATCCACATGCACCACCTGCACCGTTGTACTGGTTATCAGTCCATTGCTCTGTTTGTTGCTGCGGGTTCTGGCGAAAAAACACCAACAAAACAATGTCAACCTGTTAATCCAAAAACCATCCACAAACTCTCCCTCAATATAAACGCATCCGAAGTGTAGACGAGGGCTTGGGAGCTTCAGGATTCAAGATTGTCGGGCGTGGGCCGAATTTGCTCCTGGGAAGCGAAAAAACTAGAAGACAATTGGCCCGAAAGCATCATCAGCGAAGATTGTGGGGCTATGTGATAGATCCAGTGTATAGGATCGTAAAGTCACAGAGTCAAGAGTCATAGAGTCCATGAGTCATGAGTTATAAAGTCATAGAGTTGCAGTGAGATAGCGTCATAGACCATAGTGAGATAGAGTCACAGAGTCATGGAGTGATCTATGTACCATGCACTTGACTCGATGTAGTTCACTCTATGCTCTACGTGTGGGAACGCTTAATGGAGATCCCCATAGCGTGAGGGCTCATACCCTGACCTGGACCTCGATCGTGTCGCGAGCCTCAGGTAACAACAGAACCATCGGCCTTAATAGCAGCAAAAGAAGATCGTCCCGCTTGAATCTGCCGCACGTTCTTCAGCTGATTTTGCATAGCGGGCTCAATGCCGCCTCCAAAGATGCTAAGTCTTGCAACACACACACACAGATGTTTTGCCAGCAATGCAGGGCTCATAGCCTGACCTGGACCTCGAGAGGCACATACAGTCAAGAGTCATAGAGTCCATGAGTCATGAGTCATAAAGTCATAGAGTTACAGTGAGATAGCGTCATAGAGTCATAGTGAGATAGAGTCACAGAGTCATGGAGTCATCTATGTACCATGCACCAAAATGTGTAACTTCACCTCGCGCTCGAACCCTCGACAACGCCAATCTGTGTGAAGGGTTGCAAAATTCATCTCAATGCTCATCAAAAAATGCAACTTTACCTCGCGTTCGAACACTCGACCACGCCAATCCCTGTGAGGGGTTGCAAAATTCATCTCAATGCTCATCAAAAATTGCAACTTTACCTCGCGTTCGAACACTCCACCACGCCAATCCCTGTGAAGGGTTGGAAAATTCAGCTCAATGCACATCAAAAAATGCAACTTTACCTCGCGTTCGAACACTCGACCACGCCAATCCCTGTGAAGGGTTGCAAAATTCATCTCAATGCACATAAAAAAATGCAACTTTACCTCGCGTTCGTGCATTCGACCATGCCAATCCCTGTGAAGGGTTGCCAATTCATCTCAATGCACATAAAATAATCATCTCAATGCTCGTCAAAAAATGCAACTTTACCTCGCGTTCGTGCATTCGACCACGCCAATCCCTGTGAAGGGTTGCAAAATGCCAATCCCTGTGAAGGGTTGCAAAAAAAAATGAACTGCACCCAAACCCTGTGAAGGGTTGCGCGGCGCCCGCAAAATGTGTAACTTTACCTCGCGTTTGAACGCCCGAGGAAGCGAATCCCTGTGACGGGTTGCGCGGCGCCCGCACAATGTGTAACTTTACCTCGCGTTTGAACGGTTGAGGAGGCGAATCCCTGTGAAGGGTTGCGCTGGGCGCCTATTAAGTTAAAAAAAATGTGTAACTTTACCTCGCGTTTGAACGCGCGAGGAAGCGAATCCCTGTGAAAGGTTGCGCGGCGCCCGCACAATGTGTAACTTTACCTCGCGTTTGAACGCCCGAGGAGGCGAATCCCTGTGAAGGGTTGCGCCGGAACCCTAAAATGTGTAACTTTACCTCGCGTTTGAACGCCCGAGGAGGCGAATCCCTGTGAAGGGTTGCGCCGGAACCCTAAAATGTGTAACTTTACCTCGCGTTTGAACGCCCGAGGAGGCGAATCCCTGTGAAG
Source organism: Symbiodinium sp. CCMP2592 (assembly GCA_905221615.1). Lineage (NCBI taxonomy): Eukaryota > Dinophyceae > Suessiales > Symbiodiniaceae > Symbiodinium > Symbiodinium sp. CCMP2592. The sequence goes on from CAJNDT010004522.1 coordinate 10,559, forward strand.
GGCTGCGCTGGGCGCCTATTAAGTTAAAAAATGTGTAACTTTACCTCGCGTTTGAACACCCGAGGAGGCGAATCCCTGTGAAGGGTTCACCCGCGCGCCTAAAATGTGTAACTTTACCTCGCGTTTGAACGCCCGAGGAGGCGAATCCCTGTGAAGGGTTGCATTCCCGATGGACGCTGACGGTGCCACCCCCGGCTTTAAAAGAGTAATTATTAAGTAAGTTAGTAAGTTAGTAAGTCAGTAAGTATAAGTTAGTAAGTAAAGTTAGTAAGTAAAAGTAAGTCGTAAGTAAGTAAGTAAGTATCGTAAGTAAGTATCGTAAGTAAGTATCGTAAGTAAGTAAGTAAGGTAATAAGGTAAGTAAGTAAAGTCAAAAGTAAAGTAAAGTCAATAAGTTAAGTAAGTAAGTTAAGTAAGTCAGTTAAGTAAGTAAGTTAAGTGTGTAAGTTAAGTGTGTAAGTTAAGTAAGTTCAGTAAGTCAGCAAGTAAGTCAGTAAGACAAGTAAGTCACTAAGTAAGTTAGGTAAGTAAGTAAGTCAGTGAGTCAATCAGTAAGTAAGTAAGTCAGTATAGCATACAGTCAAGTAAGTTCTATGTCTGTCATCTATGTACTCATCTGGGCGGCTCCGCCCGGAAGAACCCTTCGCGATGCTTTCGGGAAAAAGGCAAGCATACCCTATTTTCTCAAATAAGACCCTAAAGTCCTAGAGGATCTCGAAAACTGCTGGTTTTTTCCATAACCTCCTTACATCCATTGGGTTCGTTATGTATTCCGATTTCGATCGAGATACTCCTATATTGACTCCATGTAAATCTTGGAAAAACGATCGATGCCCAGACCCTGAAAACACCCCACCGGTGCAACCTCCCATGCCGCCCCGTCTCACGCCCCCCCACCGGCGGAACCAGGCCGCACCCGCGACCAAGGCAACGGCGCTCAGGGGGCTGCTGGACTTTCGCCGCTACAGGGAATACAGCCAAGCCCAAACAAAAGCCCTTCACAGAGATTACGCCATGTTGCCTTGTCCCATGCAGCATTCAGGCCGCGTTGAGCAACGGCCAGAATCCTAAACCCACCCCCGAAAGCCTCAAACAAAACTCCCAAATCCCGACCTGAAAAGCTTGACCGTCTTGACCCTTCCGAACCCACCCCTCCAAAAAACATCCTCCAATAGAGAAAGCATTTAGTAGGGCCATCAACTAGTTAGTGGCGGGTGCTTGGCGGGTTTAACCCCGAAAAAACTACATCGAAGCTGCGATGCCTGACCCTCGAACCTGCAGCCAAAACCAAAAACGTCCGAAATGCAAAAACAAAACTAAACTCGAATTCGCTTCACCCCTCACCCAAACCCTAAACCCCGAACCCTAAGTCAGTTAAACTGTAAGACCCTGAGCGTTCACGCTTTTCCTGCTTAAGCCAAAGGCGCTGCATAGTCATTCTATACATTTCATATGCCGTAGCCCAGGCTCACCAAAGGTGTGGGCGTTCTATGTACAAAACTTAACACCCTGCCTCGAAGTCCTTGTGCTGTACTCGCGTAGCGGTCCGCGGTCGGGCATACCTCCGCCCTGACTGCATAGGCTTTGCCTTTGCAAGTCCTGGGTTAAACACTCCGTGCAACCCACCTTTTTACCATCCCCCAATTAGGGAGGTGTGTCAGACCGTCCATATTCTGACATTCGTACAGTAACAAGTACTTCGTCCAAGTGAAACTACTTACACAAAGTTCCTGCGTCAGCGCTCTTCCTTCTTTTGCGCTTCTGCCGTTGTGTTCCGAGGTGAAACTTTTTCTGTCTTGCCTACACTGACTGCTTGGTCTCATACTCGATCACGCGGTAGGGCTTAATGACTTCCGGTCAACGTACGCATTTCTGTACTATCTGGTGTACCAGGATCCACTTCCTGTTCCTTGTCAAACAGGCTTTCCTCTTCTCCCTGGGCACGCTCGCAGTACGCTTCGTAGGATTCCTGGCACGCTTCTGGCATTACCATGTTTCCCATTTCTTCCATGGTTACCATCTTTCCGCGAAACTCGATCATCTCTGAATCCTCCGTGGTTCTTCCAGAGGTGATTCTTCCACCACGTCGGTAGTCTTCCTCACTTATGATGGGCATACGGACTCCATCCGTGTGTACAATCTCCGGTTTCCCATCGCTGCTCTTCCGCGGTTCCTCAACGTTCCTTTTCCAGTGCCACTTTCAGTGTCACTTCGCTGCACTCCGGTGTTCCATTCGTGCATTTGCTCTCCTGATCCACGAGGTTCATCCGATCCTTTTCCAGTAGATTCTTCCACTTCTCTCGTGCGATCATAACTCTGTCTCCATTGTGCAGACGCATATTCAGCAATACACGGTGTACAGGCGCATCGCTGGTGACCCTTTTTCTCGCATGTACACTTCCTTACTCCGCACCAGTGACATTTCTTCATACATCCTCCAGTGGATTCCACTATATACTCCAGATCCATAACTTCCCAGTCGCTATCATCCGGGATTGGTGGTTCTACACGTCCACGTCTCTTTCGTGTACCACCTTCTGGTTTCGTCTCCGGGTAGCATATCCAGCAATGGCGAAATCCTTCTGCCAATGCCTGTTCCTCGTACTTCCAGATCCATTGACCAGAACGTACATGATCTCCCTGCACATGCCAACACGTCGGCTTATGGAATACTCTCGACTTCGACCCTGTCGAAATCTTCACTTTGCCAACTCCTTTGATTTGATCCACTGTACGCTTCAGCTTCTTCCACAGTGTGATGGCATACGGGGCTGCTAACAGCAGTACACATACGATCATACAGACTTCAAACTTCGAGAAATTTCCATCCATGGCTTCCATACCTTTTCCAAAGGTTCCAAAGGTTCCGCTGGTCTCCGCTCGGGCGTTCGCTACGTCCTCCTTGAGCCCTGCTGCAGTAGTCGGCTTCATCAGATGAAAAACCTGTATTGCCCTTATGAGGTTCTTGATTTGTCCACTTCCGACATACTCTTTCAGCCTCTTTTCCTGTTCGTGTTTTCGTACTCTTTCTCTCCAGTATACTCCAGGTTTCCTTCTTCATCATACTCAACTTGGGACAAGTGATACAGTAGAAATGACCTTCGGGCATACGACAACTTCTTGGTGTTCAGATCCGCTACATTGAGCGCGGTCTTTACCGTTCCAAGCTTTACAAGATTGTCTCGTACCCAATCTTGCAGTTGACACAGCCTAACGTCCACATGCTTCAGACGTCCAACTCCTCTTCGTTGACTCCACTGTCGTGCAGATGATGAGTCGCACCGTATCTCCACGCGTACAGGCGTGTTTACTAGGAACTCAAATAGCCTTCCGACTAGGATAGCTTCTCCGCAAGTTCCACTTAGTGCATACAACTCTGCTTCACAGCTTGATGATGATGTGGCTTTCTGGGTCCTCGAAAATGATAACACTTGTACTCCATTTAGTACAATGATTTCTGATGATGTACTCTTCCTTCGAGCTCTTTCAGGTGTCTTCAAGCTTGCCCAATCACTGTCCGAA
>CAJNDT010004523.1:0-14078 GCA_905221615.1 Symbiodinium sp. CCMP2592
TCCAGTGTTTAGCAGCCTCGGGTTTAAGGCTCCAGTGTTTAGGGGCCTGGGGTTTAGGGCCAGGGCCCCCAGTGTTTAGCGGCCTACGGTTTCCATCTGACAAGGCAAAAAGAAGGATGCTAGTTGACCATGCTGGTTTCCATTTTGCAAGGCAAAAAAAAGGATGCTAGTTGACCACGCTGGTTTCCATTTTGCAAGGCAAAAAGAAGGATGCTAGTTGGACACTCTGGTTTCCTCCTGCAAAAACAAGGATGCTAGTTGACCACGCTGGTTTCCATCTGACAAGGCAAAAACAAGGATGCTAGTTGACCACTCTGGTTTCCATTTTGCAAGGCAAAAACAAGGATGCTAGTTGACCACGCTGGTTTCCATTTTGCAAGGCAAAAAGAAGGATGCTAGTTGCACACGCTGGTTTCCGTGTGAAAAAAAAAAAAAGGATGCTAGTTGACCATGCTGGTTTCCATCTGACAAGGCTAAAACAAGGATGCTAGTTGACCTGTTTCCATCTGACAAGGCAAAAAGAAGGATGCTAGTTGACCACGCTGGTTTCCATCTGACAAGGCAAAACCCAGGATGCTAGTTGCACACGAAGGTGTGCTTGTTAGTGTGCCACGGCCAAGGTTTTGAGTCGTTCTTGATCAGTTGCTCAATGCGCTGCCTTGAACGGTCATCGCAAAGAAGCTTGATAGCTGCAGTTGCTACTGTAAAGCGATGGCGTGACCGCAGCCTCAGCTGCTGTGGGTAGTGCTTTCTTCTTACACTTTCAACATTTTAACGGTAACTTACGGTCTACTTTCGAATCGACGACGGTTGCAAATATGATAGATTCTTTGAGTCGTGAGTCGTATGTAAGTTAGTATTTAATAATTCAAGCCAAAAGAAATAAAACTATAATTCTAATGTGAGGGGATTCTCTGGGCGGGTGGGGTTTATTCTTGAAGATAGCTTGACTAGAAATAGCTTGACCTTAAATCTTCAAAGTCAAAGCTGCTGAACCCTAAACCCTAAACCCTAAACCTTTCAGCTGGTTGTGTTGACACCATAAGCAAATTAGGGTTTAGCGACAACAGCAACTGGAAGCGTCTGAAGAGAATGTCGACGGAGAACGAACAACAACATTCTCGTGCTGGCCTTCAACCAAGCAGTAGTTGAGTTTAGGGCCTAGGGTTTGACTATAACATCATAGTCATAGAGGTGTGTGAAGCTAAGTTGTAGATAGGTGCTTCGAAGGATGAAAAAAAACCCTCTATTTTCTTAATGTTATGGGATTCTGAGGGTGGGTGGGTGTTATTCTTAAACCATATACACAACACTACTTTAAAACTGCTCGACCCGGAGCTGCTGAACCCTAAACCCTAAACCCTAAACCCTAAACCCTAAACCCTAAACCCTAAACCCTAAACCCTAAACCCTAAACCCTAAAAAGGGTGTCGCCTTGATTCTGCGAAGCGTGTCGTTTTGATTCTGCGTGGTTGTTGCTTGGATGGCTGTGACTTCGTTTCGGAACGTATGTAAGTCGCTGAAGAACTTCAAATGATGTAGAGTTCTTCACTTGAAGGCCGTTAATGATCGATGTAGTTGCATATCCAGCTAAGTTTGCATTGAGTATTTGTTTCGCTGGAGTTCGCACCTTGCTTAGGGATGTGCCTAGCTGCTTTGCAGAGGATGATGTGTGAGCACCACAAGTTCACTTTGTCGTTGAAAGCAGTCATCGTGGAAGCATTCGAAAATGCTTCGGATTTTCAAAAAAAAAGCGTTTTTGCGAGATGCCGCAGACGAGCCTCGCGACATGTAAGCAGCGGCCTGGAGCAGCCCGGGGCCGAAGCCCGGCTTTGCTGCCTCTGACCCCCCGGAGCCCCGGAGCCGGCTTCGGCCTCTGACCCCCCAACAACGCGCGCGCGAAAAGGTCTTTGGAGGCCTGGCGGTGAAGGGTTTCAGCTGAACGGTCATCGCAAAGAAACCTGATAGCTGTGGTTGCTATCGTAAAACGATGGCGTGACCGCAGCTTCAACTGTTGGAGGCAATGTTGTCAGGCAGTGGACACAGTCCGATGTGGAAACAGTGAAAGACATGAAATCGAATTCGATAGCTGTTCTAGGTGAGGAGATTCAAGTCATGACACTTGACAGCTATGGTTGCTATCGTAAAGCGATGGCGTGACCGCAGCTTCGGCGGGTTAGGGCGATCTTGTATTTCTTAACTAGCTCTCTTAGAAAGCTGGATAGCTGTGGTTGCTAGTTGAGGAGATTCAAGTCATGATACCTGACAGCTATGGTTGCTATCGTATCATCCGTCTCAGATAACTGTCCTGGGATTTTTGCCTTGGGAAGACTATGGGTCATCCGTCTCAGATAACTGTCCTGGGATTTTTGCCTTGGGAAGACTATGGGTCATCCGTCTCAGATAACTGTCCTGGGATTTTTGCCTTTGGAAGACTATGGGTCATCCGTCTCAGATAACTGTCCTGGGATTTTTGCCTTGGGAAGACTATGGGTCATCCGTCTCAGATAACTGTCCTGGATTTTTGCCTTGGGAAGACTATGGGTCATCCGTCTCAGATAACTGTCCTGGGATTTTTGCCTTGGGAAGACTATGGGTCATTCGTCTCAGATAACTATCCTGGGATTTTTGCCTTGGGAAGACCATGGGTCATCCGTCTCAGATAACTGTCCTGGGATTTTTGCCTTGGGAAGACCATGGGTCATCCGTCTCAGATAACTGTCCTGGGATTTTTGCCTTGGGAAGACTATGGGTCATCCGTCTCAGATAACTGTCCTGGGATTTTTGCCTGGGGAAGACTATGGGTCATCCGTCTCAGATAACTGTCCTGGGATTTTTGCCTTTGGAAGACTATGGGTCATCCGTCTCAGATAACTGTCCTGGGATTTTTGCCTTGGGAAGACCATGGGTCATCCGTCTCAGATAACTGTCCTGGGATTTTTGCCTTGGGAAGACTATGGGTCATCAGTCTCAGATAACTGTCCTGGGATTTTTGCCTTGGGAAGACTATGGGTCATCCGTCTCAGATAACTGTCCTGGGATTTTTGCCTTGGGAAGACTATGGGTCATCCGTCTCAGATAACTGTCCTGGGATTTTTGCCTGGGGAAGACTATGGGTCATCCGTCTCAGATAAGTGTCCTGGGATTTTTGCCTTTGGAAGACTATGGGTCATCCGTCTCAAGGCAGCCTTCTTGATGAAGGGTTTGAGCTGGAAGGTCATCGCACAGAAACTTGACAGCTGAGCTTGCTATCGTCAAGCGATGGCGTGACCGCAGCTTCAACTGTTCGAAGCAATGCTGTCGCTGTGGCAAGTGAATGCATTGCAGTGGACACAGTTCGATGTCAAACACTGAAAGACATGAAGTACAATAGCTGTGGTTGCTATCGTAAAGCGATGTCGTTGGCGCAACTTCAACTAGTTTGAACGGCTTCTTATCTATCGACAAAACCAGGTTTTAGAGTTCAGTGTACTCTCAAGAATGAACATCCGGTGGGCCTTGCTTTGTTGTGGATCGATAGTTGAGGAGATGCAAGTCATGACATTTGACAGCTATGGTTGCTATCGTAAAGCGATGGCGTGACCGCAGCTTCCGCGGGTTAGGGCGATGTTGTGTTTCTTAACTAGCTCTCTTAGAAAGCTGGTCGGCAGAAATAATTTCTTAAAGTGAAGCGTGTGGCGAGAACGACTGTAAAGAAACAGCACCTGCTTGATCGAAAGAGTGAAAAGTTATGATCTGTAATAGTTGTATGTAAGTGATCTTTTAAAGATTCAAGCCAAAAGAAATAAAACTCTTAAATCTAATGTAATGGGATTCTGTGGGCGGGGGGGGTTTCTTCTAGAAGATAGCTTGACTAGAAATAGCCTGACATGAAATGTTCAAAGTCAGAGCTGCTGAACCCTAAACCCTAAACCCTAAACCCTAAACCCTAAACCCTAAACCCTCAAGAGCAGGATAAATAGAAATTGTATGTGCAGCGAGAGGCAGGAGGAGCTCAGGTGCGGCATCCATGCGCTCAACAATGCCTTGGGCGCTTGCCACTTCAATGTCGTCGACCTCGAAGAGGCAGCAGCAACGTTCCTCGAGGAGAATTGGGAACTCGCAGATGACCCAAGCCTGCACCTGGGTCCTGGAGGCGACTATTCCATTGAAGTGCTCCTGATGGCCGTGCGGACCAAGGCCATGCAGGCCTTCGACCGTCTCTGCGGGGAGATGTCAGACAGGCGAGCCCTGTGCAGTCAGGATCTGTGCGGATGCCTGGGCGCTATACAAAACCACGAAGGCCGGCACTGGGTTGCTCTCAAGCATACAGGAGACGACCAGTTCCTCTACTTGGACTCCCTGAAGCAGGGACCGACTTTGCTCTCCCGCGCTGAACTGGAAGCATCCCTCCGGCAACACCCGACATACTCACTTCGATCAATATGAGAGGAAAGTGGCAGCAGCTAGCAGCTGCAAAGTCCCAACACAAGTGTGTCGGTTGCATCCATGGCACCAGCGCCGTGCGTTGCTGCTACTAGCCGCACCAGCACAGTCCAGCAGCGGCAAAACCAAAATGTATGAGCGACCCGAGTTCATGCATGCCTCATGAGAAATGTCTTGTGCTGCTAGACATGACCTCACAGACCATGTCATGTCAAACGCACAGATCTCATGCTTGAAAAGACACATATTCATGTCTGCTTACCGCAGATGTTTCGTGCGTGCTCAAATGGGATTGGCGGGCTTGCAATGGTAGAATGTCACCAGGCGCACAGCTGAGAAATCCTATCTTCCTGCAAAATTATATTTCACGTGCATGCTCCAGGAGGTCGACAACAACCTACCGTGACAGCTGGATCCTGAGCGCTTTGGCAGCAGTCAATCCGAAAGCCCCAGAGCAGGCTTACTTGCAAAGCAACTAGCCAAGCCAGGACACCCGCCAGGGGGGGGGAGGGGGGGGGCAGGGGGGGGGCAGAGGGGGGGCAGAGGGGGCCCAGGCTGCCAAATGTTGGAAAAAGCCTTTGTTTCGAAGCAAAACCAAAAAAAAAAAACCGCACAAAACCCGCACAAAACCCGGCCAAAACCTCGGACCTAAACCCTATACAATTTCTATAAACCCTAAACCCTAAACCCTAAACCTTAAACCCTAAACCTTAAACCCTAAACCCTCAAGACAGGATAAATAGAAATTGTATACCGTGACAGCGCAGCTCCTACTTTGTTGAAATACGGCAAAGCAGGGCAGGGCAGGGCTGGCAGTGCCTGGACAGAGCCCAGCACCTAGGCGTGGCCAAAGGGGTGCCTGGGCAGCTGGGAGTGGCGCAGGCAGAGGGCGCACCCCCCCACTCCGTTTCACCCGTCCCCGCTTCCCACGCACCACTCCCCTTCAGCACCCCCCGCACGGTTTCATCCTTGCTCGCCCACTGTTGCCTTGGGAAGTTGAGGTTTCACCTCCCCGCACCCCTCCTGCCCCCCCGCACCCCACCCCCCACCTCCCCCCTTCCCCTTCCCCCCTGCCTTGCCTCCCCACTGCCCCCCGACCCCACCCTCCCCCCTGCCCCCCGGCCCCCCAGCAGAGCCTCGGGGCTGGCCTAGGCAGAGCCTAGCGGCTGGCCCTAGGAAGAGCCTAGAAACGCTTAGGGTAAACCTTTTTTGCACCCACCGGGGGCTGGCCTAGGCAGAGCCTAAAGGCTGCTGTCGGCAGAGCCTAGGGCCAGGCAGAGTGTAGGGGGCTAGGCCGGCAAAACCTGATAGTCTGGCCAGAGCCTAAGGGAGGCAGAGCTTAGGGGCTGGCCCAGGCAGAGCCTAGGACGGCGTCTCTCGAGAAGCCCTAGGATCAACCTTCTTTAGAGCGTCTCGAGAAGACCTTAGGATCAACCTTCTTCAGAACCTCTCGAGAAGCCCTTAGGATCAACCTTCTTTAGAGCGTCTCGAGAAGACCTTAGGATCAACATTCTTTAGAGCCTCTCGAGAAGCCTTAGGATCAACCTTCTTTAGAGCCTCTTGAGAAGTCCTTAGGATCAACCTTCTTTAGAGTCTCTCGAGAAGCCCTTAAGATCAACCTTCTTTAGAGCCTCTCGAGAAGCCCTTAGGATCAACCTTCTTTAGAACCTCTCGAGAAGCCCTTAGGATCAACCTTCTTTAGAGCCTCTCGAGAAGCCATTAGGATCCGGATGGACGGAAAACGGGCGCACAGCAGTTCCTGAGTTGTTCGTTAGTATACAGTCCGACGGCATGTGTGCTGAGAGTGTACGTACGCCCAGCGTGCATGTAGCATCAGCGATGCGCAACCAACCGCAGAGCCAAACTCCTCAACCTCGCTCAGGTGCCAGCCCTAGCCATCCGCACCTCTAACGCGCCGTGCAATACCGACAGCCATGGCCCTCTCTCAGGACATGCAGGTACAGAAGAAGAGGCGCTTCTCCGCGATCGACATCACGCCGTCCCGGAACAACGGCGACGCAGAAGGCAACGAGCTGACGGCAGTACTAAGAAGGTGGAAGAGCGCCTTCACCGTGTTCGAGGGTGTGGATCGAGACGTTAGGATCAACGTTCTTTAGAGCCTCTCGAGAAGCCCTTAGGATCAACCTTCTTTAGAGCCCCTCCCAGGAGGCTTCGTTTCACCTCTACAAGAGGCTCCAGGCGGCTTTTTCGGTTTCACCTCTACAAAGTGGGCTCCAGGAGGCTCGGGTTTCACTATACACGAGGCTCAGGAGGCTTCGGTTTCACCTGATACAAGAGGCTCCAGGAGGCTTCGGGTTTTCAAGTTTACCTTATTTCACCTCTACAAGAGGGCTCCAGGAGGCTTCGGTTTCACCTCTACAAGAGGGCTCCAGGAGGCTTCGGTTTCACCTGTACAAGAGGGCTCCAGGAGGCTTCGGGTTCACCTCTACAAGAGGGCTCCAGGAGGCTTCGGTTTCACCTCTACAAGAGGGCTCCAGGAGGCTTCGGTTTCACCTCTACAAGAGGGCTACAGGAGGCTTCGGTTTCACCTCTACAAGAGGGCTCCAGGAGGCTTCGGTTTCACCTCTACAAGAGGGCTCCAGGAGGCTTCGGTTTCACCTCGACAAGAGGGCTCCAGGAGGCTTCGGTTTCACCTCTACAAGAGGGCTCCAGGAGGCTTCGGTTTCACCTCTACAAGAGGGCTCCAGGAGGCTTCGGTTTCACCTCTACAAGAGGGCTCCAGGAGGCTTCGGTTTCACCTCTACAAGAGGGCTCCACGAGGCTTCGGTTTCACCTCTACAAGAGGGCTCCAGGAGGCTTCGGTTTCACCTCTACAAGAGGGCTCCAGGAGGTTCGGTTTCACCTCTACAAGAGGGCTCAGGAGGCTTCGGTTTTTCACCTCTACAAGAGGGCTCCAGGAGGCGTCCGTTCACCTATACAAAGAGGGCTCCAGGCGGTTTCAGTCTTCACTCTACAAGAGGGCTCCAGGAGGCTTCGGTTTCACCTCTACAAGAGGGCTCCAGGAGGCTTCGGTTTCACCTCTACAAGAGGGCTCCAGGAGGCTTCCGTTTCACCTCTACAAGAGGGCTCCAGGAGGCTTCCGTTTCATTTCTACAAGAGGGCTCCAGGAGGCTTCCGTTTCATTTCTACAAGAGGGCTCCAGGAGGCTTCGGTTTCACCTCTACAAGAGGGCTCCAGGAGGCTTCCGTTTCACTTCTACAAGAGGGCTCCAGGGGGCTTCCGTTTCACCTCTACAAGAGGGCTCCAGGAGGCTTCCGTTTCACCTCTACAAGAGGGCTCCAGGAGGCTTCCGTTTCACCTCTACAAGATGGCTCCAGGAGGCTTCCGTTTCACCTCTACAAGAAGGCTCCAGGAGGCTTCCGTTTCACCTCTACAAGAGGGTTCCAGGAGGCTTCCGTTTCACCTCTACAAGATGGCTCCAGGAGGCTTCCGTTTCACCTCTACAAGAAGGCTCCAGGAGGCTTCCGTTTCACCTCTACAAGAGGGTTCCAGGAGGCTTCCGTTTCACCTCTACAAGAGGGCTCCAGAAAAAAGCTTCACGGTTTCAAACCTCTACAGCCGGGCTAAGGGAGGGCCTTTTCGGTTTTTTTTTTTTTTTCTTTTCACCTCTACAAGAGGGCTCCAGGAGGCTTCGGTTTCACCTCTACAAGAGGGCTCCAGGGAGGCTTCGGTTTCACCTCTACAAGAGGGCTCCAGGAGGCTTCGGTTTCACCTCTACAAGAGGGCTCCAGGGAGGCTTCGGTTTCACCTCTACAAGAAGGCTCCAGGAGGCTTCGGTTTCACCTCTACAAGAGGGCTCCAGGAGGCTTCGGTTTCACCTCTACAAGAGAGCTCCAGGAGGCTTCGGTTTCACCTCTACAAGAGGGCTCCAGGAGGCTTCCGTTTCACCTCTACAAGAGGGCTCCAGGGGGCTTCGGTTTCACCTCTACAAGAGGGCTCCAGGAGGCTTCGGTTTCACCTCTACAAGAGGGCTCCAGGAGGCTTCGGTTTCACCTCTACAAGAGGGCTCCAAGAGGCTTCGGTTACCTCTACAAGAGAGCTCCAGGAAGCTTCGGCTTCACCTCTACAAGAGGGCTCCAGAAAGCTTCGGAATCGCCTCTACAAGAGGGCTCCAGGAAGCTTCGGTTCCACCTCTACGAGAAAGCTCCCGGAAGCTTCGGTTTCGCCTCTACAAGAGTGCTCCAGGAAGCTTCGGTTTCACCTCTACAATAGGGCTCCAGGGAAGCTTCGGTTTCACTTCTACAAGAGGACTCCAGGAAGCTTCGGTTTCACCTCTGCAAGAGGACTCCAGGGAAGCTTCGGTTCCACCTCTACAAGAGGGCTCCAGGAAGCTTCGATTTCACCTCTACAGGAGAGCTCCAGGAAGCTTCGGTTTCACCTCTACAAGAGAGCTCCAGGAAGCTTCGGTTTCACTTCTACAGTAGGGCTCCAGGGAAGCTTCGGTTTCACCTCTACAAGAAGACTCCAGGAAGCTTCGGTTGCACCTCTACAAGAGAGCTCCAGGAAGCTTCGGTTTCACCTCTACAAGAGGGCTCCATAAAGCTTCGGTTTCACCTCTACAAGAGGGCTCCAGGAGGCTTCGGTTTCACCTCTACAAGAGGGCTCCAGGAGGCTTCCGTTTCACCTCTACAAGAGGGCTCAAGGAGGCTTCGGTTTCACCTCTACAAGAGGGCTCCAGGAGGCTTCGGTTTCACCTCTACAAGAGGGCTCCAGGAGGCTTCGGTTTCACCTCTACAAGAGGGCTCCAGGAGGCTTCGGTTTCACCTCTACAAGAGGGCTCCAGGAGGCTTCGGTTTCACCTCTACAAGAGGGCTTCAGGAGGCTTCGGTTTCACCTCTACAAGAAAGCTCCAGGAGGCTTCCGTTTCACCTCTACAAGAGGGCTCCAGGAGGCTTCGGTTTCACCTCTACAAGAGGCTCCAGGAGGCTTCGGTTTCACCTCTACAAGAGGGCTCCAGGAGGCTTCGGTTTCACCTCTACAAGAGGGCTCCAGGAGGCTTCGGTTTCACCTCTACAAGAGGGCTCCAGGAGGCTTCGGTTTCACCTCTACAAGAGGGCTCCAGGAGGCTTCGGTTTCACCTCTACAAGAGGGCTCCAGGAGGCTTCGGTTTCACCTCTACAAGAGGGCTCCAGGAGGCTTCCGGTTCACCTCTACAAGAGGGCTCCAGGAGGCTTCGGTTTCACCTCTACAAGAGGGCTCCAGGGGGGCTTCGGTTTCACCTCTACAAGAGGGCTCCAGGGAGGCTTCGGTTTCACTTCTACAGGAGGGCTCCAGGAAGCTTCGGTTTCACCTCTACAAGAGAGCTCCAGGAAGCTTCGGTTTCACCTCTACAAGAGGGCTCCAGGGAAGCTTCGGTTTCACCTCTACAAGAAGGCTCCAGGGAAGCTTCGGTTTCACCTCTACAAGAGGGCTCCAGGAAGCTTCGGAATCGCCTCTACAAGAGGGCTCCAGGAAGCTTCGGTTTCACCTCTACAAGAAAGCTCCAGGAAGCTTCGGTTTCACCTCTACAAGAATACTCCAGGAAGCTTCGGTTTCACTTCGGCATAAGGCTCCAGGGAAGCTTCGGTTTCACCTCCACAGGAGGGCTCCAGGAAGCTTCGGTTTCACATCTACAAGAGAGCTCCAGGAAGCTTCGGTTTCACCTCTACAAGAGAGCTCCAGGAAGCTTCGGTTTCACCCCTACAAGAGGGCTCCAGGAAGCTTCGGTTTCACCTCTACAAGAGGGCTCTAGGGAAGCTTCGGTTTCACCTCTACAAGAGGGCTCCAGGAAGCTTCGGAATCGCTTCTACAAGAGGGCTCCAGGAAGCTTCGGTTTCACCTCTACAAGAAAGCTCCAGGAAGCTTCGGTTTCACCTCTACAAGAGTGCTCCAGGAAGCTTCGGTTTCACTTCGACAATAGGGCTCCAGGGAAGCTTCGGTTTCACCTCCACAGGAGGGCTCCAGGAAGCTTCGGTTTCACCTCTAAAGGAGAGCTCCAGGAAGCTTCGGTTTCACCTCTACAAGAAAGCTCCAGGAAGCTTCGGTTTCACCTCTACAAGAGGGCTCCAGGAAGCTTCGGTTTCAGCTCTGCAATAGGGCTCCAGGGAAGCTTCGGTTTCACCTCTACAAGAGGGCTCCAGGAAGCTTCGATTTCACCTCTACAGGAGAGCTCCAGGAAGCTTCGGTTTCACCTCTACAAGAGAGCTCCAGGAAGCTTCGGTTTCACTTCTACAGTAGGGCTCCAGGGAAGCTTCGGTTTCACCTCTACAAGAAGACGCCAGGAAGCTTCGGTTTCACCTCTACAGGAGAGCTCCAGGAAGCTTCGGTTTCACCTCTACAAGAAAGCTCCAGGAAGCTTCGGTTTCACCTCGACAAGAGGGCTCCAGGAAACTTCGGTTTCAGCTTTGCAAGAGGGCTCCAGGGAAGCTTCGGTTATACCTCTACAAGAGGGCTCCAGCAAGCTTCGGGTTCACTTCTACAGGAGAGCTCCAGGAAGCTTCCACGTCTACAAGAGAGCTCCAGGAAGCTTCGGTTTCACTTCTACAGGAGAGCTCCAGGAAGCTTCGGTTTCACCTCGGTTCATGTCTACAATAGGGCTCCAGGAAGCTTCGGTTTCACCTCTACAATAAGGCACCAGGAAAGCTGGGCAGGCCTCACGTTTCACCTCTATAATGAGCGAGCAACTTCAGGTTCCAAATCTGTCTCGCCTATGTAGAGCCCCGTCGGATGAGTCGTTGTTTCTTATTAACAGAAGGTATTTTCGGTACAGCGGGCCGGACGGAGACTCCAACTTGACAAGAACTTGTTCAATCCAGCAGAAATGAACACAGCAGCATGACTCAAACTCAAGCACGTCAGCACACGCCGGCCAACTCCTGCAGCTGTACTGGAACAAGTGTAGAAACCAGTGGTACGCAGCATGGCCGCCATGCACAGAGCCATAGAGGACCGGGAGTTGAACACGTGCAACGGGCGTGTTAAATTGTGATGAGCGTGCCAGGAAGAAGAATATACCCGCTTCCGCTCAGGCGCAGACTCACCCACGCGAACAGGATGAAGCCGTTCTACCTATTATAACTTCCCTTGTGCAGGCTCGCCACCGCGTTCGGACCTTGGGTTTTCCTACTTTCGCTGTCAATACCTTCTGCGCCCAAACCTCAGATGCCCGGGCGACCGACAGTACAAAATGATCCATATCATGCGTTCCGGTCAGGTGAGACGAGGCCACCGGTTCCCTCTCCGCGAGACTTGCGCCTCTTCAAGCAAGTGCAGCAAGAGGCGGTCGTCCAGTTTCGTCGGCTCCTGGGCATACCAACGGTACCCAACAGTAGTTCACACTGCGCACCGCGGACAACTAAGGATATCAGCCACAGCCCGTCTACGCCTACGTCATGTGGCAGGACAAAAAACGGCATCGTTGGCACTATACGATTGAAGCGGTCCCTTCTTGCTTGCGCGAGGAAGGCCTCATTGGAAGAGCACCCTGAAAGCAGGCATCTCAGCAACTGGTGGTTTCACGACCCAACTAGAAGAACGCACGGGTCGACAACACGCTGATAACGCCCAGGACCGGCCGGAAACATGTGAGTGCCGGACGCTGCGTAACAGGTGCCCGCAGTGCGTGCGCCCCAAAAGAGGACTGCAGCATGCCAGGGAGTCAGGTCCAGACCTCCCTCTTGTCCTCCACACCGAAGCAGAGATCAGGTCCCAGGCCTCCCACTTTAGTACCAGCGAACTGCAGAATCCAAGATGCAGACTTAATGACACGATCAAAGTAGAATGCAGCAGTTAGCCAGGCTCCAGACACCAGGTCCGCGGCCACGCATGTTTCACCTCTACAGTGAGCGAGCGACTTCGGGTTCCAGGGTTTTCTGCTTCACCTCTGTAGGGAGCCGCCTAATGAATCGCTGCTTGTGTAAACCGAAAGTACGTTCTGTACAGTGGGCCGGACGGAGACTCCAGCACTGGAGCGACGTAGATGCTTCCAGCCTTGCGTGTAGGGTTCTAACAATGCACAGATCTCCAGACTCGGTCGTTGCCCCGAGCATGAACAAGTGCATGCCTGCAGTCTTCTTATCAAGAGGCCACCAACTACATAGACGGGAAACCACGGCATCAGGTTCGCTATACTGTTTGAATTTCCTATCCTTGCCGACCTTGCCCGCGTCTCGATTCGCAACTTGTCTACAGACCCTGAGATCAAGCACTCACCCGCAATGACGCACCGCAAGACTCCGATAATGGGTCCGCCTGGCCCTGAAAGGGCCGTCAGAGAGAACGCAAACTACAATTATCGACTGGATCAGGTACAAGCGCCGGCGCGTGCGAGAGAAGCCCGAGCCCAAGTCGTTGTATGGCCCGGTGGGTGCGTAAACTGCGCTTGAGACGGCAAGGACATGCGAGCCAGCATTGGAGCTGGAGATCTTCTGTCCAGGCAACAAGACATCGTTTTGCAAGGCAAGACAGAACAATCGCAGTGCTTGTATGACCCTGAACACACCAGAACAACGTGTCAAGCTTCCTTAGAGGTGAGGCCGAGCGATGTGATGCAGGAGTATTTAGTCGGCGCCACAGGGCCGATGACGTCGCGGAGGACAGTCGTCCACAGAGACCCACGGCCGGAGAACCGACGGAAGTGGATCTCGGGCATGGTGGCCGTCAATCGACACGGCTATGTGGTCAGTCTGCAACTCAGATCACCGCCGGGGGAAAGCCAAGAAACTCAATGGTTGGAGTGGACCGTGTGACAGGTCCACACAGTCAGGCCTACGAGTACGCGCGTCCTGACAAGATCACCCTCATCGCGGCGGCCTCAGTCCTCAATAGAGCTAGGGATTTTCTGGGGGAGTTCATCATGTGGCGGTAACCGCAGGTAAACGCTCCTATATACAAGCGCTTGCCGGAGGAGTGTTTAAAGCTCGTCGTCGCCACCTCAGCATACAATACGTGCTTTCAATCGCGCGGCCGATGCCTATCCCCGACCACGGAGGTGGGTTACCTGACGAACGGGTTCTGATTTTTTCGGGCCAAGGAACGCGATTCCGCAACAGTTGTGCTGAAAAGGCTTTTCGGACTCCAAATTCGTAATTATGGCTTTAAGCTATGAAGCTAAGGGTACTTACAATAATCCCGCAAGTGCCACAGCAGAACGGACCATTCCAAAGACGCAAGGTACGGTAGGAAAGCAAGAGCCTGCAATCAAGCACACCTCTACAATAGGACTCCAGGGAATAGGGCTCCAGGAAGCTTCGGTTTCACCTATACAATGGGGCTCCAGGAAGCTTCGGTTTCACTTCTACAATAGGGCACCAGAAAAGCTTCGGTTTCACCTCTACAATAGGGCTCCAGGAAGCTTCGGTTTCATCTCTACAATAGAGCCCCCAAAAAAAGCTTCGGTTTCACATCTACAATAAAGCTCCAGGAAGCTTCGGTTTCACTAGGGCTTCAGGAAGCTTCGGTTTCACCTCTACAATAGGGCTCCAGGGATAAGGCTCCAGAGAAGCTTCGGTTTCACATAAACAATAGGGCTCCAGGAAGCTTCGGTTTCAGCTCTTCAATAGAGCTCCAGGGAAGCTTCGGTTTCACCCCCTCCAGGAAGCTTCGGTTTCGCTTCTACAAGAGGACTTCAGGAAAGCTTCGGTTTCACCTCCACA
>CAJNDT010004524.1:0-40000 GCA_905221615.1 Symbiodinium sp. CCMP2592
AAAGCTGCCCATGTGCGAATGAGATCATTGTCGACCACCTTGTCTTTCGTAATCTTTGGCGGGAGCGAAACGCTCTGCGACGAGTCCTCAGAATACATCTGCAGAAACTTGTGGAACTTCAGAAACGTCCGCATCATCCCACCAGATGGAAAAACTTCTTCGTGGTCCACTCCTTCGAAGGCCAGCTCGTAGGCATTGTAGCTTTCAGCCATGGCTCGGGGTTCGGTCCTTCCTCCGTAGGAGAGAAGTCCCTACACCCTACTTGACTTCACGGTTCCGGGTTCTCCGTAAGAGGCACCCTTCCCCGATCCGTCCGGTCAGACCTTAGTTGTTCCTTAGTTGGGGCTGTCTAATAGCCCCTTCATCAGCGTCTACACACTGATGTTCCTGCCATGCAATGTCCTCAGATTCATGTGCATCGTGACTGACACTGACATGAGCTCGAACAAGGCTGCGAACATTCCTCGCAATCGACCGCCATGAAACATCAATGCGCTGCGACAAACTGCTCTTCGATTCATGGTCCAAGCAATCATCCAGTCTCACCATCAAACGATCCGCTTCAGGCATGTTAGAGAACATGATCCTGCGTCCACCACCATCGCTACCAGCACCAACATGGTCATCAATCTTAACCTTCGTCACCTTGCCACTTGAAACAAGAGCATGCAACTCTGGCCAAGACCAGCATGAACATGAAGAAGGCATGTCAAGCGAAAAATAGACGTCGGAAAATTCCGCACACTTCTTCAGCAGGCGTTTGAGAGATTTCAAGACACTTCTGAAAACCTTGTACTTCCCACCGGAACGTCTCTCACCCCCCACGCAAGCCCCTTCACTACTTCCAGGACCAGCACCTGATCGCAAAAGCGATGCCACGAATAGCACAGGTGTGCGCAGGTCATTCCGGCACGCATCCTTCATCGCACCGATAAGGCTGTCCTCATCGGCCTTAGAGCCAATCAGCTCCTTGCAAGTGATGCGAGCGCATCCCTTAGTGGACTTAGGCACGGCGTAGCCATTGCCCAAGCCACATAGGTCAACGATCATGCGGTCAGGCTTTCGTCCACCAGCCTTCGACGGCATGGCTACCAATCTCCCATCGCCCGTTGACTGAAATTTCAAGGCTTTAAGCAATCTCCTGGAGATTTGGCTAGTCAACTCGCATTTATCAGATCGATCCTTAGCGTCCGAATCAGTCATGTGCAAATGTTTGGACGAGCACACATCAGACGACTTAGGATGCAACGCGACGTTTGCGGCAATGTACTCCCATTCATCCTTGCAGTAGCCGAGCTCAACGGCGGTTCCGGGAGATACAGGATACCGAAAGGTATAACGTTGCCCGTGAGTGCATCCTTGGATCTTGATGCTCTTCCACATGGCATCTTCCTGAAGCCCCTTATACTGCTTGGTTTCCTGGACTGGTACTCGAGGAGGTACTTCGATGATGATTTGGAACCCCCATGATGCCGCTCTGCGCGCAATTCTTTGGACGACCTCCCCCCATGGGTAGTCCGTCCGCAATTTGGCCCTTTCAGGGTTGTTGGCGATTTTCCGACTCAGCCACGAATTCTTGCCTAACACCCCTGCACCGACGAAGATCACGGAGTTAGGGTTGTTTTTCCTTGCTTCCACCACATCGAAGAGGTAGGCACACATGGCGTCGTCAACTTCTCGCCCCATACTCAGAACATTTACTTGCAGCCCAGGGTCATAGTGAGAATCGGGAGCATGCTGCGCAATGCAATCCTTGCCTGGAGCATACTCATTCCACCAGTTTTCCTCATCGACTCCTACCAATGTCCACACCGTCACTGCCTTTGGAGCATCTTTGATAGTGATACGGTATTTCCACCGGCTGTAAGGATTCTTGTAAGTATGGACCAACCCTCCATCGTGGTCGAGGAATTGGATCACCAGGACCTCCTTGGGTTTGTTTTCGGCGAAATTGACCACGTGAGGCACAATTGCTCCATCATATCCTTGATATTCCCTTTTCTGTTCAGCCGCATCATGCCATACATCCTCGTACACTGACGACCATTGGTCATAACCGCATTGAGAGGCTTGACTTTTGGACTGGCCGTTGAAACAAAGAGGCAATGTAAAGCCCTGGTACCCCCCATGGATGGCACGCGCCAGTGTGACAACCACCGCTCGCCATTGGGCGGGCAGGGCGCGCACATAAGACTGGCCCAAAGGCGGTTCAGGAGGAGGCAAAAACGGCGGCGCAAGGACGTCCGCAATAGCTGCGGGGCGCAAATGCCCCCGTACCGGATGGTATACTGAAACACAGCACGCTCCACATAGCGGTCGAACTTGCCCGGTTGATCAAGGATAGCAGCACGGTCCTCCATCTGGTGCCACTGCCCTTCACGAAGAATCCAAGTCGACCGAAGGTAACGACCAGGCGGCAACGCGGAAGGCGGCCCCCGCAACATGCGCGGGAACTTGACAACCAGGATGGGGTCCACACTGTCATGTTCTTGCAAGCCTTCCTTACTCGACAATCCAGCGCGCTACAACACCTGAGGGAGGATCGGCGTCTGCGTGTAAGGAAAACAAGGCACCTCGCTCTTGAACGAGTAATGCTGTTGGCCCTTCTCATCCGTGCTTTGTGCATGAGTAGGGCGCATCAGATCCATAATCTCTTGGGAGCCAATGAGGGCCGGCGGAAAAATGTTGATGAGCTGACACGCGTGTGTCCAGGACACAGAATCCTTGAACGACTTGGTGTGTATGTCCGCTGACATCTTGGCAGTGACCTCATAGGCAAGAGAAACGTAACCTTCCTGAAAGATAGAATGCATCCATCCAATGCAGATACCGTGGGTACGTTCCAAGTGACGCATAGTCGGATTCTTGCCCGTGCGAATCACCCCGATCATGGTCTGGTTGTCGTCGTAGAAGACGAAGTTGGGGTCTTGCCCCCCAAGCTGCTTCCACAACGTGATAGCAGGCAATCCAAGACGTGACATGGCAAAGTCGGCCGCGACAATCTCGGCCTCAGGTGTGGAATGACTCAAGCATCCCTGCCTTTTGCTAAGTCCCGCCAAGGGAAAGCGTGTGTGAGAACCTTGAATGTGCAAGTGAGCACCGGAGGTAGATTTCAAACTTTCTCCACAACCTGCATAGTCCGCATCTGCAAACAGCCCGATGGACGAGTCCTCCAAGGCGTTCCCGACCCATCCAATCATCATGTGATGTTTGGACTGGTGCACATAGGCCATGAGATGATGAAGAAGAGCATCCTCCTTCTTGGTCCATTTCGTGATCTTGCGCGCGAGATTGTTGATACTGCGCAGAAGATCAAAGCGGCAAATGCGTGCGGCATAAAGCAATTTCATGAGAATGCTTGCTGCCTGCGGAGCAAGTGCGCCGCGATTAGCCTCGTTGATCTCCTCTTCCTCTGGCGCCTTGGGAATAGGTGGAGGCGGAACAAGCCGACCGTCCGTATCAACAGGCATGGTGTGTCCACACCACGTGCATCGATGGCTTTTACCTGACTGTGCCGGAGCGCGAGCTGGGTGATTCTTAGTCTCCTCAGCTGGACTCGGCGATGGTACCGTCTTGAATTTTGTCGGATCGAACCCAGTCACGTCGCAGTACTTCTTGACTGTCATGTCCAGGTACGTCTCCATGTCGTAGGTAACGGTCTGCACCTTCGTTTTGTCATGCAACGTTGCCTCGCCCTTGGAGATGCGACAACCCAGATACAAACCTAGTGGCGTTTCTTCTTCCAATCGGAGGTCTTGGCGCAGCATGTCCCAACCCTTGGGTAGATTCTCTTTGGGTCCTGCCATCTTGAGATCATCCACGTAGATGACAAGTAAGAGCTTCATTTGCGGGTGGAAATACAATGATGGCCATTCGTCGCCAATCGGCTTGAATCCTACTTTCTGTACCGCGGTATGGCAATGTTGTTCCCACATGGTTCCTGCGTCAGGATGTCCGTACAGAGCTTTGATCAGGCGACACACAGGCCTACGGAATTTATGCCTTTTCGCAGATGGATGCCAGGCTTCATCAGGCAGTTCAACCCAACATGGAGTGCCCGATAATCTCGCCTGAATGTATGCTTGGATAGCATCCGCCATCTGGACATCGTTGCCAGGAAGGCATCCGTAATAATCTGCCCACCGTGAGGCGTCAAACGTAGCCGGGGAATTTCCCAAATCCTGAAACAATGCGGCTTCCATGTTCTGGTCCTTGACCTGATCACCGAGTAGTACACCTCGCCCTTTGAACTTCCTGGCAGGATCGTCCTCTTTGAGCTGATAGTTCTTCTCGTATATCAGTCCATGTACTCGCGCCATATGTACGTTCTCACCTTTCTTCTTTGCCTCAGCGACGACGTCGTCATATTCACGCGTAGTTGAGAAATCAAACACCTCTTGGTCCCACAATCCCTTCCATTCTTTCATGAAAGCTTCCATGGCCTTGGGGTTGTTGACCATCTCCTTGCGTGTGACGGGTCGAGTGACCATGGCATTGAAGCATGATCCTCCTGCCTGATTCTTTTACCGATGTACGTTTCTGTGAGAAGTCGTACACGGCATAGACGGAATCCAGTTGTCATCCATGACCATGTGTGCCGGAACGGCCGGCACGACGTCTGCCAAGAATTGTTCTTGTGTGTATTGATCCACATAGGATTGTGCCCAAGACCATCCATCGTCGTCGTCAATGGACACGTTGAGTTGCAGATCAATTTCTTCACATGGAACAATCTTGGGAAAGATCATGTTGTCCAAAATCTTGGTGACTATCTTCTTCCCTATCACAGCCTTCTTCCGGTCCTTCTTGGCAACTCGAGCTTTGTCTCGCTTTTCTTTCTTGTACGCTGCCTTCTTCTCTGCTTCGCTCATTTTCTTCCATGCTTCCGGAGAGTAGGAATGGATAGGTCGCCGTGTAGGAAGAGTTCGTCGACCGTCGCTTCGGATCTTGTATGGAACTCCCCTTTTGTCGATCTTGCAGGCTTCACCATCATCGGTGAGATATACAATGCCGTCCCCTTTCTTCCCCGTACTCCAATGTTCAATCTCCTCGGGAGCCAACCTCTTTTTCTTCAAGATCTTGATAATCTCTCCAGGTTCTTCGATGTCTCCTTCGGGGATGAGTCTACCGGTTGGACCGACTTCGCGGGGCGATCGTCGATCTTTTCCAGTGACCTTTGGTTCAGCAGGAGGCGGTGCTGCACGTAGACCTAGTTCTTCGTCTAGTTCTTCGAGTCTTTTGTCTCCTATAGCATCAATAGCTTCATGTTCTGCTGACTTGAAGACTTCGCCAGTCGGCTCCGTCTCTATGTCAGATGGATCTATGTCCTGTAAGTCGGGATCTTCTCCGGGATCCGGTGGAGGAAGAAGACCATCTTGATCATCATCATCCCCGTTACCACCATTTCCTCCAGGCGGATCGTCATCCCCGTCATCGACGTCTTTTATCTCCTTGCCGGCGAGGTCAACGTTGTCCCTTAGTCCCTCAATGGTTGAGTTCATCCTCTCGTACTCGGCTTTCAGGGGAAACGCTATCTCCTCTGGGAAGTAGATAACTTCTGTCTCGTACGGTCTCATCAACTTCCTGGGAACAGATGCGTCCATCGACAAGTTCGCACTGGCAAATTCCTTCATGTCCCACACGCGATACTTCTTGGACCATCCTTGACCAGCAGTGATGATGTATCCGGCGAAAATGCCTGGGATCCCCTTTGGATCGAACTTGTTGCCATATGTCTTCGGCCTTGTATCCGTAGGCTTGAAGAAGACTTTGGCCCCAAAGGGTCTGGCTTTTCCCTCGAAGTCCTTTCCAGTCATACGTTTCCATGCTGAATCACCATCGCCCTCCACGTCTTCGATGTTGAGGTTCTGCATCACGCAATTCAGCGCAAAAGACCAGTATTGAGCGGGTAATCCGGCGTGTAGCATGGATGCTGCGACTGTGTTGATCACTTCTTGATTTGATCGTTCAGCGAGTGAATTGTTACTGGGTTTCCCTGGAAGGGAATGATCTATCACGATCTTAAACTGCGCCATAGCTGAATCGAACTCTGGTGCTTCATCACTGTACGCCATATGAATCTTGCGTCTTCCCATTAGACGTCTGATGGCCATGACGACCTCGTCGGTGCTCCTTGAAGCCGTGGGAATCGCTGCGATCATTTTGGTGGCGATGTCTCTGATGACTAGAACTTCACGTGCTCCATCATCGAGTCCGATACCTGCTTCGGCGGCCTTGCGCATATCGAGGAAGGCGAACGTCACAAGATCTCCCCAGTGTTTGATCACACGTTGAAACGCACCTCGTTGTGTCCGCAAGTGCTTCATCTTCGCGCGTATGCACGATTCGCACTATGGATTGCGGTAGCGATGAGTACACAGATGTGCCAACGTCTTGGCTTCGGCTTTCAGTGTTCCGACTCTGGCCTTGCGGCTCGGCGCACCGTCGCCTTCCACATCAATGATCACCTCATCGTCACCATCCAATGGAATTTCACCCACTCCTTTTCCTTCGTCGTCGTCCGGAGGTCGACCGGCCTCGGACTCTGGCACTTCTTCTATAGGAGGTTCTTGGGGTTCAGGATCAGGAGGTCGTTCATGATCGTCACCTTCTTCTTCTGCTTCAATCTCGCTCGGTGCAGCTTCAGCGGCAGCTGCGACACTGACGTCAACATCACCCGCGGTTAGCACACTCTTGAAGATTTCGGTGATCGCTTTGGCCTCCGAATCATCATGAACAAGTGACTTGGAACTCCCGGCGCGAATGTACGGGATGTCACCGTTCACGAACAGAGATATCCTCTTGCCCTGCGGGTTGATCATGAATGGTTCCCTTCCGGGTGGCCACACAAACCCGTAGTTGAAGTTCATGCATCTCTTGCCTATGGAAAGCACCGATGGTGTGTCGTCCAACACGTAAGCGTTGATCGGTTCCTCGAACGACTCAGTCTGGAAATTCGACACGAGATCGGTATCGGTGATTCCATTTGCTGTCTGAAATGATATGGGCTCTGGAGTCACGAGTGTCTCGAGACTATGCTTCTCGATCTTCTTCTGAGATATGAGGTCGTGGCCACACCCAGTGTCCATGAGAAACTTGATCTTCTTCTTGAGGATGACTGGTTGAACCATGCATTTGCATACACCTTGATTGATGATCCGTTTGCTGTGCGCAGCATCAAGTTCACACTCAACGATGGAATCCTCACCGTCGTAGAAGGAGACTTCCTCCACCCGAGACGTTCCTGGGATTCGTACGAATGAAACTCTATCTCCGCATTGATCATCATCGTCGTCAACCATGTCTCTCATGATCTGTGCCCTCAATCTCGCTTTGTGCTTGGCGAATTCCAAATTCACGGCGCGATCCTCATCGTTGACAAGCGCTTCCATGTCGACGTACTTCACCTTCCGCTCTTTGTCCTTCTTCGATCTTCTAGGACACGAAGAAATGAACTTCACGTCATCGGCGAATGTCACATTACGCTTGATCCCTTTTCGGGTCGACGTAGTCGGTCCCGAGGATTCGTCGTCTGTTGAACAATCCGAATCAGCGTCGCTGTCAACGGATGGACAATCTGACTCCTCCTCATCTTGTCTTGAAGATCGCTTCCATATCGCCGGAGCTGATGGATTCCACCTTCGGCACAATCTGATGGCGGGTGCCGCAGGGAGCGCCTTGGCCTTGGCCTTCGGCTTCGCTGGAGCTGCCTTTGCTTCGGATTTGGCTTTAGCTTTTGCCTTTGGTTCCGGAGCTGGGGTAGCTGCTGCCTCATGCTTGAAAGGACAATTCTCTCTTGAGCACGAGCCTGTGTTCTTGAACGAGTAGCATATCCTGTTTCCTCCTCCTCCAGATGGACTTGGAGTTCTCGTCCTCGGCGTGAAGGGTCGCTCTGGAGTCTTCTTCGAGTGACTGAATGGACACTTATCACCATTTCGACACCCTGCATCTGTGAAATGGAACTTGCAGCGGATTTGCTTCTTGCTTTTGTCACCTCTGTTGTCCGCTGACTCACTCCTCGTCTTCTTCTTGGGCTTTGGCTTGGTCTTCGCATGACTCTTCGCTTTGCTTTGAGGTAGTACAGGTGTTGCTTTATCCGGCTTGGTCGGCGAAGCCTTGACCTTTGCGGATGGAGCTGCGTTAGGCGTAGGTTTCTCAGGTACCTTGGCCGGTGCAGCAAGCAAATCCTTGCCCTCAAGCATCTGGCGCAAGCCAATTTGGGTCTGAGTGAGATTTGATTGTTCTCGTCTCCGCATGATGGTACGGTCGATGATCTTCATCAGATTGTCGTACGATCGGTCTTCATGATTGTAGGGCAAGTGTTCGTAGTGCATGCCCAACTCCATCTTCATTGCGGGCGAGTCCTTGATCTTGCTGTACAAGCAATCACGGAGAGCTGTTTTGGATGGTATGTCTTCTGGCCTCATCCGTCCCAGAACTTCCAACCACGTCTGCTTGAACGTATGAAGCTTGTTGTCGCCTTGGTACTGGAGCTTCACCAGATACTCGAGAGTGATGATCATGTCGAGACGATCATGCGTTCGGAAACTTTCATACATCATCGCAATGATTTGTCGTCCTTTGATGATCTTCCCTTCGGGCCTGCTGATGTAATCGTTGGCCTTCCGGTTTACCTCCAGGTACAGATCAGCAGATTTGTCACCACCAGCGCGTAGCATTGCGACCATTGCGATCCCCAATTTGACGTCTACGCTCTTGAACTTCTTGTGTCCTGAATCGTTCAGTGCTTCGACATCAGGGAATGGGTTGAATGCTGGTGCCAGCCATAACATCCAGTCCTCATGATTTGGATCGGCTGATGCTCCTAAGACATTCGCCGTGCATACGGATCGCCAGTTGTTGAGGTGAGTGAGAGTAGGCCATGGAGGTACGGTCACTTTGTCGGCCTCCCTCCTGGAAATTCTCACTTCCGTGACTTCAGGATCTGCGTCTCCATCAGGATCACGCGCATGAGAGCCAGGATCCGATTCAGGTTTGCCTCCACCGCTTCTCTTCTTATCATCATCATCATCAGGCGGGTCTGGAGGATCATACCCCGTGCCGGTTCCTTCATCATGCTCTCCATCTTCATTCTCGTCGCCAGCTTCGTCACCGTCATCGTCTCCATTATCCTCCTGAATCGTTTCAGCGAATAATCTCCACTCATCACGATCAGCTCTGAGACGTTGTTCGGCTTTCTGGGCCTTGAGTACTTCGCTTCGCAGATCGGCAATCTTCTCCTCGTACCGTTCCGCGACCTCTTTCTCGATCTGACGTCTCCTTGCTTCATGAATGGAATCGTCATAGGCAATAGGGGGACCAATGAGGTCGTTGCCCTTCGTAGATGCGGTGATGCCGTCGACACCAACAGGTCTTGAGGAGCTGGCAGATGCTGTGGACTTCGATCCCAACATCCCGCGATCCTCCAAGAGTTCGCGTAGCTGTCGGTCACGCACGGCTGCCGCATCACTTTTCCCATGAAATCCGCTTGGTATGCCAAACAGAGTGGCTGCACTAGGCGTGGAACGCGCAAGTGCTGGGCTGCTAACACCTGGCACGTAGTGCTCGGGCATTGCATCCGCCACGATTGGCATTGAATTGCGGCCAGTGAAGAAGTTCCCACCGGTAAATGGAATTCCGTCCATCACAAGGTTCTTGTCCTTGTCCGATTCCGAGAATGCGAACTTCTCTTTGGCGACTGGACTAACTTGACTTGGGGACCGTATTTCAGGGGATCGTACCTCACCTCCTACGGAAAATGCAGGCACTACTTCCTTTCCTACGTGCTCCCAGCCAGACTCAGTAGTCCTCGAAGACATGGGCATGCTTGAAGGCCGTGTCGCTCCTCCATAGTTGGAGTTCCGCGCTGCCTCCAATTCGCTGCGTGTCCTCGCTTGAAGATCTTCTTGTGCTTTGAGTGTTTTCCTGAGTTCACTCACCTCGTCGTGCAAGGTAGGCAATGCTCGCCTTGCATGATCTTCATTCTGATGAAGTCGATCCTCTGCATCTTGCATCCTCCTCACAGCCATTTTGCGGTACTCTTCCTCTTCACCAAGACGTTCGCGAAGCCGAAGTCGTTCTTGATCAATGGCTGCGCTGTTTCCAGCTAGCCCTTGGATCTCGTTCACGGCCCGCAACTCCTGGTTCTTGACCAAGTGGAATCGTTCCTGCATTGCTTGTAAGGCTTGTTCCGAACTTGCTGTGTTCGACCGGAGGAACAAGTTCTCTCTGGCATGTTCATGAAGTTCATGAGTCAGACGCTCATACTCACGTGCCATAAGCTCACCATCGCCTTGCGCTCTTGCCTCCAACTGCACAAAGTTAGTGGCTGCTTCCGTGCGGAACACGTGTAGCTGTTGAGCTAACTCCTCGGCAACGGCATGTGCTTGACGTTGTTGAGCAGAGTTCTGTTCATCCATGCGAAACAAAGCTGTTTCATAGTCTCGCTTCATCTCCTGATTGACATTGTTGATGTGCCTCATGGCTAAGCATGCATGGTCACGTTGTCGTTCCAATTCTTCAATGCGAATTCCAGATCCTTCATCTTCTTGTTGCATCTCCTTGATCTTGTCCATCAGGGTCTGGACAACTCCTTCGTACTCTTGCATCTGACTGCGATAGTACATCTGCTGCGCAAGGTTCGATGCTTCGAACTGTTGCGAAATCGTCAGCTCCTGATAAGCATTCGGACCATCGGCTATGGCTGGCGTGGCCACCGATGACGCATCACCACGTGCTGGGATAGTGTCCAGAGTCATATCCAGATCGTCAGCATCGCGTGGTTGGTTGGTAACCATCCGATTCCAAGTCATGGACTTGTCACGCCCACGAGTAACCGAAGTCCTTGATCGTGCTGAAGAGCTTCTCGAAGATGATGGTCTTGACTTCTTTTCCAAGGTCTTCACTCCTTTGTCCTTGGCCCTGGACGTAGTCCGAGGTGCCTGAAAACCAGACGCTTCGGCTCGTCGTTCGGGAGCCTTGCCCGTCCTCGAACCTGTGGATGTCGGACGCGAAGGCGTAGATGCTCTTGGTAGACTCTTTGCTTTCGCCTTGGGAACTGCCTTTGCAATGGCATGCGCAGAAGACTGACCTTTGTCATCTGCCGTGGAGCTATCAACGGATTGCACCACTGTGTCATCAGCTGTTGATTCACCAACGGCTGGCGCTGCCACATCGGCACCGAAAGTCATTGTCGTATCTTGGCTTGATCCCGAGTTCATTGTGGTCGTAGTAGATCAAGTAGTCGTTGCTGTAGAAAGGCAGAGCCGCGTACGGCTGATAACCTGCGTGGGGGATTGATCTCGACTAGGTTGCTGCTCTCCCCACCAGAGCTGTAATGAATGTAGGTGTGGCTGGCTTGCACTCTCCACAGACTGGACCCTGTCTCTCTCACACTTCCACACGTGCAATCCTATGCAGGCAGAACCGGCGGCCGTTCCTTTTGCACTCACTGCCGGCGGCGGTTCGTCTGTGCAACGGGATAGCTCTGATTGCTCAGGATAGAAGACACTTATAGCACTTAGCTATGGGCATTGACTTGAGCCAAACGTTGCGTGGGCGGTCACATAGAAAGGTAAAGACGAGGGACGCGTAGCGTGCCCCTTTGAGTCGAGGGACGCGTAGCGTGCCCCCTTCTCTTGCACTTTACACGGTCATGCTCACAGCTCTTATAGTGACACCTTTAGAACTTGACAAGGCATCGCAGTCCCGCAGTAGTAGCAGTAGTAGTAGTAGTAGTAGTAGTAGTAGTAGTAGTAGTAGTAGTAGTAGTAGTAGTAGTAGTAGTAGTAGTAGTAGTAGTAGTAGTAGTAGTAGTAGTAGGTAGTAGTAGTAGTAGTAGTAGTAGTAGTAGTAGTAGTAGTAGTAGTAGTAGTAGTAGTAGTAGTAGTAGTAGTAGTAGTAGTAGTAGTAGTAGTAGTAGTAGTAGTAGTAGTAGTAGTAGTAGTAGTAGTAGTAGTAGTAGTAGTAGTAGTAGTAGTAGTAGTAGTAGTAGTAGTAGTAGTAGTAGTAGTAGTAGTAGTAGTAGTAGTAGTAGTAGTAGTAGTAGTAGTAGTAGTAGTAGTAGTAGTAGTAGTAGTAGTAGTAGTAGTAGTAGTAGTAGTAGTAGTAGTAGTAGTAGTAGTAGTAGTAGTAGTAGTAGTAGTAGTAGTAGTAGTAGTAGTAGTAGTAGTAGTAGTAGTAGTTTTACTAGTTTTAGTAGTTTTAGTAGTTTTAGTGCTAGTACTAGTATAGTAGTAGTAGTAGTAGTAGTAGTAGTAGTAGTAGTAGTAGCAGCAGTAGCAGCAGCAGTAGCAGTAGCAGTAGCAGTAGCAGTAGCATCAGCAGTAGCAGTAGCAGTAGCAGTAGCAGTAGCAGTATTCATTCATTCCCCACGCAGCGGATCAAGTCCACCTAGCGAGAAGCACGGTCTTATGCCGGAGCTCTCCAGGGAGCTCGATGCTGTGCTCATGAGCCGCAGCAACTGCCAGATGCAACTACAGCAAGTGTCGATTGCACATGCTGGAAAACGTTAACTAAAAGGAGTCGCCACAATCAATCAGCCAGAGGGTACCTGGCTAGAGCGTCGTCGCAGTACGAAGATGCATGGCTGCATATCACACAGGTCAGCTTCGGTCAGTGCTGGTGCAAAGGGTGTCAGCACATCTTCGCACAGTTTTCGATGCACTGCGTGGTAGCTGTGAGGGTCCCCGGAAATCCGATGCAGGACGATGGATCGTACCTCATACAGGCATGGGTATGGAGGTCTGGCATCAGGCTCGATGGTGAGCTGATAGGCCTCCTCAGCAGCAGCCAGCCACGTGCATGAAGTATGTGGTCCAGTGGCCGGTGTATGGCCTGTAGAATGATCATGCACGTACATATACAAGGTGGATGGTGCAATTCGAAGCCTTGGCCTGAAGGCAGAGTCACCCCATCCCCATAAGCCACCTGCGGTAGGAGCAGGCTGCAATGGCAGATTTATTGGCATGGGAATCGTCAAGTCGGCCTGCTCGGAAGCAGGTGTAGCAGCGTCCCCTGTTGTACACCATTCCCACGGACCTGGCATATCACCAGGGGCAAGGTGTTGTAGCAGGTATTGGAGTTGTGCACGCAAGTATGGGGCCTGGACCGTGGATGGTATTCCCCCCGCAACAGCAGACCAAAGGAGGTCACCTTTTAGGGAGATCGGTGTGTCAGGCGTGGTGCGGATGCGATGCCAAAGGTGCTTAAGCAACCCATGCACTTGCTGGGACCTGGTAGAGTCGCACCAGAGCGGCCATAGGAGGCATTGTAGGATCTGAAGCAGGCCTGGAATAGCATCACGAACGTGCCAGCTGGACAGGTTGTAGGGTGGGGTCGGGGCGGCAGCATTAGAGGGGTTATGGGAATTATGTGCAAGCGGAGCACGTCCAGGCCTCGTCACCACCCGCGAAGTGTTCTGGCCTGTTGTGACAGGCCGCCGCGTTCTCTGCGAAGACGGCATCCCATGGTGTGTAAAGCTGCGCAGCCTATCCAGGAATGAAGGATTTCCCATACGCGATTCCCCATGTCCCGGACACTGACTTCGATCGCTAGCTGGACCCATGCCGTCTGCGGAGCCCGGCTTAGTCCCCGAAGTGACTGAAACCGAAACAGAGTCTCGTCCGTGATGAGTTTGCGAAGCTCCACTGATTGGCCGATCAAGTCGTCCGTCACGTGCAGCTTTCCTCCCTGTTTCTCGTGGAGATCCTGTGCCGTCGGGTCCCAGACCAGAGTCTTCCACTGGCCTTGTTCCGTCAGCCAGCCCAGTTCCTTGGCTTTCTGCATGGATTCCGGTTGATCTTTCGTGGCCTTCAACCGTTGCCCCAGCTCGATGAGGAACGCCTTCATCATGACCAGTCGCAGCGGTTCCGTGATTTGGGACGGATCCGTCTGCTGTGTAGCATTCCATTTCTCCGAGGTGGCAAACAGAATTGGAAGCAGCCCCTCGTCCCCTGGCTTCACGAATAGGTATAACGTGTGGTCCTGCATCATGCTGTTGATGGCATATTCGTGTTTGATCGCCAAGGAGGTGAGCTTTTGGACCATGTCCGGCAGACCGTACTCCGAAGTCCATGGCGTGCTCCACGCTCCCTGTCCCGCGGGCCAGTGGTCCTGGCCCCAGGTGGTTGACTGTCGATTCCAGCCTCCCCATTGACCCTTCGCAGTTGCTTTGCCCTTGTTCTTGCCTTTCCCTTTGCCCTTCGGTGCCTGTGGCATTTGCGCAGCCGCCGATGACTGAAAGGAGGCCAGAGCGTCTGCAGTCCGTGGTCTTTTCTCCGAGGGGCCTTCCTCCCGTTCCCTCTTGGACTGGAGCGATGGACAGACTCCCCCGAAGAAGAGTCTCTCCTGTGCGGTCATCTCCAGGGCCTCCTCCATGTCTACTGCCGTGAGTTAGCTGGAGAAAGCAGCTAACTTGAAGAACAATGCAGGATCGCCAGTGTGTGTGCCGGTTAACCTGCGACTGTTTACAGTATCTACATGGGAAGACTATGGTACGACGGAAGGGTTTAAGGAGCTCAACAACCTTGGGAAACTTCTCGGTCCACTCCGCATGTTGGATTGTCATGTGGCGCTTCACTGCTGCGGTATCCACACACCATTGTCGACACAAGGGGCAGTGGTGAGTGAGCTCATGCTGCAACTCAGGCAGTGTAAGTAAAGCATGCCAGTGCTGCGTGCGCAGGATGGTCACGATGTGCGGCCTAAGAATCAGGGGCAGCACTGGGGCCTCTGGAACAGTAGCAGCAGTACCTGGTGGGGGTGGATGGGTTACCGGTTCAGAGCCGAGGTCCGTACCACTCCGAGTGGCTGATTCCAGGTGAGGTCCGGTGGCATCGGTCCCTATTTGGTGGGAGCAGAGGAAGGGACACTGGCCTTTGGCAATGTGGTTTCGGAGGTTGCTCCACTTCCTGAACGGGTATTTGCACAGACTACATGTAGGCATACCGTCGATGCTGTGCCTGAATCGGTCAAACGTGCGCACGGCCTGCTTGGGTGTGCGGACCTGATGTTTCCTGGCCTCATGGGCTCGCCGAAGGTGGTAGGTTGAGAAGGTCTCTCCACAGTAGCGGCATTCTAGAATGGCTTCTGGTTCACACTCTCTCGTACCTGGCGCGTGGTCGCGCGGGGGCGGTTGCGAAGTTAGTGAGAGCTGAAGGCCCTCAGCAAAGCGCAGCACTTGGGGTGCAAGGAGAGAGGAGTCTTCCACCTGCAAGTGCTGAAGATTGGCCTGCAAGCGAGCCAGGTCTCTCTCGACAATCTCAGCGACGTCAGGCACACCGGCCTTACGGAGGATTTCCTCGTTGCTGACACGATGGAGGTGCGCCGGGGATCTGAGGATGGCACGGAGCTGTCGAAGATACAGAGTGCGAAGTTGGCTGAGACCACCTGCTGGTAAACCCGTGGCAGCCAGTCCGTAGGTGAGCATGGGTGGTATGCTCGCTCGCCAAATGTTAATCCGGTCCTTAAGGAAGAGGCCTCGTTTGGAGCACACCACTTTCCGAAGTCTGGACCATTCGGCTTGTACAAGCTGAACACGATGCTGCAGGGTGGCAAGTCGTGGGTTCTTATAGCTTATTCTGACCCCTAAATAAGTGTGTACCTCCACAACTGGAAACTCAAACAGCCGACCTGTCGGGGTACGTAGACGCATGACTTGCCCGTCAGGTGTGGTTCGCAGGTGCTGCTTAAGCCATTTGGAAGCAAAGGTGCCCCGGAAGAGGAAGAGGACCGCTGATTTCTGAGCATTTACCGTGAGGCCGGCAACGCAGAGGATATCAAGAAGCTGACCTAGGCGTACTTCAAGACGACAGAGCTCGGCATATGAACTGATCTGGCTCCCGGCGTGGAAGTCATCAGCGTATGTTGTAACATCGGTCGTCACCCACAGAGGATCTGCACAGAGGGCAAGCTCATAGAGGAAACGACCGGTGACAAGAGACCATATGAGCGGAGCAATAAGACAACCTTGTTTCAGGCCTCGACTAGCAGATATATCGACAGTCTGGCCTTGCACAGTAAGGACATACTTGATATCGCGATACCATTCCAAAACGTGGGCTTGGAGTTCAAGGGGTACTGATGCGTCATCAAGTGCAGTGGCTATGTGTATCCATTCCATGTGGTCGAATGCTGAGCTGAGGTCAAGTGATAGCTGCAGGCCTCCAGCGGTGGCCTGTGGCTTTGGTATGCCAGCTCTGGCCTCGCGAGTTGTCCAATCCGCGGACGTACAGGAATCAATCACAGCCTGACAGTGTGCCTGCACGCGAAGAACCGAGTCGAGAGTGCCTCGGCCCGGAACATAAGCGAATTGAGGTAGATCCTTCAAATATTCAAGAACGAAAGGCCTTAATCGATTTTGGAGGATCTTGGAGACAATGCGACCTGAGACTTCCGTGACCCCTATGGGCCTGAGGTGCTTCGGAAGGGTGGGTCTCGTGACTTTAGGGATGAGCGCGAGCCAGGCCGCATGCCATAGCTCATCAATGGTCGTAAGGTCATTGACGAGCGCAGATAGTTTCGGCATCACCTCCTCCGAGCAGAGACGCCAGGCTGCTATGGGTGCCAGATGCTCCGGAACAGCCTTATGCACTGAGAGGCCTGCCAACGCACTGGACAGCGCGGCGGTGTCCATGTTGAGACTGGGCATAGTTTCAGCTCGTTCGGGCTGGCAGAATTGGCCAGTGTAGCTACTGCGTAGATGGGCTGAGAGCAGGTGGGCCTGCCTCTCCGGAGAGATGAGTCCTCCATCCGGGGCTCGAAGCTGTACCTGAGTATACCGTTTCTTGGGTGCTAGCTGCCGGACTCCCTGGTAGAGCGCACGGATATTATGTCGACGGGCATGCATGCCGAGCTCGTGAAGCCTGTCAGAGTACCAGGCATGTTTGGCAAGCCGGCCGGCACGGCGAAAATTTGTGTGGGCCTTCTGGAATTTAACGTAGTGAAACCATGCCCTCCAAATCGTGGAGGTTTGGCGGCTGGCCGCCTGACGCCACTGTCGATAGTGGGTCCACATGGCACGGATGCCTCCTTGCATAGCCGGTGACTGCCAAGGGGCTAGCCTCGTGCTACCAGCGCGCGGTGGCAAATGCAGCTGCAGGGCAGAGGTGAGGCAGTCATTGATTTCCTGAACGGACCGACAGTTTTGGATGTCGTGGTGCACCGATCGTCTGAGGAGCTGCATGAGGTCCTCTTTGTTCCAGGAGCGTGGGCGCACTGTTGGGGCCTTGTTTAGGGATGCAAACCGGATTAGAGGGAGGACGCCACTAAGTGGTATATGCCTGCCACCGGCTCGCCAGGCCGCTATGGTCATAGGGTCCCGGCCCGTCTGCCGTGCCAGGGGATGGGCCTGCCAGCACATGGTCAATAAGACTTCGCTGTTCACCGCAGATATATGTGGGTCCCGCGCGCCGGGACCAGGAGTTGAGGTGCAGGAGGTCATGGTCATCAAGGAGGCGGGCAAGCCTGGGGGCATCAGCAGGGAGGCGGCCGTTCCATTTGGTAACAATGCGACCTGCACGCGGATGGGCAGCAAGTGGCGTGTTAAAATCTCCTAGGAGCAGCAATGTGTGTCTGGCGGGGAGGGTTTTAAGGGTGTGATCAAGCTTGTCCCAAACAGCATGACGGACCTGGGCGGCTGTTTGTGGCGGTGAGCTCTGGGAAACCGGCGCCTCGTCGGAGGGTTTGGTTGGAGAGCTCTGCCAGCTCATTGGACGTTGATAAACGACCAAGATGTCCAGGGCCCAGGCCATATGAGTCAGGCGGACATGAAGGAGACGGCCTGGGTAGGGCTCCGCCGTGGAAATGACACAGTCAGCAGAGAATGCCTTATGGACGAGGAGCAGCACTCCAGCGGCTTTGTAGCCGTTTCGATGCGAGCTGAGGACTCTCCACGGGCCTGTAACATAGTCAGAATTACTCGTTTCAGCCCAGTGAGTCTCTTGGACTGCGACGACATGTGGTCGCCTGTCTGGTGCGAGTGCAGCCAGAGATAGGAGCAGTTCTTGGTAGACCTCGCTGGACAGGCCACCGCAGTTGAGACTAAGGAATCTAACATGGGGCCCCTTTCGGGGCAGTGCCGGCCTTAGCTCGAGGTGCAGTGGTGGTGGTAGGCTGGTCCTGAGAGTGGTGCTGGGAGTGAAGCTGATGCAATGTTTGCCAGCGTCCACGGCCTCCAGAGCTGGAGGCCGCTGCTCGACGGATGGCTCGTTTATAGCGTTTCCTGGCCAGGCTGTATTGCCCGAGCGGGGCAGACACACGATCTGTCGTCTGGGCTCCAGGCAGGACTGTCGGGCAAGTGATGACACCTGTGGGACAGCTACACAACCAGAGGCATGGCAGGAGGCGGGTGATAGGGCCTGCCAGATGGTATGTAGATCGATTCGGACGACGCGATGGCTTTGGGCAGACTAGGGGCTGCTTGACAGTGCTCGAGAGAGGCTGCTGCAGCGGATGCCCTATGCCGGTGAAACAATGACTGTGGTGACTCTGGGCTGGGACACGTGTGTCCGCCAGCGCCTCTTGGATGCAAGAATATAAGAAGTGTTGCTTCTCACGCCTAGGCTTCCCAGCAGACAGAGACTGACATGCTGGTCCTGAGAGTCCTCGGCTACGACTCTCGACCCTCGGTTCTGCCCCACCTGTTTTCTGGCAGCTCGAACTCGGAATAGGAGACGAAAAGGGTTGTCGAGGATGCCATCTGTTGGTGAAGCTTTGGGACTTGGGACCCAAATGGCTCGATTTGATCGGAACGTTGCTATGCAAATGTCGATGGCATCGCAGTTGCATATGTGAGCATGAAAGACCCCGATTGGAGAAGAGATCTGGCCAAAGCCATCTCCTATACTGTGACCGCATGTGCCCGGAGTATGGGGACAGCAAGTGCACGAGCTGACGGGGTTTTCGCCTGGCTCGGTAATTAGGATGACGACCGGGAAGGCGGACTACATAGCACCGGGCTCGCAGGGGTCTGGGTGTGTACAGACGAAGAAGCAGGCGCAGTAGGTAGGCTCTGCGGTCACAGTGGCAGACAGGACTGTGACATGGACTAGTCCATTTGCTCCAGCTGCAGGTTTGCAGTCGCTGCACAAGAGGAGGCAGGCTGCGAACGCTCAGGTGTGCCTTCAGCCTGTAGGGCATAGTGCTCCTGCATACAGTAGAACAAGGCACAAGATCAGTAGGGTAAGTGCAGCCTCCAATGTCCTTCCATGGGCCTATTTTGTTGTGCTGGTTCCATTTGAGAGGTCCCACAGGGTCCTGCCAACACACCGGAAAGTTGAGACTCAGAGGGAGATCACATTCCCAGGGTGGTGACTGTTGTGCTCTGCGACGGAATAGCACGGGCCGCATAGGACCTGGCGGTGGGAGCGCACGAAGTTCACACATGTAGGACCAGTATGGGAGGTTACAGGGGCCCGACTTGACACAGATGCGGCAGTGAGGTCCAGGCAGGGGGTCTCCAGGTGGTCCACTGTCCTGCGGGCGGTCACTGCTGGTGAGGACGGCCTGTGCTGACGGAATGTGGACACATCCTGGTGCTTGAGGCAGACCTGGAGCGTGAAGGGGGCACTGGTATTGTCTTGGGCACTCACGGCAAGGTGCTTGGTATCCGGCAGTGGGCATAGATTGGCCGTAGTACGCCGAGCACTTAAATCTCCGTGGGGGCTTACGGCCTGGGACTCGTCGACAGATGAAGCAGCTCGAGTCCGCTTGCTGTTGAAGGAGTACGTGTGGCCAGCCCTGCAGGTCATGAAATGTGTGAGATGAGCCAACATGTCTCACGACACCAGGGGTGCCGGGCCGGTGGCCTCTTGCCAATGGCGTAAGCAGACCTGTGAAGGTGCCAGGAGCTAACTTGTGGAAAATGTGCCTGGGCAGCGGATCCTGCCTGTCGCAGTGGCAAGTGTGCAAATGCCGGCAAGATGCTGACGCCCTGCTTCCAATTCGTTTGCTGGATCCTGAGTGCACGTCAAACAACCCTGTACCTCTAGTAGGCTGACTGTGGCAGTCCATGCAAAGGCAGTGGCACGGAGACAAGTAATTTGTCTGGCCGCAGGAGGGTCCGGCACCGGTCACCACATTCGGGCTTACCGGGGTAGGTCTGTCGGTGTCTACCGGTCGCGAGTGTCTATAGTCGGTTCTGCGGTGTCCAATCACCAGGGAGCAAATGCGGCGGCAGTTCGCAAAGGGCGTTAGCTGAAGAAGGTGGTGCTGGATCCGCCTCCACATCGTTCTAGGGTATACCAGCCGATAAGCATTCGAGAGCCACCAGTAGTCCTGTACCGTGAGTGGCTGTCCCTGCTCCCAGTTGTGCCACAGTCGATGGCAATCCTGGTAGATGGCCCTCCAGTGGGCAGACCAGGGCCTCTTCAGCATCAACGCCATTGAGCAGGCTCGCCAGCGACGGCGTTTGCCCGTGGCAGGTGTGCGTGCAGCCGCCACATGGAACCATCTCGGCCAGCGCGAGCGCCGGGCTCGTCGCCATCGTCTGAGCTTAGCAGCTCTGTGCGCAGTCTCAGCCAGAGGCGGTGGGGTGGCAGGAGCCGGGATGTGTTCGGTCACCACAGTGTCCTCGAACCAGATAGAGTTCCCTCGTCCCATGGTATGTCCAAGGCCGGGTGCCAGCACCGTACTCGAGGAGGTGGGTCTGCTGTCGGCTTCGGCCTGCGGTGTTGCCAAGGGGAGCTGCGAGGAAGCACGGACTCGGGGCATCTTCTTCGGCTTGGGGTATAGTCGAGGCGCGGGCACCTCCGCGGTTTCAGCCTCCTGTCTGGTCGGGACCCGGGTGGCTCGCGGTCTCCGCTGCGAGTAGAGGGTCAACGGTGGTGCCACACCAGAGCTCGAGCTGGCCGTCCCCTGCTCCCTACGCTCCCGTGCTTCCCGGGCTGCACGTCGTTCCTTTTGGCCTGGCTTGTATCGCCACCGACATTGGCGAGCATCCCAACCCATGTGGACCCTCCTTAGCCTATTCTTGGAGAACTCAATCCGCGTCGCCTGGTAGGCCTGAGACGGTGGAGTCTGCACTAGGTACTGGGAGTATCTACGGGAGTGAGATGAAGGATGGTGGCATCCGAGTGGTTTGCACCTAAGAGAATGTCCTTGGGCCTGTCGCATCAGGAAGTGATTGCATGCAAAACCGGCACACTGCCGCCAGGAGGTGGTGCACTGCTTGGAAGCGGCTGCTATGCGCGAGAGCTGCCAAGGTTCGGACCACATGTTTGGCGTCGAAGTCAGGACCGGACCTGAGGGCAGGCAGGCATTGGTAAAAAGTGCCGTGGGACAAGAGATGACAGGGGCCAGCTGGAAGCAACAGCGGGCAGTGGAGTATAGACGTCCGTGGCCTGACAGACAGGCCGCTCTGCAGTGAAGCTGCTGTATCTGCCAGGGTTGTCGGCTGGGGCTGTGGCGACCGCGAGCCGGCCAGCCTGTGCGACGAGCAGAGTACGTACACTGGGCAGCGCATTGCGGTCGGGTGGCCTGCTCCTTATTCGTGGAGGGGTCCCTGCTGCAGGCCTGCGTGACAGGCAGCTGTCTACAAGGTGCAAGCATGATGCGCGGAATTCGTGTCGAGAGCCGGCCGACCTCCCAGGAGGAGGCAGCCGAGCTATCCATCATGAGACCTGAAGTCAGAGGGTGTAGAGTGGGCCTGCTAAGTTTAGTCACGAGAATGGGACTGCAGCAGGGCTGGGGCAGGGTCCACTTAGAGGATTGGTAGGGCCTAGGCAGAGGGTGGCCGCGGTGACAGAGGCAAGCAGACACAGATGACTAATTTTCGTGTCCTCGCCGATGGCTGCCGGTCTCACATGCGTTCGGCTGGTGCCGTTCGTACGACAATCTCAACAGAGAATGACAGGCTATGTGGCACACTGACAACGAGGGCACCCGGGTAGTGGGGCATTGTGGCCGCTGCGCCAGAGGTCGTCGTGGTAGTCGTCGAAGGTCCTGTAGCAGGTCCACGGCGCACTTCATCTGTCCCTGAACCCGATCGAAAAGCACCGAAGGCTGCAGCGGGTGTTCCTGGAGCAGGACCCGGGCTGTTAACTGGCATCGGCGGGGGTGGGCCTGCAGGTGCAGAGGCCTTGGCCATGGGAAGTGCTGTAGCCGGTGTGACTGATCCCGTGGTAATTCCCGAGGGTGATCCAGAGCCAACGGGTCCGCCGCGTCCTGTAGGTATATCCTCGTCACTGGAGCGGAGGAGATCAGACAGGTCGGAGTCCGAGGCTGCAGTCGCCATTGGTGTAGAACGGCCTTTGGCCTTTGCCTTGGGAACCGTCCGCGGTGGCGGCGTTCTGGAGACGGATCCTTTGTTGGATCGCGGTGCCATGATGATGCTCCTGCTGACAGCAGTCGAAGAATCACCGAACAGGCGGGGTCTGAGCCCTGACAAAGGTGCTGACCGGCCAAGGGCACACTGGCACTGCTCAACAAGCTGAAGTTCGATTGAACACATGCACATGGTCTATGCTGAAGTGACAGCTGTCGGTGCAAGTAGCTCGAATCAGCATGCTGGCGCGGCTGAGACCAGTGCCCTGCGTGTCCCGTAGAAGGCCGGGGTGGGCTACCCACAAGGCTGAAGGCTACGAGGCACAGCACAAGGTTAGCAACTATGCGAGCCATCCTGCAGCCTACAGCCGTGTTCGATTGGGGTTCCCCAGAGCTGCTAGCGAGCTTACGTTCGGAAAGCGGAGTCTCAGATTTCAATTTCATCGCTCCGCTGTGAGCCAAGAACCTTAGCAGTAGCAGTAGCAGTAGCAGTAGCAGTAGCGGTAGTAGTAGTAGTAGTACTAGTAGTAGTAGTAGTAGTAGTAGTAGTAGTAGTAGTAGTAGTAGTAGTAGTAGTAGTAGTAGTAGTAGTAGTAGTAGTAGTAGTAGTAGTAGTAGTAGTAGTAGTAGAGTAGTACTTGTAGTACTTGTAGTACTTGTAGTGCTTGTCGTACTTGTGATAGCAGTAGCAGTAATTGTTGCAGCAGTAGCAGTGGCAGTAGAAGTAGCATTAGCAG
This sequence comes from Symbiodinium sp. CCMP2592, assembly GCA_905221615.1. Classification (NCBI taxonomy): domain Eukaryota; class Dinophyceae; order Suessiales; family Symbiodiniaceae; genus Symbiodinium; species Symbiodinium sp. CCMP2592. The sequence goes on from CAJNDT010004524.1 coordinate 22,998, forward strand.
TAGCAGTAGCAATTAGTAGCAGTATTAGCAGCAGCAGCAATAGTGGCACTTTATCGATGAACCATTACGTCATATGTTCTTCAAACTTATCGCGCCACTGTGTAAAAACATTCGCGAAGTTGTCGAAGCGTTTCATGGAAACATCCCAAAATTTTCTCGAAACTATTCTACACTGATTTGTGCAGAGCTACTGCTGAACTCCCTCTGACTCTAATCTAAAAGCGGTTGTGTGTGCATATATATATATGTATATTCATACAGACATAGTAGAGAGAGAGAGAGAGAGAGAGAGAGAGAGAGAGAGAGAGTGAGAGAGAGAGAGAGAGAGAGAGAGAGAGAGAGCGAGGGAGGGAGGGAGGGAGGGAGGGAGAGGGAGGGAGGGAGAGAGGGATGCATGCATAATGACGTAGAGGTGGTGATCTGGTGATGATGAAAACGATCATGGTGCAAACGATGCTGAACATTTTGACGGCAGAGTTGATGGTGGTAATGGCCATTTAGGTGGTGATGACGCCAATAGTGGTGGCGGCAAGGTGGAGGTGACGATGACGCTGACACGGAAGAGTATTAATCATGTGAATGGTGGTGCAAACCCACTCCGTTTTCCTGTGTTGCTATGGTATTGCTGCCAATTTACATACCTTCGGCAAAAACAGATATGGAGGTGCTTGTCAGTGTTGGGGTGGTAGAGATCTCTACGGTGTGAACCTCACTCTTACCATGTCGTGGCCGTGATGTTCCCTCGCAGCCTGCTGCGGATGATGCGAAGACCTACAATATGAAGCGCAACAACCAATGGTAAACACAACCGCGAGTCAATACCAGACTTAAACAAATGCAGCAGCCACGTTGTCCCTGGCACCCTGGCAGTGGATTCCACTTTCGAAAGCCAGGCTGCAAAGTTGGTATCCTTGGCACACGTCTGTTCATCCAGGGCTTTGTCAGAGTTGCATGAGCTTCGAAGGAGCTTAGCCAGCACAAGGCACAATACTCCGTAATTCAGCCGCAAGACCCCAGCCACAAAACCCCAAACACCACGCTCCAAAGACTAAACTCTTCGAGCCGGCGGGACCTGGAATCTGAAACGCTTCCTCCTCTGCAAGGGTACGTGAGAAACGAGTGGCATTGGCCGTGTGGTTGTGGGGACAGGGTCTTCTCGATCATAAATGATGAAGTAGAATCTTATAGTTACAGCTACAAATGAGGAACTGTAAGGAAGTATAATATTGTAGTTTTAGTTTTAAATACTTCTACATCACCCCCAATCAAGGTACTGATGCTTACCAAGTCTCACGATCCCCCCCGCAAGTAGCCCTCTGTAGGAAATGATTTAAACCTTTAGACCCTGAAGCAGGTACCAGTACTCTACTGAAAACCTTGCGACATCCGGCGCTTGCAGCTAGCGGTTTCAGGTCATCGACGCTGGAACAGCACAAACACCGAGGATAAGGGTCTCGGGCGTAGTATAAACAGTATACAGTAAAACTTTGCAGGTGCCATGTGTGTGTGTGTGTGTGTGTGTGAGTGTGTGTGGTGTGTGTGTGTGCGCGGGTGTGTGTGTGTGTGTGTGTGTCTGTGTGTGTGTGTGTGCGTGTGTGTGTGTGTGTGTGTGTGTGTTTGTGCGGGCGCGTGGATATGTGTGTGCGTGTGCGCGTGTTCGAGTCTGTCTGGATAACCCCAACCCCTATACCAAAGAAGCCCAGGCGCAATAATATACTCAAACCACTTGGTTGTTCGCGGCACGTCGATCACCTTGGCGAAGCCATCCTTGGCTCGGTGATTAGGGTTGCATGTTTAAGTTGGAGGCGCCCTAAAACAGTCGCAACATTAATCTTTTGCACAAGGGGTTGCTCAGACGGCTCGGAGCTCAGAGCTGTGCGTCAGCATCATGAGTCGTCCCCCCAAAGGTCCATGTACTCAAACAGTATATACTTTGGCCTGTAAGTAGTTCCTAAATAGGTACTGTGGGGCTAATGTGTGCATTATTTGTCTACATGGACCCTTAGGGAAACCTAAACCCTAAATCCCTGAACCCTAAAGTCGTTGAACCCTAAACTTACATGGACCCTTAGGGTTCTAGACCCTAAACCTGGTAAGCCCACGGTAGGCTGACCTACCAGGACCAAGTACCCTCTAAGAGGTCTGATATACTACTCACCACACTAGGGGCTAGAGTAAAGAGCACTTGGAGGTTCATGGGCAGTTATAAGTCTGGCTATATGTCCCCCAATGTGGTTCATACTTATAATCACCCCACTTCTAATCCACTTTACTACCCATGAGCCCCAAGTAGTTGGGAGTCTAAGTGAAGCTGGAACCCCCCGAAAACCTCGCGACATGTATCAGACCATGAGAAAAGCCTACATAATGTTGGGACAGATGGCGTAGTAGATGTTGAATATATATCTAAATCGGGATCCCTGCCAGATCATTTCAATGATTTCAGGCTTTTATATTCGGCTGCTGGAAGTCGAAGAATGAACCCGGAACCACCCCTAAGCCCTAAACCCAACGCACTAAAGCACCAAGCCGCAAAGACGATTTCCTAAACACTGACCTTAGAGTGGGACCCTGGCTCCTTCCGCCACAGATATGGCAGTTTCCGAAAAAAGGGGACCCTAACCGAAATTTTGGAAACTTCCATACGGGATAACTTAAACCACTGCTACCTTATTCAAGGCCTGCTGTAGAAGTTTCTACTTGGGGAGGAGCACGGGCCCCAGCATAATTCGGATTACCCTACTTGAAGGTTCATGGGTAGTTATAAGTGGGGTTATAGGGTTCCTTTGAGGGTTCTATAGGGTTTACGGTTTAAGGTTTAGGGTTTAGGATTGAAGTTAGGGGTCCTTTTGAAGGCAACTAGAAGGATTCTACAAGGGTGTGTATATATATATATACACATAGGGTTTAGGGCCTACATGGAGGTTCACAGGTAGATATAAGTGGTTTCGAGGCCTTTGCGCCTCTTAGGTGTTACGTTGATTCTGTGTGATTTTCAATTCTTAGGGCGATGGCGGTGACGAATCCATCATGGTGGCCTTGATGCAATGCTGTTGAATACTAAAGCTGTCTGGAACCTTTAGTCTTGCACATGTGGGTTGACAAAATAGGGTTCCCTTTTTGGGTACCCTAAACAAGAGGTGCCGTAATATTATAGGGACTCATACAGGGACCATAATTTTGACAACCGCATGTCTCTAAACCCTATAGTAAACCGTCAATATTCTAGGGCTTAAAGGGTTTAGGGTTTCATGGTACAGGAATTGGGGTTTAGGGTTTCTGGCTTCATGGGTTTAGGGTTTAGGGTTTAAAGGGTTTAGGACTTAAGGGATTTACAGTAAACCCCAAAAAATTGGACACCCGATTAAGGACAATGAGTGCCGGGATTCCTTATACATTACTCTTAAGGCTTGAGGCTTTGGGTTTCGAACTTTTGGGCTTCTACTGTAAAGCCTGAACCTGCCCCCTAAATGCCTCCCTAAACCCTAAGCCCTACACGCCGAGGCACGAACAAAAAATAATACGAAATGTTGCATGGAGCATGGCCATCCTGTATCCTTGGGTTGAGGGCTTGATGGTGTAGGGTTTAGGATTTACGAGTTTAGGGTTTCAAGGTTTAGGACCTGTATGCTTGGGTTGAGGGGTTGATGGTGTAGGGTTTAGTTAGGAGTTTAGGAGGGTTCAGGGTTAGGGGTTCGGGGTTTTAGGGTTTGTGTGCAGGCTTTAGGGTGAGGGTTTTGAGCCGAACCAACTAAACGGCTTTTCTATAGGCCTGCACACAATTTCTGGTGCATATTCAGGGCGAGTACACAAGTTTCTTCGATGTTTTCGTCTTGTTTTATGTCATGGCTCCGTAGGCTGTTATATGCTACTGGCTGCTATTACACCCTTACACGGCCCCAACATTGATAGCTTGATGTTGAGTGTTTGGGAGAGAGAGAGAGAGAGAGAGAGAGAGGGAGGGAGAGAGGGAGGGAGGGCGGGAGAGAGGGAGGGAGGGAGGGAGAGTTAGAGAGACAGGGCGAGAGATACACAGAGAAAGAGATGGTTATGGATATATAGAAAAACAAATATATACATGTATACGTATATGGCTATATAGATGTGTAGGCATGTAGGTATGTAGATATGTAAATGTACAAATACATATGCATACGTACATATTTATATACACACACATACAGAGATAGGTTAGATATGCAGTCGGATGGAGATATGTATGTATATATATATATATCTAGATGTACAGGTTTTTCTTGATATCTATATATACATATATATGCAGATATACAGGTATAAAGAGATGTGAATATGTGGATATACAGACAGTGTAGATATGCAGGTGCACATGCATAATTACAAACATAGACGTGCGTATATACATGTGTATATATATGTGTATATATATATATATATAAACATGTACATATGTAGTTGTATGAACAGTGTAGAAGGAGTATATGGTCGTTCTCCAAGGATTTTCCGCGTTTTAAATCAGGATCTTATGTCCTCAGGGGCTTGTAGGGTTGTTTAAGGTATCTTTGACAGATGGCTTCAAAAGGTTCTTTATGGGCATTTGTTGAGGAGCTGAAGTAGACGATGCACAGGAAGTATGGCAGCTGCCAGCATTGTGTCGATTAACTGCGTGAGGGCTTAGGGCTTATAGGGCTTAGGGGGTTAGGAGTTAGGGTTTATGGTTTAGGGTTCAGGGGGAGTTCAGGCATCGGGACTCAGGTAAGGACTGCTTGTTTGTTCTCTATCTTGAAGTCCCGTTTCAAAGGCTCAACAACAGCAACGACATTTGCAGAAGCCCTTGTTCCTTCACAATAAGAAGCCCGGGGCGATAGAACTCGCATTCCTGAATTGTGAGGCATTGGGCCCTCTGGGAACCCTAAATTCCGGACCCACCCTGAATACTAGCCCTAATAATATCGGGGCCTTAATAATTTCCTGTACTATTTTGGGGTTCCTTATTCTAGATCCAGTATACTGGGCCCCAAAACCCTATTTAATTCAGGCCTGTCTCTCTTTGCAGCTCCTATACAGTTTTGCTATACTGTATACCGGAAACCTCGACAAAACACCCTAAACCCTAAACCAAAACCCTAAACCCTCAGCCCTAAACCGAAACCCTACACCCTCAACCGTGGCAAGCGGCATCCGAAGCATCCATTGCTCGGCAGTTTGGACGTTTAAGCGCCGCGAGAAGGCCGAAATCATGGTGTTGTAGGAAACCTTCGGGTTTCTCCAAGGGTAGAAGGAGGGACCCTTAATAAGGACCCCCAGGTATATATACCCTTAATATAGCCACCATATAGCCCATTATAGGGTAGGGGTCCCTATTAAGGGTCCCTCCTTTTCCCCTTTGAGCTTCATGGGCACTTAAGGGTATCATAAAAGGGTGGTTTAGGGTTTTGGGTTCAGGGTTTGGGTTCGCGGTTGAGGGGTTTAGAGTCAAAGTTTAGAGTTTAGGGTTTTGAGTTTAGGGCTTTGGGCTCAGCGGCAGGGCACCTTGAATACAAGCTGTCGGCTGCTGTACACAGCAACCAAGAGGCACGCTTCACCATGTGTCCCAAAACTTGCACGGGCCATATCATAGTTCGTGCTGCTACATATCAGTGACTTCGCTGTAGTGAAAGTGAGGGGTTTAGCATTGAGGCCTCCAGGATTCAAGCCTGAGTTGACAACCCTAAACATCCCGGAACCGAAAGCCCTGAACTCGAGAAAACGACAGGTCCTGCACCTAAAGTATCCAAAAACTCGAAAATTTATCTTTGGATTTTGAGGGGATCCTCAATAAAGCTTTACGGTATATAGGAAACTCCAGAAAGTTGGAATATGGTTTCATGGTAGGACACCCTATAATTTACCATAGAAGGGTTAGGATAATCATATTCCAACTTTCTGGCTTCTACCTTATGGGTATATTTCTTAATGAAGGGGTCTTGGAGTCTCATGGTATCCAAAGTGCAGGACATCTCTGGGTTGATCTCGGGTGCTCTTCCGTCGACGACTCACCGTTTATATGATCAAGACCAGCATGTGACACCCAGGCTTTGGCTTCCGTCACCTACACCCCATTCCTGATTGAAACCGAAAAACTCACCTTCGCCGCCCTACGCCCTAAACCCCTGAACCCTAAACCGCTGAACCCCTCAACCCTAAACCCCTAAACCCTAGACCCCTGAACCCTAAACCCCTAAATGGGAATGAACGACATTCAGCAACCTCGAGATCCGTGGTTCACGGTCTAGTACTGGAGGTTCATGGGTAGTTAGAAGAAGGGTTATATGTACCCTAATAGGGGCTAGAATTACAGTTACTCTACTCATAACCACACTTATAACTACCCATGAGCATCCAAGTAAACCGCAAACCTTGAATCCTACGGACCTTAACATACCTGCGAGGGTTCCTTAGTATGATTCCCTTATGTATAAGTCCTCAATCAGGCAGGGTGGGGGGAACCCTAATCGCGGCACCCTGCTTGGTTTGATGCCCTGGGCGATCATGTCGTCCCACCAGCGCCTCAGCCGATTGCGAGGTGCTCTGGCGAGCGTTGGGCACCCGGAATTGAGGGTTTAGCACATAATACATCGAGTTCATAAGCAGACTCGATAAACAAATGCACATGCTACCTTGACCACACACCATAAGTACATACCATGCACATACATTCATACATACAAGAAGAGATACACATCTTCATGCACAGAAGCGGTATATGTATACATATATATATATATATATAGATAGATAGATAGATAGATAGATAGATATTTGTGTGGGTGCATATATACATGTATATACGGATCGCTCGCAGGATGCATCTGCATACTCTGCACACACACACACACACACTTTCTCTCTCTCTCTCTCTCTCTCTCTCTCTCTCTCTCTCTCTCTCTCTCTCCCTCTTTCTCCATATGTATATACGATTTATATACACATACATACACTCCTGTACGTACACTTGCAACACATATGCATGCGGCAGTATATATACATACATACACACATTGAGCGTGTACCTCGGTAAACGAACACAGCAGTAGCATGTATGCATATACATGTAAAGGTATGATTAACCAAAACATGAATGAACACTTAAAAATGACGGAAAACTAAGCAATGAATGCGCACATTAGATACGTGCATATAAATATACATACACAGATATGTGTATGCCCAGCTAGGTACACCTCTCTCTGTCTCACTCTGTCTCGTGCCCCCTCTCTCCCCCAATCTCTTCACAGCACTGCAACCTGTGACTGCGAACACATAAGCTTGAGCAGTGCGTACAAAGACTCGGTTTTTCCCTCAGCGGACGGCTACCCGGTGGGTAAGTTAGCAAGGCTCCGGCCAACCGATTTTTAGTAGGGAGTGTAAAAAGTGATATGCCCCTAGCAGCGGCCACACTGCCCCACACCGTGAACCGTGGCAACTTTCCCAAGACATTCCCTAAGGGTCCATGTACCCCAATAGTGCCAAATAGTATATACTTTGGGCCCAATGTACCTATATAGTGAATAATTCAAGGCCTATGTATGTACTATATGAGTACATGGACCCTTAGGGATACCCTAAACCCTAGGTGTAATAATAGCGCAGGCGAGCAGGACCACCGCCTGTTCGAGCTCAATTCTTAGACCCGTGTCGTGCTCCTGCAACTTCCTCATAGGGACCCTTCGTTTAGGGTTTTAGGGTATATACGCGGTTCATAATGGTTTAGGGTTTAGGGTTTATAAGGGGGTTCATGAGGGTTTGCGGTTTAGGTTTATCAAAGGGACCCTCAGAGGGGTCAGGGGAGGGGGTACGGGACTATACTTCCTTAAATAGGCCTTATTAGGTCCCCCCGTAAGGGTCTGCATGACTCTTTCGCAGCTCAGCAAACCATTTGTTCAAATCGGTTGTTCTCCATGCTTCGTTGGCAACATAAGCCGTGCCGATGGAGCTTCAATTTTTTCCAGGAAAGCTGAGACGAGCTGAGATCTGTCTTGTGCATGGGCTCTTGATATGTTCATGTTCCCTGTCCGAAGCCCTAAACCCTAAACCCTTTCTCCCTAAGCCTGGTCATCAAATTTCGTGCATGTCGGATGGCAATCCTAAGGGATCGATATGTAGGATATTCAGCTAGGGGATGGTTCAAGGCTGTCAGGGCAGTGTGCAGGGTCTTGCGTCAGTTGAGACAAGGGGATCAGGATCATCATCGATGTATGTCGTTGTCCTGTTTCCTATCCTCATTCTCATCGACATCCCCAAAAGGTTGTCAAATTGTCAAATTTGCACACACTCACCCGCGATGATTTGGTCAGAATCTGAGCCTGCAGCTGTGCTTGGGGCATATCGTCTGCTTTGATGCAGCATGTCAGCATACCTCGACGACGGCCGCGGCAAAGGAAGCTCCCTAAAGCTAAACCCTACTTGGAGGTTCATGGGGAGTTAAAAGTGGGGTTATACTGCGCCGATGTAAGCCCCCTAATACGGGGTATAGTATGTCATAGTTATAATGGCTACCCTACTGAAAACCTCACTCAGAACAACCCACGAACCGCCAAGCATGCTAAGCATGGCAGCAAGCCACGTGCATTAAGTGCAAAGCTTTATCAGGCTTCATCCGTGTGCAGGCTTCTGAATTGCTAGACCCTAAACGTAACGCTGTCAACTCAATCCCAAACGCTAAACCCTAAACAGGCATAGGGTTTAGGCTCCAAGGTTGCAGCTAGAGGTAGCATCCTGGCTAGCGCTTTCTTCCTACGGCCCTTGTACTGGATATACTCCTGCTGGAACAGGCCTTTAAGCATGAAGTTATACCGTAAACCCTAAACCTTAAACCATATAAACCCTAAACCCTAAACCCTAAACCCCTAAACCATATAAACCCTAAAGCCCTCCTCTAAAGGCTCTGTGGAACCTGAACCCAAAGACTGAACCGGACTCTAAACCTCACATACATGCACTGCAGACCCGCTAGACCCTAAACCTGTAACCCTTGCTTTAAACGGTTCCCCCAATAGGGGCCTGATCAATTCGAACAGGATTTTGGGGGCGCCTTATTGTAGTTATAGTATTGTATACCCCAAACCCCAATCTCACTATGAAGGCCCCTACATTAGGCTAGTAACGGCTAGTACTCGGGGGTTCATGAAGTACGGGCCCATTGCTCATAAACCAGGGCCCTAGAGCCCTGCAAATCGACGAATTCTATAACGGAGACCCTAAACAAATCTGATGTCCGAACTCTAATATAGGGGTCCTAGCAATGAGAACAGGGTTTGGGGGTATACTATACCATGCTTATGACAAGGAGCCCCCACAATTGCATGGGTAATTATTAAAGCCTCTATTATACATCCCTGAGCCTTCAACTGAAACCCTAACAACCCTTCTGACCCCCTGACCCTCGGTTTTGCCAGGGAGCAATTGTACGACACGCAGTTGGCCATATAGCCCGCTTGCCGCATTTTCCTTAAGAACCACGCTGCCTCGCATTCCCAAGCTCTGCAAGTGGGTAGGGGACTTAAGAATCGGAAAAGGGTTTTAGAATGTATGATGGTGTAGTTATAGGGGGAATTTAGGGCATCTTTACTAAGTAGAGGTTTAGACATGATGTTGAAGCTTCGACGGCATGTTCACGTCGTGCGCCGGGCAGACTCGGCGAGATCGCTAGTTACATTGCTTCGAGTGGTCGGCATATCGAACAATACGGCTGCTAGTGTTTTCGCTGCTTGCGACTTTTCTTCACCTTCTACAGACCCCTGCGACATCGTTTACAGTGTGGGAAGGCCGAAAACATCGCACATGATTACATACATGTTCCCATCGCATCCTCTTGCCCAGAGCATTCTTACCGAAACGATGACTGCGTCCATGTTCACATCACATCCCTTTAACACGGCATCCATACCGAAACGATGTGCCGCCATCGCATCAACTTAACACAGCAAGGCCCGAACGATGATTATGTCCATGAGTTCATCAGATCCATAGACCAAAGCATCCAGGCACCCAGGCCAGAACGACCATTACGTCCATGTTCTCATCACATCCTAACACCAAACCCTAAACCCTCACCACGGCCATGCCCGAAGACTGCGTCCATGCTAGCATCGCGTCGACATGCCTGGGTTCCTGGACCGTCATGTAGGGGCCTTAAAACTTAGAATGGGGTTCGGGGGCATGCCGTACTATACCTATACTATAAGCGACCCTCTATATCCTGTTTTACTTGTTAAGGCCCGTATAGTAGCCAAGACAACTCATTGAAGCTGTGACTCGCTCTGAACGTTCTCTTGCCTTCGGAGTCTTGTGCTCCTAAGCCCCTTGCCCAAAACTTGGTCTTTGTTTTTGATTGGCTTCCGGTTGCCGGTTCACCATATGCCATAGATTCCAAAGATATTTGAGATGCTGTCCTTCTGAAGCCGTACACCCCGAAATCCACAAAACACCAGGGCTCCTGGGGCAGATCGAGATGAATACCGTTCAACCACGGTTCACGGTTTAGGGTTATCGGCACAGCCAGCACGGCGTTAACACCTAAGCAAGCACCAAGCATTGAGGCAGCTCCACAAAGAGCTTCTAGCTTAGGTTTCAGTCGGGTGCCCCAAAGCGCAGCAACTTTGGGCTTCATCCGGCATGTACCAAAACAAGCAACCACCCCAAAGCCGTGCCAAAACCCGAAACGCCTAAGCCTCGAACCAGAAACCCTTGATGCTTAAAGATAATTTATGAAAACTCTTGGACTGTTGGAAACGAGGTTGTTTTGACAAATGCAAACAGACCCTGAGGCTGTTTACTCTAAGTGTCGGGCTGCTTGACTACTAGACCCAAGAGTAGCCTAGGAATAAAAAGGGTGCCCTTTTAGTTTAAAGGGGCTTAAAAGGGAACCTGAAACCCCAAAAAGGGAATAAGGGCCTACTCTAGGTCCTTGACTATCAGACTCCTTGCCGGCAGTATCATAGTGTCCCATCGCTGTCGGAAGCATGACTTGTGCGTCATGGCACCGAAACCCTGAACCACCGAAGCGGTAGCTGCGAGACTCAGCTGCTATTCCATGGGCGATAAGGGCAAAAGCCCGGGCAACTCTGTGATGGGATTTAGACCTCCGGATTCAATACATGTACCATGATGCAGTTTGTCATTGCTCCTCAAGTAAATTCTCGAAGCTGAGGGAGGGCAGAAGAGAGTGAGAGAGAGGTGTATCTGCTCCGTGTGCAAGGAGTAGGTGCACAGTACGACTACGAGGTAGCAAACATACTGCTGATGATATAAGTCCTGCATTACCTTATAAGGACCTTAAACTATGGGAATTCTGGTATGTTCTTCATTATGGGTAATGCAGGATTTATATCATCAACCGTAATTCGTGGCCACTAGGCACAACCTTGCTCGAACCTTGAACAACAGTCAGAGAGGTAAGCTAAGACCCACCTGTAACCCCAAACGATACAAAGTAGCAGGTTATGACCCCGTAGTTACAATATCAGGCTTTTTCGCCCAAACAGTTCAGGAAGGGTGCTGCGTCAGTGTTGTTCGCACAGGAGTGGATCAGCTTGTGAAACATGGCCTCGTGCAAGGGAAAATGGCAGGCTTAGGGTTTTGGGTTTAGGGGTTTAGGGTTTAAGGGTTTAGGGTTTAGGGTTTGGGGTTTGGGGTTTAGGGTTTAGGGTTTAGGGTTTAGGGTTTAGGGTTTAGGGTTTAGGGTTTAGGGTTTAGGGTTTTGGGTTTAGGGGTTTAGGGTTTAGGGTTTAGGGATTAGGGGTTAGGGTTTAGGGTTTGGGGTTTGGGGTTTAGGGTTAAGGGTTTAGGGATTAGGGGTTAGGGTTTAGGGTTTGGGGTTTAGGGTTTAGGGTTTAGGGCTTCAAGTTTGTTCGATTGTTCCATGCGGGGGCATCAGGCAAGTCAACGGAAGTACTGCGATAAGGCAGTTTCCGAAAATAGGGGACCCTGATGTAGTACCTTCAATAGTAGAATCCTTATTATAAGGACCCCCAAATATGGTATCCCCTTAACCATTCATAACCAAAGTTGCCACAGTAGCCAGTATCACCCGAATCATAATAGCAATTCCTATTATAGGAACCTTACATACTCCCATGCAGGTACTTTGGACCCTTGGGGTTCGAAAAAGGGTGTATATATATATATATATATATATAAATTAGGTGATCACGTGTCTAAACTGCGGGTTTTTTGGACCCTAGGTCTCCCTAAGCCCTATATAAGCCCCTCCCCCACAAAAAAAAAAACAACAACAACAACAGCGCTCTAATTATTAAGGCCCCTATATCATAGTACCCTTATGGACCCCTTATAGTAAATTAGTAAACTTTAAGCCCCCCAATCCCGCCTTCGATGTCTTGCCTCCCGGCAAAGCAGACAAAAGCCTTTCGGCTTCCCTTGGGCCAGTGGGCTCTCGTTTGAAGGACTTGGTTGAGCGTCTAAACTTCAGAAGGGACAAGTCCATGTTGCATTCCCTGCTTGATAGTTCAGGGCGTTGGTTAGGGCCCCAAACCAGCACATAAGCAAAATAAGGATATCGATAATGATATCCCATATGAACCCCTTATAAAGAGTCCCAGTCATCTGAGGATATCCCTATGACATGCTTATGCTTATGTCCTTTTGGGGTCCCTAACTGGTGTCGGATGCTTCGGGATCGCGGGTGTCGAAGATGGGGACGCCGCAATTACATTGCGCTCAGGGCTTGGGGGCTTTCAAACTTCGGGCGAAACACCCGGCCCGAAACCCTAATGCCCTGAACCCTGGACGCCCTCATGGTCGTAGAGTTCTAGATGGTCATGAACAGCTTGACCGTAAGGGTTTTGGCTCAAGGTTGAGGGCATCGGGCAACCTTATGCGCTTGTTGCTGGCATTAAAGGTCCTTTGTTGGCACTGGCATGTCTCTCCCTTTAAACTTGCTACCGAATTAGGGTCTTAGGCACTGCTATGGAGGGGGGTACTTCCCCAACTCAGGATAGCAATTCCTAATGTAGAAACCCTGAATTAGGGTCCTAGGTACTGTTATGGGGGGGGGTACTTCCCCAACTCAGGATAGCAATTCCTATCGTAGAAACCCTACATTCAACTACATACGGCTGATGATATGAATCCAGCATTACCCATAAACAAGATTTTACCATAACTCCCGTAGTTTAGGGTCCTTAAGGTGATACAGGGTTTATATCATCAACACTAGGTACTTTGGACAGTTTTTAGGATTCGGTATGAAGGAACCTACCTTAAACCCTAAACCCTAAGCCCTTCATTCTACTGTATAGATACTTCGGACCCTTTAGGATTCGGTATGAAGGAACCTACGAGTTCCTGCATCTTGCCTTCCACTTGGAGGGTCGGGGGACTTAGTAAGTAGGTAGTAAGTAGACTTATAAGTACCCGAAAAGGGAGCCTAATTGGGGTTATGACACTTACAAGTCCCTAAAATAATCCGTTACGAAGTCCCCCGAGCCTCCAAGCAATTCATAGGAAGACCCAAAGCCCAGGCCAGGGACCCCAAACCCGAAACCCGAAGGTCTTGGGGTTTAGGGTTTAGGGGTATAGGTGTTTAGGGGTTTAGTTTAGGGGTTCAGGGGTATAGGGGTTTAGGGGTATAGGTGTTTAGGGGTTTAGTTTAGGGGTTTCGGGTTTAGAGGACAAGGCTTAATAGGGTTTAGGGTTTCATGCATCTCGTGACGAAGAGTTGTGGTTATGAAGGCCATCTGTTACGCTCTCTGTGACGAAACCAGCAAGACAGAGAGAGGATCGGCCTCAGAGCTTGCTCTCTAATCGCCCTCCTGCTTATATAAGGTTGGGTTAAGTGCTCAAGGCTAAGAGTTTAGGGGTCTAGGGTTTAGGGAATAGGGTGTAGGCTGTAGGGCTTGACGTAGCCCTAGGACGTAAGGGCTAGGATTCGCGTCTAGGAATGAGGGGCTCAGGAATTCAAGGCTCCAAGACAATGATGGCAGACGAGGTGCTGGAATCTCTGCCGAACCGCAAGCCTGTCAAGCCGCGCTTGCCATGAAATAAGCCAACTTATATCTCGCACCTTTACAACCCAGCTGCAGATGGTTGAAGGTTGGAGGGTTTGGGGGTTTGGGGATTATAGGGTTTCGGGTAGGGGGTTTGGGGTTTGGGGTGTGCCAGGTAGGCACACCTGTGGCATCGCACAGGTATTCGAACGAAATCGCCTTCTCTCCACACAACATGGCTGCTCCCTACGTGCAAGACATCGACTTTATTGTAAGATTCAGTGCAACTTCCAGTCCCGCCACATTCCCGTGCTCAGTCTATCCTGCAATGATAGTAGTTTGGTTTATTATTACAGTATATTGCCGGTTATGACCCAGTATCACGCTGAATTATACAGATCGTGTATTAGTTCGTAATGTACTGTACGGGCAGTTTGCTGAATGAGGGTCCCGTGCTAAATAGCACGGCGCCCATGTAAAAATAAAACACCCTAAAAGAGACCCTGTTTTGAAAAACTACCCATAGTCTTCTTCTGCTGATTTTGCTGCTATCACCTGTTATGATCATTGTTCGTTTTACTGCATGTATTAACTATTGTTATTACTATTACTATACTGAACTTAGAATTCTTGGGGATTATAATAACCAAAAAATAAAAGATATTTCTAAGTACCCCTAAGATTATTCTGAATAATGTGTATTAGTTTCGTAGACTACGAGGTGCCCACACGAAGCACTGCCCTACGCGTCGGCTTCTGGGGTCTGTTGGAGTGCGAACCAAAATCATAGGGCTAATAAGGAAAATAGGGTTTTAATTCTTTAAGGGTTTGTTTGGGCACCAAAATAATGAACACACATATAAGGGTTTGGGTGGTTTAGGGCGTAGTTTTCTGAAGGTTTTGAGGGTTTGCGTTGGAACCAAAATAGTAGCGACATTAAGGTTGTACATGCTTTTGTGTGGTTTAGGGTTTAGTTTGTTTAAGGATTTGTTTTGGAACCAAAATAATCGGGAATTACGGTATCAAAGGGTTTTTGGGGCTTCAGGGTTTAGTTTTTAAGGGTTTTGAGGATTTGTTTTTAAGGCCTTGTTATCCACCTGCCAGGTTAAGGGCTTCGGGTTTAGGTCCAAGCATACGTTGGCCGCGACTCGTGTTTTCTCTGCCCCAGGTCGTGCTCCTGCCACACTTCCACGCAGATTTCAAGCTCGGAATCGACGTAACGTCGCACAATGCGGTACCCGAAACCCTAAACCCCAAACCCTGGAGTGCTACGGTGCATGTTTTGGACTGAAGGGTTGCCTTCGGAGCGTGAGTGATCTGTGGAATTCTACTCGGGTCCGAAACGATTTCTGTGGGGAAGGAGATCAGGGTTGAGGGTTTAAGGTTCCCGTGACTCCAGGACCGCTTAGTTCAACAGTGTGCCTTGAATTCGGAGTGATACCTGATATATGATTTCAGGTATACTCCTCGAATATTTTGGTGTCGCTGGCTCCTGCGCCGTGATGACCCGACCGCACTCCGCCCAGCCCTGTGGAGGCAAGCTCAGCACCAGGTCCTGCGGCTTCAGCGCTGTGAAGGCTGACCAACAGCCCCGGCAATAGAAGCAGCCGTCGGTTCGAGTTGTCATGATGCTGTCCAGTTCCAAGAAAGCAAGCTCCTGCTTCAATTTGTGCAAGATTTGGTCGACAT
The DNA here is from genome assembly GCA_905221615.1 of Symbiodinium sp. CCMP2592. Classification (NCBI taxonomy): domain Eukaryota; class Dinophyceae; order Suessiales; family Symbiodiniaceae; genus Symbiodinium; species Symbiodinium sp. CCMP2592. The sequence goes on from CAJNDT010004524.1 coordinate 38,654, forward strand.
GCTCCGCTAGGTTGCTGTCGGGAAATTGTCGATGTCATACTGCCAGACACCAAGGCCTCAAGCCGTGTCGCAGGTGCAGCCACCTTTTTGTGTGCATCTCAATGCGGCCCAAGTGGCACATTCAAGCAAGCACCCGACAGTGCTTGGCGATCGGGCTCGTGACAAACCAACAGGCAGAGTGTGCCCAGGCAGTTCCGCTGAACGGCGTTGCTCATTGGAGAGTCGTGGAGCCGTTCATGAAGTGATGAAACCCGTCACAATGAAATCTAGTATCTCGAGCCTGGTAATAGGCCCGAAGCACGTGTACAGGCCTCAATGCACCGAAGTGCTGTGACTATGTCTCGCAATCCACACGTAACTGTGGTAGAACATGCACCGAAACCGTAAACCGTCTAAAGCGCTTCAATTAAACCCGCTGAAGCCCTCTTGTGTACAGGTATGGTGAGACTCCATGCGAAAACGGCACTTCTTGAGAACCCCAGTAGTAAGCCCAATGCCCCTAAACCCTGAGCCTCAAACTCGAATCCTTTAAAACCTACCTATAGTCTCCATTGTAGTTCCTTTTTTGGGATTACCTTATAGGGTCCTTAATATGTAATTGGTTAAACTAGAAAAAGGAACTACAACGGAGACTACAGGTAAACCCTAAACCAAGCCTGAAAACCTTGTACCTGAAGACCAAGAGCCGCCTGACCACCTCTTGCATATTGTCTTCAGGCAGCCGTCCAGCGTCCTGCCGATGTCTTGTTCTGTGTTGCAAGCCCTAAATCCTAAACCTGGACGTTTCGTGATGTTTGCATGTACTGTGTCAGTGGTTTGTGTGTGTGCGTGTTTCGTTTGCAAGGCCTTCTTGGCTCCAATGGGGTTTAGGGTTTCTTGGGCTTGGGGTTTTGGGTTTGGGACATGAGCTGTGTAGGGACTGTAGAGTTTCGAAGCTTGAGGGGCGTCGGGCTGTTGGTTTCGATGGAGTGTTTTGACGGCTTCTCTTTTCGCTAATTGAAGTGTCGCTTTGGTCGTCCCAGTTTGGGAATATGGTTGTTGGTGTCGTTGTTGTGGCTAGGACAACACTTTGGTTACTGTCACTGTTACTGCTTTATACTACTCTTTGCAATGCATTCTTCCTAGTATTGCTATGTACTAGCATTGGTATTCTTCTTATCGTCGGCATCAGGTAATTACTGTGTAAGTTATCTTGGTCTTGCTACCCTGTTGCTCCGGATCCCCTCATTCTGCACGGGTCGGCTCGAAGGCAGAGTTGCCAGAAACATGGAGTAGACCCCTAAACCCTAAACCCCTAAACCCTAAACCCCTAAACCCTAAACCCCTAAACCCCTAAACCCTAAACCC
>CAJNDT010004524.1:45000-146905 GCA_905221615.1 Symbiodinium sp. CCMP2592
GGGACCCCTACCCTATAATGGGGCTATTTAATGGATATATAACCCTTGGATGATCGAAAACTTCGACAACTTGTACAACAAGTTGATTTTTCAGCTCCTGTTTTGACATGTGCCCTCTACAAGTCTCCAGATTTAGGCTTTAGGGTTGAGGGTTCAGGGGTAAGACAGATACCAGCAGTTTCACGATGGCCAGTATAGCAACGACTCTTGCAATAGCAACAACGGCACTTCAGGTGTCAGTGACCATAAACAAGTAGGGCAGAGAAGTATGGCTGAGAATGGTACCAGTAGTGTCCAAAGCTGTGATACCAACCATATCCGGTTCATCGTAAGAGCAGTAGCACTGCAACTGCCATCAACGCAGCAGTTCAGCAGCCCGGATGACTTGCTGGAGTGACATTTCGATTGTGATCCAAAACAATGGCCTAGATACAAACGCACAAATGCACAGAGACACTGTCAGATTAGTTGTATCTGTGTGGGTGCAACCGTAGATGTAGGTGAAAGTGTAAGTATATGTGTACGTGTATGTGTACGTGTATGTATAGTAGCTGTGCATATATACATACCAGACACATATGCATGTACATACATGCATGCATACATACACACCTACCTATGTATCATCTATATATATATGCAATATATATATATATATATATATATATATGTACTTGTTTGCACTACACACGCACACGGAGACACTGGCCCACCGAGAGAGAACACGAGACATGAAGAGAGAAAGAAAGGCATGTGCATCGTAACTTTGTCTACACATGTGTGTTTGGTGAGACCCCGCTATGATCCACCATTATATCCTTCTTACATTAAGAAAGAGCCCTTTGGAAACACACGAAAACACAGTGCACATACTGCTCTGAGACTTGCAGACCTCTCCACAGCACGAAATCGATAAATATTTCAGTTGCGGAGGATACTTGTATCAAAGGGCCCTCCTTAATGGGAACTCCTACCCTATAATGGGCTATATAATGGGTATATAATAGCTATATAAAGGGTATATACCTAGGGGTCCTTATCAAGTGTCCCTCCTTTTACCCTTGGATTGCAGTCTCCCAAAACGTTGAAAGCACACTAGTCCGGCCACTGTGCCCTAAGTTTACAGTAAACCCCATAAGTTTAAAAACTGGATTAAGGCCAGATACTGCTGGGACTCCCTACACATTACTGTTAAGGAATGAGGCTATCGGGTTTCCAACTTTTTGGCTTCTACTGTAAGCCCGAACTGGCCTCCATGAACCGGCAGATCAAGGTGGAAGTCGTCCGTCCGGAAAAAGTCCACCTTGAGAAAGTCGGGGTCGGGAAAGGGCTATATAGGCCTATAGTTCCATGGACCTTGATGCTTAGCATACTGTTCTTGTTATTTTGGCTCCCAGGGATTTACATAGTAAGGTTCCTCTAAGGTTTTGCAGGCTTGGCAAGTGGAGCATAGAGGTGTGGTACATTGAGCAACCATGCAGCATGCACGCTTCTCGCGGTTTGGACCTGAACGGAAACTGGCAGTCGTGGCGTGATCTTGTCGTGTTTGGAGTATTGGTCAACACCGGGCCCTTGGTCACCCTTGTCCTTTTAGAAATAATAGACAGAGCCCGTATAGGTATCCCTTAGTAGGAGTTATTTAAGAAGGTCTACTAGCCGGTCTGTTTATTCTTTTGGGGGAACCATGAAAAAGGACAAGGCTGCCCTTGGTCCCTTAATAGAACGATACCGGAACTGAGCAATGCATCCGAGAATTGGGTGCTGAGGATTGCAAACGAAACTCCACAGCACAAGCAAACGTAAGCCGGGAAAAGTACCCCGTGACGGAACCACGCAAAGGACACCCCCCCCCAAGCTGAGGTGCGCACAGATACCTGGGCGCTTGTCGTCATTGATTGAGTTCTTCTTACGGCATTTAACTGAAGTTACCTTCATTAGGAAGCCATATCATTTTTCTATAGAGCCCTTTCATGGCAGATTAACACTGACCTCCTCATAGCTAGAACTCAATTGATTGCGTTTTCTGGCTTCAGGCTGGAGGAGGCCAAGTTTCTTCTGCTCTTGTGAACCGACTTTTCGGCGACGGGCTGGTCAATTGCTAGGGTTTAGGGTTTAGGGGTTTAGGGTTTAGGGGTTTAGGCGTTTAGGGTTTAGGGGTTTAGGGTTTAGGGTTCAAAAGATCATGGGCAGGCTGCATTGATTCGGCTTGGCACTGTCTGTAATGCCTCTTCGTCTGCGGGTGCTGTGTATGCGTTGGGCCTACTAGGCTTCCAACATGCTTCCTGTACCCCCCTTAGAACCATAGTACAATTAAAACTAGAATGTTTTTCGTGTTTTGTTGGGGTTTATATGACCAAAACTTGAAAACCCTGAAAGGACTACCCAAAGGCCCCAAAGTAGTTCCTTTTGGGGGTGCGTATGTAGAATCCTATAGGGCAATCCCAAAAAGGAACTACTATGGGGCCTACGGGTGTAGACTAGGATACCCAGTAACCTAAGAATAAAAAGGCCTCTCTTTTTGGTATTGGGTAACTTTATCAGGAACCTAGGACTACAAAAAGGGAATAAGGGTACTACTGGGCATCCTAGCCCCTAATTTTCGGAAACCCTAAACCCTTTATAGAACCCTTATAGATCCCTAAGGGTACTACTGGGCATCCTAGTAGATTCTAGAATCATGCAAGACGTCCCTGGCTGCTTCGAGGGACCCCAGAATGGCGTGGCCCAGGCCTTCTTAGAGGCCCAGCTTGGAGGGTCGGGGGACTTAGTAGGGGGGCTCCTTTAAAGGGGATTCTAGGGGTTCCTTTAAAGGGCCCTTTAAGGGTACTATAGGGTTTAGGGTTCAGGGACTTAGTAAGTAGGTAGTGATTAGAGTTATAAGTACCCGAAAAGGGACCCTAATTGGGGTTATGGTACTTACAAGTCCCTAAAGTAACCAGTTACCAAGTCCCCCGACCCTCCAAAAGGGGACTTGGTAAGTCGGTGATAAGTAGGGTCATCACAGGGGTAACTCCACTCGCGGTACTTATACATCTACTTATAAACTACTTACTACGTCCCCTGGGCCACTAAGGAGGCACTCCTTCCCGCAGTCGAACACCACGGAGTCTGCGTTGGGCATGTGCCGCGGGACGACAAACAAGTATGACTAACATTGCTAACCTTCGTACATGTACTCTTGCTTTCGACCAGATTCCACCACCAAAACCGAAGCAGCTGCCCATAAATGTGTTGCTAGTGTACCATAACTTGAAATGCTACCGATAGGGCGACTGAAATCACGATGGCCTCCTGACAAGTGTTCTCATGTCGAAAAAAGCTCAGATATTTCAACTACCACCGATACTAAGATCATGAATTTTGAAGCTATCAACATGTTTGTCATCATGATTGCTTGGCAGGCCAAAGATCCCCACTACATGTGACATCGCCGAACTATCTCAGAGCTCGGCAGGTTTGAGGTATTGGTCTCCGAAATTTCAGAACTGTCCGGTGTTTAAGTCTGGGGAAGAGCGACCCACTATAACAATCGGCTCGCCGATGGAATCCATGGTTGGCTTCAATGCCATGTGAGATGTTTGAGAATCCGAACCTGCCAGGCATGAAGCTGCGGTCAGTTTGGTTTAAGACCGTGGGCCATGTACACATATGTCGACGTATACACACAACTTTACACATACATACGAACACGTTGTAAACAAACGACTGTCACGAGCCATGCTGTCAATACATTTGCCAGTACTGCTGCTACTACCACGGCCCTAACGTTTAATGCGCGCTCATGGTTGTGAGATGTTTCAAAATGTTTAAGGTTACTGTTGGTACCGACCTGCCGCACACCTTCCGGATCATATGCTGGTGCCGGAACATGTGCGACGCGTGTGCTATCTTGTACTTGTGTTCCAAACACGTCTTCGGGATGCAGTGACATCACCAAAATGCGGACGAGATGGCATTTCCATCGAAGGAGTTGCTTGAGGAGCAGTGCGCAGACACCTGACGTGGCACAAATGCAGAACTCTCTGCGTGTTCTCAATCTGAGCCTGGAGTGACAGCTTTCTGGGTCTCACAAACACTACAATTAAAAGCAGCTAGCAATACAATCACCACCAGCACCAGAAGCAACAGCAACACACTCTGACTTACTTGGAGGTTCACGGGTAGTGATAAGTGGGGCAATTAGTCCCCGAATAAGAGTTATAAGTATACTTACCCTACTTATAGCCCCACTGGTAATTACCCATGAACCTCGAAGTATCATGAACCCGAAAGCAAAGAAAGCCTTCAACTTAATCTGACACTGCAACACTTGAATGCCGGCTCCCCTAACACACGGGAAATTGTAGGTGCAGGCGCAGAGTCAGAGGGTCCAAGGACCTGCATAATAGAAAGTAGTGTTTCTACGAAAGTGAAATATGTATCTATGTGGTGGATACCTCCCCAAAGTATACTAATAGTATTACGGTTTATGGTTTAGGGAAGTATCCACCACATAGATACATACCGGTAGGACCCTTTGGAGGGTTTGGAGCCCAGGCTTCAGGAAAGACAGTTTGGGTTCAGGGTCTAGGGCTTAGGGTTGGGGCTTAAGGCTGCGGCACCCTAAGCTCTCCACCCTAAACCCTAAACCCCAAAACCCTATAAACCTTAAACCTAAACACCCTATAAATCCTAAATCCCTAAAACCCTGAACCCTAAAACCCTAAACCCTACACTCTAAATAAATCCCTAAACTCTAAATCTCGAATCTCTTAACCCTAAACCGTGCGGCCTGCAGCGTCCAGTTCATCCGCGGCGGGCAACAAACCTCCCCCGCGAGGATAGGGAGGTCATGCTCTGACACCTGGCACTTACACGGTTCAGGGATCAGGGATTTAGGGTAAAAGGATTCAGGGGTTTAGGGATTAGGGGTTTAGGGATTTTAGGGCTTTGGGATTTAAGCATTTCAGAATCAGGGACTTTAGGAATTTAGAGATCTAGGGTGTAGGGAATCAATTAGGGATTCACGGGTTTAGGGATTTGGGGTTTAGGGTTAGAGATCAGGGTCTAGGATGCTTAACTTAACTCTTCAGTAGCTCTGACAACTGGCTGGCAACTCAAAAATCTTGCAACATGGATGATGAGTTAGCAAATAGTATGCACGTTTTGGCCCTAACATACGAACCCTTGAGCCCTAAACCCAAAACCTAAGCTCCTAAACTAAACACCCTCACCCGTAACCTTAAGGCCTAAGTGCATACTACATCCGCACATGGAGCCTTCGGGTCGGGTCTCTGGGCTTTGGACGCTGATCGGAGGCTCCACAGCTCTTGGGCTTGGGGTCTAGGGTTTAGGAGTTTAGGGTTTTGGAGTGCGGGGTTTAGGGGTTTAGGGTATAGGGTTTAGGTTCCACAACTCTTGGGCTTCTAAGAAAGGCGGCTTGCGGTTCAGCGTTCGAGACTTCTTCTTGCTGCGGGCTTGCTCTAGACCCTATGAAAGACTACAAACCGTATAATCTGAACACGTTGGATGTTCCTCTAGACCCTATGAAAGACTATAAAACCGTACAATCTGCACACTCAGGGTTGGGTGCTCCATAAGGACTTTGTGCGCAGACTCAGAAAGCCTGTCTCGGTTTCGTATTTGCGAAAAGTTGGGATCCCAGGAGTTCTTGATGGCTCCGGGGAAAAGGGGAAAGGAGGGACCTTAATGGGGACCTCTACCCTATACCCTAAACCCTAAACCCTAAACCCTGGGGCTATAGAATGGGTATATACTAGTTATATTAAGGGTATATACCTAGGGGAGGTTTCGATCCAAACCCTCAACCCCCCCCAGTTTAAATCGTAGACCCCTACACCTTGGAGCCTTTAACCCTAGATAAGCTCAACTCAAGCTGCATCCACGCCTAAGTCATGCGATCGTTCAAAGCTTGTAAGTAGCTGCGATGATAGATAAGGGTGCTCCATTTACAAGTGCCTGCAGCCATCATCGCCCCGACAAAGGTACTTGCAACTTTGCCTCCCCGACAAAGGCACTTGTAACTTTGCCTCTCTTCTTCAACCCGAACCCCAAAAAATCGAACTTTCTAGGATGGACGAAAGGTGTAAGGACAACAAGTGTAAAGTTCTCCCATTGACTGTCTGAGTTACACACGAATACCGAATACCCATGATCCTCGAAGTACTGAGCCCGCAGACTTAACTCGATATGCGCGTTGCCTCCACCCCATAGCTAGATTTCGACTAAGACTGTAACCGAAGCGCCTGGATAAAGACGTGCAGAGCCTGAGGGATGTGGGCCCCATCCCCCCTACCCGCCCCAGACTCAGACTCAGCACGTTAAAGTGTAAACCCGAAGACCAGAAACACTGTTGCGGCACGTACAGCAGGAGCCAGTAAGTTGGAACAGCATTATCCTGAAATTAGCCTCATGCCCCAAAGGCAAGGCATCGGCTATGGCTTCGAGCAGAGGATGTAGGGTAGCTTTTGCATGTGTGTTTCAGTTCTACAGTAAAAATTCAAGGCCCTCGAGAAAAAGCAAGCTTTCCAGTTTGCACCGACACACAAGCCACCGTATGACGTCCTCGCCATGTCGACTCTGAACACCAAAACCCATGAGTCCTCTTACGGAGACTTCCGTGTCTGACAAAGGAAGAAACATCCGGGAGTTCCGAAAATTAGGGGTACCTTATCTTGGGGTCCTTATGAGGATCCTGCTATTTAAGGTACTACCTCTCGGGCTTGTCTTAAACACCTGCTGCACACCGTCAGCAAAGCGTGGGTGTCAGTCTCAAACCCTAGGGATCAAAATAGCCCAAAAGCCTCATATAGTATGGTCTTTGGGCCCAAAAGCCTTTATGCCTTTATGTATGAGTCGTTAGATCCCTAGGGAAAGGTCCCCAACTTGTTCTTTTTTTATGGTGAGTGTTCGACATTCAACAATCACGAAAATCAAACGTGTTTCCCAGATCGGCAGATAGTAGAACCTTGGCTTAAAGCTGAAAGGAAACCACACGAATTCAGGGTTTAGGTGACTAAAAGTGGGAACGTGCTCTTGAATTTGCGGTCCCTAAAGCGCGACCCAAAGACCTGCAGAGGAATTATGCGGAAACTCTGAACCCTCAGATCATGGATTTCGACGAAGACTCCGCATACCTACTGTACAGGCTGAGAGGATAGAGAGAGAGAGAGAGAGATGAGAGGGAGAGGGAGAGAGAGAGCGAAAGAGCAAAAGAGTAAAAGAGCGAAGGCGGGAGAGCCAGCGAGAGCGAGCGAGAGAGAGAGAGAGAGAGAGAGAGAGAGAGAAAAAAAAAAAGAGAGCGAGAGAGGGAGAGAGAGAGAGAGATAGAGAGAGAGAGAGAAAAAGAGAGCGAAACAAAGATAGACAGAGAGAGAGAGAGAGACAGAGAGAGAAAACAAAAAAAAATAAAAAATAAAAAAAAAACTATCGTGAGGAACCAAGTTCTGCAGTTCAGCTACAGGAAAAGTCGGTCAGAAATGCACTGTCTAGCGATCCGAAATCATTTTCATGGTGGGCTATGGCGCATTCTAGATGCCAGAAACTCTGGGGCAAAGCCGCGGATTCATCAAACTCCCAAGTCCGACCATTGATTTGAACTCAAGACCTGAATACTCTTGGCCGCAAACCCTGAACACCCAAAGCCCCGAAGCACTTAATCCAGCACAGTAGCATGGAAAAGACCACTTGCACGCAGGGCCCACCGTGGCCTGGCACGAGGGACATGTTTCAAAGGAACAGTCAGTCCGGTGTATACAATGTATGTTTCGCGGGTTTGGGATGTAGGGATGAATGAAGGTCGGCGTTAGAGTGCAATTAGAGTGCTAGCTCAGAGGGTTTAGTCATAGAATGCTGGTTACACAGCATGCAAGTGAGACTAAGTAACTAAGTATCCCACTTCGGTACATAGTACAGATATCGATGCCTTCTTCAAAGGAAGGAGTGATTCAAGAAGCTCCCACTGGGTGGTTGTCAAAATTATGGTCCCTTTTTGGGTCCCTCATATAGTACGGCACCTATTATTTAAGGTACCCATGAAAGAAACCCTAATTTTGACAGCTACCCCACTGAACTCGTGTGGAAACATCGGCCCTGCAGCATTTGCTCCTCTTCAGACTCCTCGGCCAAAGCTCCGGGCACTGAAAGCATGCCCAGCATTTACCCCAAGGGTCCGAAGCACCCAATAATTAGGTACCCTGCTTTAGGATCGTAGTTATGTAGGTTAGGATTTCGGAGAGTATATGATTATTAGGTACTTGGACCCTTGAGGTTACCCTAAGGGTCCATGTGCCCAAATAGCGTATACTTTGGGCCCCGTGTACCCACTGTAAGGCCAAAGTAGATGGGTAGTTGTCAAAATTAAGGTCCCTTTTTGGGTACCCTAAATATTAGGTGCCGTACTATGATAAGGACCCCAAAAAGGACCATAATTTTGACAACCACCCATATACTACTTGGGTACATGGCCCCTCCGGGATATAGGGTGTAGTTATACGGGTTATTGAGCTGGTTTGGCAAGTCAGAGGCCTGGGTAGAGGCTAAGGGGATAGAGGATGAACCCTGAGACTCCATGTGCCCATGCAGTAGGTACTTAGGCCTCAAAGGTGTCCGTATATAGGTACTTTAAGGCCTGAGTACGACTAGATGCCTGAGGCTGATATGGGGTTTTGCAAGTAGCTTGGCTGTCGTCAAGTGATCCAGACACACACACACACAAGCAGAGACATGCACATCCATGGATTGGGCTTAATAACAACCTCGAGCGCCCATTTCAAACACCCAGCACTGAGCTTGCAACAGCAAAGTTCGGGAATTGGGATAGCCGGGTCTCAGATATCAGGACCTAGGCTGGGCTTACTTTCAAGGGCTGCATGAGGTTGGCAGGTACGCAGGGTTTGTGGCTCTACCAACAGTCAGCCCCCTAAACCCTAAACCCTAAACCCTGGAACCCTAAACCCTTACACCGTAAACCCTGAACCCTTAAACCCTAAACGGCCCTAAATGTACCAGCAAACTGCTCCTTCGTGCGACCACACTCCGGAGCAGAAAGGTCGAAGCTAACAAATCCCTACGCAGATCACACTATGAGGCTTGGCTATGAAAATCTCACAAATCCTATTCACCCAGGCGCCTGGAGTCCGCTGTATGCCTTGGAAAAACCTTTACCTGATCAGGGTTGAGAGGTTCCGGATGAATTAGTAGCTTTGAGTCCCAACCCCTACACTCCATAACAAACGTAAACAAGTGAAGCACTGCACGTCATGCTCGAGTCTTGTGGAGTTTCGCCAATCCGATGTTGCGTCTTTTGGCTTAGGGTTTCCTCGAAGTGGCCAAAACCCGGTCTGATAGCTCAGTACATAATTTAGAGTATAGGGGTTTAGGGCCTAGGGAATGATTTAGAAAATTTAGATAGGCTAAAGCATGAGTATGTGGGGTACGGCAGGGTTTATGAATGAGGTTCGGGATTGACGGTTTGGCTTGGGGTTCATTGCCGAAGTACGCCACCTCTCTTGCAGAGCGGCACCAGCTGCAGGGTGGCATGCTTTGTTGCGAAAGCAGGGTAATGTGGGAGGTTCTGCATAGTGAAGGGATCGGTGGCAATCATCGGGGCATCACTTCAGCGGTCGAGGTCATTGTGCAGGTTGTTGACAGCAGGGGTTTAGGGCTCACAGCTCAAATGTCAATGACAATGTTCACTCACTCCAAGGGGAAAAGGAGGGACCCTTAATGGGGACCCCTACCCTATAATGGGCTATATAATGGGTATATAATGGCTGTATTATGGGTATATACCTAGGGGTCCTTATTAAGGGTCCCTCCATTTCCCCTTTCACTCGGTTGCTACGGCCCTCGCACGGCACCGCCTGATTGGCTGAAGTGGAGCGGCTGCTTCGGTTGAGGATATAAATCCTGGGGTTCCTTTAAAGGGATCTATCAGGGGTACCTTTAAGGGGTTCCTTTAAAGGGATCTATAGGGTTTAGGGTTTAGGGATACAAAATCCCTGCAGTACCCATACTAAGGAATATACCATCATTCCCATAGCTTAGGGTCCTTAAGGTAATGCAGGTTTTTTATCATCAGCAGTTGCTGGTCCGGCGGCGTTTTGGAGGCAAACGCAATTCTTCGGACTGCGCGCTCGTCTCCGGATATCTTGATCTGGGGGTCTCCGATATTTAGGGTATTTTATTTGGGGGTCCTTATACTTAGGATCCTACTATTTGGGATACTATATTGGGGTCCCCTATTTTCGGAAACTCCCATGTGGTAACACGGATCTTCCAAAACCTCTTAATGATGGAATACACCTTACATGTCTTACTAGCGGCCCTACGATGATCTAAGGCACATAGCACCTCGAACAACACCTCTAACCCCCCCAAGCCTGAAACCTGAAGCCCTAGAACCCGGAACACGGCAAAATCTCCAACAGGAGCGTGATTACTCAATCCTAAACTTCTACAATCATTTAGAAACCCACATGGTGCCCTCAAAGGCTGTCTTAAGGAGGTTCCTGCAAAACCTCAATCAATCCTAAACTTCATGTCCCAAGCCCCCAAGCCCTAATTAAATCCGAAATCCCGAACCCTACAGACCCTTAACGCTACATGAAGCCTCAGAGAGAACACTTAAAGACGACTTTATCCTAAACCCTAAACTCAACAGTCTCTAACCCTGGGGCTCAACATAGCCCAAAAGCCTTATATAGTATAACAGCCTTACCCTAAGACTCCAAATAGCCCAAAGTAGGTAGCATTTATAGACTTTAGACCCCAAAGTAGGTACTATTTGTATACTTGGAGTCTTAGGGTTAAAATACGAGTCCTTAGAGCCTAAGGGGAAAGGAACCTCCAGAGCACCTCGGTGAGGTTCACGCTGCGGAGACCAGAGGCACCGGTGACGCGGCAAAGAAGCCCGGGGAAGGGCCTGAGCTTTGGGCTTCAAGATTTTGACTTCTTTCATGTTAGAGAGTTCCTGTAATTTAAAGGTACACATGCCTATAAAAGCCCTAAGGCCTGGCTAGGGTTTTCAACAATTCAGGGCTTGAGGGTCTTTTCAAGTATCTCGATTGATGTGAGGACTACGACTACGAGGTCTTCTAACTGCTGTTGACTGCAGCGTAAGGAGAACTGGTGCTCGTGGAAGTGACAGTGGCATTTGGGGCTGCTTCTGGACGTTATTCTTGCCTGAACCCGCCTCCTTGATCTTCTCGTTTAATACGATGGCGATGATGTCGAGAATGTGACGATGCTGGAACTGATGATGATGATGATGATGATGGTCTGACGATGATGATAGACGAGGAATGAGCCTTTCCCAATGACAATCGTTTGCTGTTGAGGTGGTTGCTGCTGCTAATGCCACGGCTGGTGGTGGTGGTGGTGGTGGTGGTGGTTGTGGGGGTAGTGGTGGTGATGTAGTGTGGTTGATTTGACAGCCCGTGCGCCAGCAATAAAGACTTATCACCAGTCAAAAGCAAATCGATTGGGCGAGGTTGATGGACCTGAAATCCTCGTTTTTGCTTGCGGAAGCGGGAAGACGTTCTACACACAAGAGGGCAAACACACTCTAGAACAACTTCACAACATACCACGCATGGGCATAGCAAACGATCATAACCCGAGTCCTTGCCTTTTTCAGCCTTCGGCAGGCTCAGATCCTCCGATAATCATCGCTGCTACCGAGTCTGAAAATTAGAGGTACTTTTTTTTTGGGGGGGGTCCTTATGATAATGATTCTGCTATTTAGGGTACTATATTAGGGTCCCCTATTTCCCATTCTGGGGCGATGAATCGAACATGAAAAGCCCGAGCTGCAATGGGAAAGAAGGAAGATCGACATCACGGCATCCCGCATCCGCAGATCCACTTTTCCGCAGCTCCTCGTGGCTTACAGCTTCGAAAGGGACACTGCTGAAAATCTGTCTCGGAATAAGGAGCCTGGAACTGAAGGTCTGCAATAATCGCCGCAAAGAACAATGCAAAAGCCGCGTCCAACACGACTTAGAACTCAAGTCCTTATCAGGGCAGGCTGCCTGAAGGCAGGCTTAGGTCAGGAACCTCAATCCTACCCTTCGTCCTTGGAGGTTTTTTTAGTTATAAGTAGGGTTAGAAGTAGGGTAAGTATACTTATAACCCGTATGAGGAGACTTATAACCCTACTTATCACTACCCATGAACCTCCAAGTATAGATCATCACCTAAATGCGAAGACTGCAGAAGCTTGCGCACCCCTTCCTTGCAGCTGCCCGCGCTGGGTGGGAGCCTGCTACAAGAAAGTTACTGAACCCTAAACCCTAAACCCTTCTATGAACCCTAAACCCTATTTTCAATATTGACCCTAAACTCCGCGAAGCTGAACCTCCAACCCGATACACTTCCTAAACCCTAATCCTTACACTGAATAAGCCCGATAAGTTATGAACCCCATAAACCCTAGAAAACCCTTAAAACCTATAAACCCTGTAAACAAGAACTTCAAGTCAACAGTAAGCCCTAAACCTCTCGACTCCGTATGGATACAGTGCCATACAGTTGAAATCAAAAGGCACATACGAAGGGACGGCAAACCCTCAACCTCTAAAGTTAAAGTGAATCCCTCAACCTCAACGTTTAAAGCGAAACCCATGAACCGTTAATTCTAAAACCCTAATTAAGCCCCGATACTTGCACAAGAGTACTTTCAAATGGGTTGACAAAGATCGTAGCTCGCACGGCACATGGCTCATATATATATATATATATGTATATATATATATATATAGTACACATATGTATGTATATATATACACATACATACACATGTAATGTGTGGGTACATAAATACATACAAACATACATACACACACACATACATGTGCATGTGTATATACATATATATATATATATATATATATATCCACACATACACATGTATGCATGCGCTTTGCATGTGCATATGCATGCATGTATGTATCCATGTGCAGTTTGACCAGGCCAACAAACAGGCAAGTAACGTAAATTAACAAAGACCTAAAGGTTCGACCCTTAGTTATCCAGGAGTGAGGGCACATCACACAACCCAAAACCAACCAAAGCCAAACCTTCAACTTCAAATAAGCTAGCGTGTTCGGTGAAGGCGAAGTTCAGAAAATGAAAACTTCGACCCGTGTGAAACACATCAACTAAGGCCCTCACCCCACCCCAATCCCTAAAGCCCTTTCTTTTGCCCTATACACTGCAGCCCTAAACCGTGATATCTCAGCTTCAATGAAGCGTATATTGCTCAAACCTGCACCCTATAGACTCCAACCCCACCTCCATATGTAAGACCAACAAGAACGTAGCCTCAACGACTTGATCATAAATAAAGGAGCCAGGACTCAGGGGGTAGAGTCAGCACGGGTTTAGGGTTTGTTGTATTGGGCTTTACAGGTTCAAGGTTTAGGGTCTTTTTGTGTTGGGCTTTACAGGTTTAGGCTTAGGGTGTAGGGTTTAGGGGTTTTAGGGGCCTTTAGGGTTTTTGGTTTAGGGGCTTCGGGTTTAGGATTCTGCCTCCGTTGCAGGAAGGTGACGACAGCAGCGCGGTCTCTGCCTGCACAGCCGACGTGGAGCTTGCCGCTGTATAAGCCCTAAGGCTCCATGTACCCATATAGTAGGTACTTAGGCCGTAAAGGGGTCCCCTATATGGGCACTTTAAGGCCTAAGTACCTACTATATGGGCACATGGAGCCTTTGGGAAGGTCGAGGGCCTCAAGATTTGGAATAGGGTTTTGGGTTTACTATACTATCATTCTTAAGGGTTCCTTTTCAAGGGGTCTACAAGGATTACTATAAGGGGTATTGAATAGGGTTTCGGGGTATATTAGGACAGAACTACAGACATAAGCAATCTGTTTCTTTCCTTGTTATCCTGACCAAAAATGCGATTTTTTGTCGTGTATGAGGATTGTGGGTAAGGGTTTATGGGTTAAGGACTTAGGGTACTTCCATGAGCAGGGGGTAGTTACAGACTGTATTGTATACATGTATATACATACAGATACACATGTACATACATATAAAGCGTACATCCCCATACGTGACTGTCTTAGTTTATGAAACTCCACCCTGCTCTCCGATCGGTGGGTGTACTAACCATGATCAGGAAAATTGAAACTCGAAACACCGAAGCCCCACCCGGGGAACCGACAACTCAGCTTCTTGTGGGTTGGTGTCCTAAACCCCGCAAGGCCAGAACCCCTCAACCCTACTAACTCCGAAACCCCTAAAAACCTATAAACCCCAAACCACTAAAAGGCTGCCAACTCCCAAACCCTGAACCCCTAAACCCTAAAGACCCTCCATCCCTAACCACACCTCCGAGGGCCCAATGCAACTCCCTAAACCCTTGTAAGCTCAATAGAGTACCCTGACTTAGCAAGGCCTACCATTCTCCAGGTTTATATGAGAAGCCCTCATACGAAGCTTACATGGATCCCACAAAACAGTAGGTTCTGGTAAGTTGAGGTATAACAAGTCCCATCATATTACCCAACCATACCATATCATATAGGGCTCGATGATCCCTTCAAGGAACCCTCCCAAGGCCCAAAGCAACTGCGGCCAGGCTGCGAAGAGCAAGATTCAACTCTGCCAGGTTGGCCGGTCGCGTTGGCTCCCTGGGGCCTGAGCATGGAGTTCCGCGTGGATTTCCGTTTTGGAGGTTCGTTTAGGCTTTAAGGCCTGGGCTTAAGGCTTAAGGGAGTTGGGGTTTGAGGTTTAGGATCTTATAATATGTATGTGTGTGTGTACATATACATATTCATATATATGGCAATATACGGTGGATAGAGGAAATCTTGCACTGCCCGGATGTTGACTCATGATACCGCCATTCACCAAAACCCCGGACCCTTGTTTTATAGTGATGATAGAAGGCCAGGTGGCTGGTGCAAGATTTCAGTCAACGGAACCCACCGCCCTTCGCAGGACTGGACATCAATGCTAAACAGGGGGTGTGGGGTACTCGCATGGTTGGTCTAAGCAAAGTGGTGCAAGATTTCCTCCATCAGCAGTACCCTTCAGCATCTTTAAACCGATATGTAGAAAAGATTGAGGCGGTGGAGGTATATATATATATAGATATATATAGCAATGGTTTAGGAATCGGGATGGTTTAGGGTCGAGGTTTGAATGAGTTCAGACTCACGCGTTCCTGCATGGTACCTTACCTATCGCCTTCCTTGGTTAGCGATTGCGTTTCGAAAGACTGTGAGGCTTCTTGCAGTACGAAAGGGTCTGGCATTCTGCGGTGATACTCCTGTATGCTTTCAGCGGCCTCTTAGTCTTACAGATTCCCACAACCTACTACAGGGAACTCCAGAAAGTTGGAATATGGTTTCATGGTAGCATACCCTATAATTTACCATAGAAGGGTTAGGATAATCACATTCCAACTTTCTGGCTTTTACCTTATTGTTGTAGAGTTGTGATATGGCCGCGGATACAAAATGTGCAGGAGCTCCCGTAGGCTCTCAAAGGTTGAGTGAAGCTCTTCCATGTGATGGGAGGCCAAAAGGGGGTTTAAGATTCTTGGGGTCGGGATTCCTTCATATGAACCCTTATGGGAACCCAAAACCCTACTAAACCCCCATAGGCTAAAAGTCCGTTTGGCCTCCTATGACCATGACATGCTGAATTCTGTGCTAGATCAGCCTCAAGCCTCAGAGATCTCAGGACCAAGAGCTGAGCCAAGCGGCCGAGGAAGCAGATTGCCAGGCACCAGAACACCCATACCTGCAGAGTCTCAAACTCCTGGCCTTAGCTAACCTCAAACACATAACAACAAACCTTTCACGCAGTAAGAGAACGCTCTTTGACTGAGAATTCTGTGTCAAGCCGTGACAAGAGTAGAAGTAGAAACAGCAGTAGTAGTTGCAGCAGCAGAAGTAGCAGCGGCAGCGGTAGCGGTAGCGGCAGCAGTAGCAGCTGTGGCCGTAGCTGTAGCTGCAGCTGTAGCAGAAGCAGCAGCAGGTAGCCAAAACAGGTACAGAGCCCGGAGCAGGACCGTAATGATAAGAATAATAGTAATAATAGTAGTAATACCAATAATACTACTAAAAATAAAAATAAATAAAAATAATACTAATAATAATAATATTAATAATAATAGTAATAATAATTGCAGCAGCAGAAGTTGGCTGCCACCACTGCTGCCACGACAACTCCTGTAACATGTATGGTTGCGATGACTTTCACGACGACTGTCACGAAGACTCAAATAAGGCATCCCTGAACTTGCCGACCAATGAAATAGATATCATATTCCTAAGCCATCAAATCCAAAACGCTTTGTTGCTCAGCATTTCGGTTGGACTTGTGGGGCCACGGGCACGCTGGCCGGGCGAAATGTGGTTTAGGAACAGCGTCCGATGACACTGATAGCGGCAAACTATCTCACGCTTGGGACCATTCGGAGCCCTTAGAGGCAGTACAACCATACTGGAGCCTGAACGTGTCCCTATGAGCCTAAGCACTGCACTTTCCCAAAGGGTCCAAAGTGCCTGTATAGTAGAATGTAAGGTTTCTATATTAGGAATTACTAGTATGATTTGGGGAAGTATCCCCCATAACAGTACCTAGGACCCTTTGGGTTTTTGATGGTCTTCTTCCACCCTAAACCCTAAACCCTGAACCCTAAACTGATACTTGGTCTTCTTCCAAGAACGGGGGGTGGGCTTCTGATACTTTCACTTCGTGCGCTCTTGCTGGACCTCTAGACAGGGCTCCTTTAAAGGGGTCTATAAGGGCTCCTTTAAAGGGATCAAGGGATCTATAAGGGGTTCCTTAAAGGGTAGGGTTTAGGGTTTAGAGCTACTATAAGGGCTACTATAAGGATTTAGTATAGGGGGCTATATGGGTTTTTGTCAAAGTTATGGTCCCCTTCTTGGGTCCCCTAAATATTAGGTGCCGTATTCTAATAAGGACCCAAAAAGGGACCCTAATATTGACAACCACTCATGTAGGATAATGGCCTATTCTAGGTGCTGGGCCATTGTTTTACATACTGTTGGGGTTTAGGCGGTAATGATAATAATCCTTGTAGTAGCCCTTATAGTAGCCCTAAACCCTAAACCCTGAACCCTACCCTTTAAGGAACCCCTTATAGATCCCTTTAAAGGCAGACATGACGAGGCACGGCCCCCGCGCAAGCGGAGCAGCAGAAGCCCTGGGATCGTATCGCGCCTGCTGCCTGGAAGGCATCGGCTTTGCACTGTGATGCTCACTGTACACAAAGTTATTAAAGATATACTGTAGTACCATTGTAGTATCATTACTATTGAAGTACTATAGTATCATGAATAGTGTTATAATATAATACTATAGTATGATTGAAGGATTTCGTGGAGTTTATGGATGTAGGGCTTCAGGCCCGAATCCCTACCTAAACCACCAGAAGTAGGTGAAACAGTGGTCCAGCACCTATAATGGCTGTTGCTCTACAGACTGTTGATTTCCAGGTATAGGATAGCGGATGCTGTTTAACTTTCTGGCGGAAGTACTTAGGGTGGAATTAGGCATATCCGTGCGGCTCGCATCATAAATGGGCGGTTGTCAAAATGATGGGCCCTTTTTGGGTCCCTAACATAGCACGGCACCTAATATTTAGGGTACCCAAAAAGGGACCCTAATTCTGACAACCACCCAAATCGCATCCTAAGCTTCGGAGCATTGAAATGCTCCACTCGTAGGGCTTGCCCAACACCGCGTGTTTTCCGTTCATCAGCAAAGGCTGAAAGAGTTGAGGGTGTTGGGGATTACTTGAAGATTCATGGGTAGGTATAAGTGGGGTTCTAAGTCCCCTAATATTCATTATAGCTATAAGTACCCTGCTTATAATCCCACTTATAATTACCCATGAACCTCCAAGTAGGAGTCAATTAAGTGAGGCTTTGCGGTCGAGGGAGGGCCTCGGCTTGCCGTACACTTCGATTGCATGCTTGGTGTATGCTGAAACCCAAGACCCTATGAAACTTAACGAACCTTGAGCCCCGAAACCTCCAAAGCCCCAAACCGAAGAACACTGTCAACCTTCATCACTATAAGCGGTTGCGGCCGATCCTGATCTGGGGACCGCAAGAAAAATCAAACACCCTGCACCCAAAGTCCAGCACCCGGGTGCCTCCCCGTTCCTTACGGCCCGGCTTATAGGCTTTAGGGATTCCCAACCCTTTTCTTTCCTAGCCCTGTAATCTGGGGGCCGTGCTCTATACGTAGTTGGGTGGCACTGATATGCAAGGCCCTATGCATCCTGTAACACGCATCCTAACCCCAAAGTCCAAACCTTACTTGACGGTTCACGTGTAGCTATAATTAGGGTTATAAATCCCCTAGCAGCCCGAACATGGGTTATAACTATAGCTACCCTACTTATTATAACCCCACGTA
Organism: Symbiodinium sp. CCMP2592; assembly: GCA_905221615.1. Lineage (NCBI taxonomy): Eukaryota > Dinophyceae > Suessiales > Symbiodiniaceae > Symbiodinium > Symbiodinium sp. CCMP2592. Next base: position 63,406 of record CAJNDT010004524.1, read on the forward strand.
TAACTACCCATGAACCGCCAAGTACACCTCGGAAACCCTTCACCATAGAACCAGAAACCCCGAAAACATGATCCCAAATCCTAGACACGAAGGCCCACACCCGGAATCCTCAAACGCAATCTTGAGCCCGATATCCCAAACCCGAAACCAAACGGTACAAGACCTCCTAGAATGAAGGTCTAAACCCTAAGCCTTAAGTACCGTCGGAACCTGTGCCGATCCCCTCAGCCAGGCCGAGCAAACACCTTGGTTTTGTCAGGGGCTCTGATCAAAGGATTCTTGTAGTAAGGAGGGGGGGGGGGGGGCAAAAACACACCCCCAACAACAAAGAGCTTAGTTGTGGTATTTAAGTCGGGCTGGGTCTAACACCCACTCCGCGCCTAATGTCTGCGTGCACTGCCCAGCCGTTCTAGCCACCACTACACCCCGGACACCCCCTTCCCACATATGACACCCGTCCAACATCCCCACATCAACACGGTAAGTAGAACACCTTGCCTGGTTTGCAAAGGCATCACAAGGCTCTGGGACTGGTTTTGTAAAGCTTTTGAGCGGCTGGGAAGAGCTAGTAGGGGCTTTCGAGGGTCTTTAAGAGCTATGAAGGGCTTTTGAGTGCTATTAAGAGCTTTTAAGAACAGGGCTCGGGTGCCTCAAAGAGCTTTTCAGAGCTTTGACGATCCTACCACAGGGGATTCTACGGGGTTGCTGGAGGCTTTTAGTTTGCTTTTCACACAGGACTTGGCTCAGGCCCACGTCTCTCGGAGGAGAGCGGGGATGGGTTGCGCCAATCTAACAGCTAGGTATTCAAAGGCAAACCTGACACAAATAAGTGCTAATTGCTTCTGCTTGCAAAAGAGCAGATGACAGCTATTTGCTTTTAGAAAGTGGTTGTTAAGGACTACTAAGTCTTAAAAGGTTGCTTTTGAATCTCAAGGTCTTTTGATGCAGTCTGTTGTTGAGGGTGTGTTTTTGCCCCCCCTGAAAGAATTCTTTGATCTGAGGGACTTCATACTTTAGGCAAGCATTTCGAAATTATTGTAAGGCTTGTTTTGGGGGCTATGTCATCCCAGCATAAATCCCTGCTGTTCCACTTGCAAACCCCCTTTTTCACTTCCGATCAGTCTTACCCCGACCCGACTCTGCATTGTAGCTCCTTCTTCACTATGTACAGAACGTGTTATGGGGCGCCTTAATGATTAGACTAGGCCTTCGTCTGATACATTCTGCCAAATTTACAATATCAGTAAGGAACACATATGGCTATGGAATAATGTGTGCAACTATTAAGCTTCTGTATCAAGCTCTTTATTCAAAACACCCCAAACTCAAGCCCCTTTCCATGCGTTCTTGCTCAAGGAGTAGTTTAAGCTACCATGCTGAGGTGGTACATAGGGATTTGAGAGTCGCAGGCGACAAGGGGAAATATCGTACAAAGATGTGAGCCCGGTGCAGGGTTTAGGGCTTTGTGCATCGATACAAAACTATCGTGCCTTTATTCCTTAGCTGCTGAGTTCATATGCCCCCCAAAAGTGTACACGTTCAGGTTGATAGTGGGTAGTATTATCTCAAAACGTGTAAAGTGTATCCACTCAGCTACTAAGATTTCGGGAACTCCACCTGACAAGTTCCCTAAAACGCTCCAAAGTCCACTGAGGGCCTTTATTATGGTACTCACAACGAGAAACTTTTCTATACAACTCTCTAAGACCCTTGTGAACTCCTGTGAAACGGTGTAGCTAACCCCACCATGACAACCCCTTAACCACAAACCATGTAGTATCCCCAGCTTGCCTGCGCCCAGGACGGCACAAAGAACCCACGGATGCTCCGGAAGGCGAACGCACAGCCGCACGAACTTGCTCCAGGGCTCCTTCAAGAACTTGCGATTTCGGGTTTAAGGTTTTGCATTTGAAGATCCTAAACCCAAAACCCCTAAACCTCAATTTTTGGTATTTCAATGGGAGAGTTTGGGATTTCGTAAATCTCATGCTACAAGACATTCGGTCTAAGAGATTTTAGGTTCTGATAGGCGTTGTTAAGGCTTAGACCTCAAGGGCTATATAAAATGATAACATCTAACATGACACGTTATAGCACGTTAAAGCGAAACACATGTACACATGCACATACATAGACATAGACATGTACATTTACACATACATACACATATACGCATACATATGCCTATGCATGGTGCGCTACACACATACATTTCTACACATGTACATACATACATATATATATATATATATATACATATACAAATGCGTACCACACATACATACATACGTACATACATACATTTCACACACACATACATATATATATATATATATGTATAGTTATATATATATATATATGTAGACAGAGAGAGATAAAGAGAGATAAATTCTTACACACAATCACATAGATAGGTACATACATACACACACACACATATGTATATATATATATATATGTATATATATATATATATATAAATAAATATACAGTCAGATAATTACATAGATACATACATACACAGACACATACATACATGTGTGTATATATATATGTAGGGAGAGAGAGAGAGAGAGAGAGAGAGAGAGAGAGAGAGAGAGAGAGAGAGAGAGAGAGAGAGAGAGAGAGAGAGAGAGAGAGAGAGAGAGAGAGAGAGAGAGAGAGAGAGAGAGAGAGAGAGAGAGAGGAGAGAGAGAGAGAGAGAGAGAGGGACAGAGAGAGAGACAAAGAGAGAGAGAGAGAGAGAGAGAGAGAGAGAGAGAGAGAGAGAGAGAGAGAGAGAGAGAGACAGAGAGAGAGAGAGAGAGAGAGAGAGAGAGAGAGCGAGCGAGAGCGAGAGCGAGAGCGAGAGTGAGAGCGAGAGCGAGAGAGCGAGAGTGAGAGCGAGAGCGAGAGCGAGAGCGAGCGAGCGTCGGGAATCGACTTTTGCAGGTTTTAGGCTTCATTGAGGCCTCACCTTAAACCGAAATCCAACGGGCTCGAAAGTAGAGCCTCCTTTCATGTCCCCAGTATGGTTTGCACCCGCTTATTAAACCTACCGCTGTCGGTAAAGTCTAAGACCATAAATGCTTAAAGTTAACTCACACCCAAAGAAAATAAAGGCCCAAGCCTTGGCCACCTTGCCTAAGGCTACCTACAGGATCGGGGGACTTACAGTAGTATGTCGGATATGAATGGGAGAACTTATCCGAATCCTGACCCTACTTTTAACCAAGCTACTCTTACTTCACCCCAAACTCGGAATCCTAAGTCCAACACTGTAAGCCCTGCCTCACCTCAGACTACTAGGTCCCCTGAGCCTGTAAGAAACCGTGCACTGCAGGTGCTTGCACCCAGCTTCAGAACTCACTCCCTGCTTACATTTGCCTTCAAAGCTACGAAACTTGCAGCCCCAATGGGGTTTACAGTAGGCGCCTTATAGAATGGAGCTTTGGGTTCATGTAGCCAAGGACCGCAAGACATAAGATTCAAGCCAGGCTTCTACGTTAAAGTTGCAGCCTAAGGAGGTTGCGGGCGAGAATTGAAGTTTGGGGTGTGAATCACCCTAGACCCTACACCCAAACCCTAAACCCGTGAAGCCCATGGCCTTGGGCATATATTGGGGGCGCTGGGACACTACCCATAGGCCCCATAGTAGTTCCATTTTGGGATTACCCATATAGGATTCTATACACGAACCCCCAAAAGAAAACCACTTTGGGGCCTTTGGGTATTGAAGAGAGTGCCCACAACAATCTAACAAGTCACTGCGCCCGGAAAGCCACAGCAAAGAGCGCCGAAAGAGGGGTACCGAATGCAGCAAGGTGCCCCCCTAAACCCCAAACCTCACACCCGAAGCCCCTCAGCCCGATTTCAATCCTAAACCTCGCACCTTAAACCCCTTATTAAACCCCGAAGCAGCATCGCAGGGTTTCGGAATTTCGCCTAAATAATTACCCATACTATTTTGGGAGCTCCTTATGGTAACATTATAGTATAATGGGCCCCGAAAGGGCGCCTGGATGGAGAGGTAGAGAGTGCACAGCGCCACCGCCGCAACATCTCCCATGATGCTCGGAGAGATGACGCGGTGTTGCCTTGGTACTTGGAGGTTCATGGGCAGTTAAAATAGTGCGGTTATAAGTTATAAGTAGGATTCATTTAACGATTCTTCAGGGTTAGGGGTCTAGGGCCGGGTAGTTTTGTATAAGTGAACGTTATGAGTCCCCGAATATGGGGCAGAAGTATAGTTACCCCCGTTATTACTACCCATGAACCTCCAATTAGGTAGTATTTGCTACTCACGCCCCACGGAGCCTTCCGTATTCGATTCTAGCGCCCACACCGCCAAGGTGACGTTTTTGTGGATGGACCCGGTCGCATGCGCTGTAGCCGTCTACCCCTTCGAAGATGCCGGCCCGACAAAATTGGAGGAAGTGGCGATTGTCGCGCAGGCGGAGGTACTACATCTCCCTAAACCCTGAAGCCTAAAAGGGTTTACTGCCCCGACATCCTTTCGCGAAGTCGAGCTTCAACCACTTCAACTGATGCCGTGATGATCCGGCATGTTCGGTTTAGGGTTTAGCAGTTTCAGATTTAAGGGTTGAGGGTTGAGTCGTTAGGTCTCGTCCTCAACCTGAAAGCTCTGAAAACGACCAGTGACCAGTCCAACACATCGTTCATGAGGCTTTATAGACAAGAGTCGTAAATCGGCTTAACCAGAGCCGACACTACGATACTTATGAAACTCCAATCCTTCGACGCCAAACGCCCTAAACCCTAAACCTGAACCTTTAATCATGTGGGTGTAGGCTTGACGGTTCAAGGCTTTAGCTCGCAACCCTGCCTCAACCACATTTAAGGACGCACATAAGGAAGTTAATAACGAAACACCCGACAAGCAATCCTAAACCACCTGTAGGTTTCGTATGGTTCATTCTAGCCCTGCCTGGACGCCCAACTAGCTGGGGCTTTAAAGATAAATTACAGAGATCGTGACAAGGAGCCCTGAAAAGGTAGGTCGTTTTTGGGTCCAGTTGAAGCTTAAAACCCTGAAAGTCTCTCGACTGACAGACTGAACCGTTTAGGGTCTACCCAAAGGCTCCATAGTAGTTCCTTTTTGGGATTACCCTATAAAATTCTATATACGAACCCCCAAAAGGAACTACTATGGGGCCCAGGGGTTTAGGACTCAGGATTGTAGGGTTCAGGGCTTTGCACCGTCGGCATCCCGTGGGCGACGCCAAGAACTACGGACACGCTGAATAACCGAAGACCAAATCTGTCTGGGTCGGGGGGCTTAGTAACTGGCTATTTTAGGAACTTATAAGTACCATAAGCCCAATTAAGGTCCCTTTTAGGGTACTTTTAAGTCTACTTACTACCTACTTACTAATCCCCGAACCCCTAAACCCTCAACCCTAGTACCCCTATAGAGCACTTTAAAAGAACCCTTATAATACTCTTTAAAGGAGCCCCTACTTACTAAGTCCCCTCAAGACCCTCCAAGTAGGGCTTGAAAGCTGAGGGCTTTGAGGTGTTGGGCCTTGCCAGTCGGGAGATGCCATGGAACAAGCAGGCAATACTTGGAGGTTCATGGGCTGGTTGTAAGGGTTCCTTTAAGGGTCCCTATTACGGGATCTATAAGGTATAGGGTTTAGGGCCTACTTGGAGGTTCATGAGTAATCACAAGTGGGGTTCTAAGTAGGGTAACTATACTTATAACCCAAATTTGGGGACTTAATAATCCTACTTATAACTACCCATGAACCTCCAAGGAGGGGGCGGGGGTCAAGTAAAGAGTTCCTTCAGGAATTCTGCAGTAAGCGTACAACAGGGGATTATCTTAGTTGCTGAGTTCATAACCCACCCCCAAAGGTGCACACTTTCAGTTTTATAGTGGGTAGCATTATCCCAAAAGTGTGAAGTGTCTCCACTCAGCTACTACTTGGAGGGTCTGGGGACTTAGTAGCTGGTTGTGTTAGGGACTTATAAGTACCATAACCCCAATTAGGGTCCCTTTTAGGGTACCCACTGCCTACTTACTAAGTCCCTCGACCCTCCAAGTACTAAGTCATTCATGTTCCGGAGCCTTCACCATTAACAAGTGGACTGGGCTTTGCAGTATGTTCCGGTACACCTGTCACCCCAAGGCTCCAAATAGCCCAACAGCCCTATGTAGTATGGTCTTCGGGCCTAAAAAACCTTAAAATCTGAGTCCTTAGGGCCTAAGGGAAAGTATAGCACCAGTGCTCCGGACTCCTCTTGAGATAAGAGGATGTCAGGGTTGACTGGGGGGATGATCTTGGGAACTTATATGGGGGTTTCCGAAAGTTTGGGTTACCTTATCTGGGGGTCCTTATAATAAGGATCCTACGATTTAGGGTACTACATTAGGGTCCCTTATTTTCGGAAACTCCCGTATAAAGGTATGGCTATAATCCTCAATGGACTGGAAACCGGAGTATGTCCCACGATCCTTCAAGTAGGGTTTAGGGTGACTCAGGCTTCTGTGCCATGTCTTTAGGCTAAGGATTTAGACAACTTAGATGGTGGAGTCTGCCTGTAACCCCATACCCTTCAACATAGTAGGTTCTGGCCCCTTTAAGGGCATAACTCCTAAAACATCATGAAGCAATAGGATCTGGATCCCCAGGGACTGGAGGGTGTGCCGGTGGCAGCTCTGGGGAAATCTTTGTCGCTGTGCGAGTGGCGCGATCTTCGCACAGGTGGTCTGCGGCCTCCAGCAAGTCAGAAGCTTCTGCTGTGGTTTCAGATATACATTTTGCATTACTTTAAGGACACTAAACTATGGGAACTGTGGTATATTCCTTATTGTGGGCGATGCAGGATTTATAATATTATCAACCGTATGATTTCTCCGAAGTATTGCGACTTGTCAGCAAACCCTGGACACTACAGTGAACACTGAGCCGCAAGGGTCCCTAGCCTTGTGTTGGCTCACATCGGGCCACAGCATTTTATAGTGTGCTCGGGGCATAGTATGGTGCACTTGCAGTATAGTATAGAGACTATAACAGAGTTTTTCAGACCTCTGCAGTGTACTTGTAAACCCACTTATAACTGCCCATGAACCTGCAAGTGTACCGGCAGCTACCGCAAACAAGTGCTTGGAACAGAACGAAGCCTATTTCAGGCACATGTCCGGCAAAGGTTCAGAATGTACTTTAACCTGCGAAAACCTAGTTTCTTTTGTGTAGGCTCTTACAATATAATTAATAGGCCCTAACATGGAACCAATAAGGACCCTACAAAATACACCTAGCTTTTTTGAGGGCTCTTGTAACAAGCCCCCATATGGAATTCATAAGGATCCTACAAAAACCCGGTTCTGGTGGGTTTAGGATGGGTTCGGGGGTTTAGTTTAAGTAAGGTTCAGGGTTGCCCAATGACACAAGTCCAAAGAGTATAGGGCCTGGATAGTTTAGGGTATATATGGGAGTTTCGAAAATCAGGGGTACCTTATTTTGGGTCCTTATAATAAGGATCCTGCTATTTAGGGTATTACATTAGGGTCCCCTATTTTCGGAAACCATATATTGTGATGCATCAACATGTGTGTCTCACGAAGCTTTTCCACTGCGCTCACATTGTCGCAGAAAACACTGGAAGGGTTCAAGTTCGGGCTGAAGAGTTGTGAGCGCTAGCTTGTCAGCCTTACAGAGTGACCACGGGATAGCATGCGAATTCCCGAGAAAGATAATATCGGGACTACTGAGCGCCAAGAGGCTGGAACAAGCTCTGAAGAACGCAGCAAAGCGGTGCGACGACGACCAGGACGACCTCTCGCCGACTATGAAACCCACAGCATCTTTTGCACATGAACGTGAACCCTAAATCCCACATCATCGCATGGCCCTACTCTGACCAAAAAGACTTTAAATCCTATTAGCCTAAATCCCAACAGCCTATTCCGAAAATTTACACGTAACACCTGGCACCGCCAACATCCAGCAGGAAGTTTATGATAGCCCTAAACCCCATAAAGGCGCTAAAGCCCCTACACTTAAACCCCGTATAACCATCAGCTTGAAACCCTAACACCCAAACCCTAAGCCCCATAAAGCCTATAAACCTGGCTGGGTTGTGAAATTTATCAGATTTCGGCTTTAATCGGGTTGGGCGGGCAAATTTAACAGATTTCGGCTTTAATCGGGCGGGGCAGTTCAATTTAGCAGCTTTCGGCTTGGAAACCCTCAAACGGGGACCCTGACCTTCTACCAGGACCCCGCAACAGAGCCCTTGTGGTCCTTAATTTAGGGTGTGCTAAACGGCCATTGGGGGGTCCTGGTATCCTCTTAACCCAGACCTTCCAAAATCCCGTAATTAAGGAATATACCTTAAGTCATATTAGGGATCCTACTATAATTTAAGGTATATTCCTGAATATAAGGGATTTTGGAAGGTCTGGGCTCTTAACCTCCAACCCCTAAACCCCAAGAACCTGGAAGTTCGGGGTTTATGGGGTTTAGGGCTTCTAGGATTCTAGGGTTTACCCAAAGGTCCCAAAGTAGTTCCTTTTGGGGGTTCGCATCTAGAATCCTTTAGGGTGATCCCAAAACGGAACCACTATGGGGTGTATGGGTAAGGCCTTAAACCCCAAACCTTAAACCGCCCTCCCCACCTCAACGGCTGCAAAACAAAGGCTCTGAGCTGCGAGGCTGGCGAAAAGCTCAAGAATCGTGGGCTCTTGCCTTTCGTGCCAGAAGTGCTGGGGTTTGAGGTTCGGGGTTTGGGGTTCAAGGTGATTCAGGTTAATTACAATTAGGGTTGAGGGGGTTGGGGTTTTAGAGTTTGCAAGTTGGGGTTGAAACACACTCCAGCTCGACTGCCTTTGTGTCAACGCAGCCTGCCGGAACAGTTTTAGCACCGCCAACCAGCAAATCACAAGACGACCATGGTAGGTGCTGCGAAACACCGGGGCAAGTTAGGCTTTAGGCTTCAGGCAGCACGAGGGAGTATGAGACGGAAGCACCAATGCTTGATCCACACCCCGAAGAAGGAGACAGCAAACATGATTCATGCGCCAAACTGCTGAGGATCCAAACCCCCTGCATGGAGTCCAAGTAGAGACAACGCCGGAAAGCCAGGCAGACAAATATCCAGTAAGTATGCACCCATCTATACTCTACACCAACACCCTTGCCAGCTGCCCTGGCTCGACACTTACTAAGATACTTCTATGTTGATGGAGCAAGAGCGTAAACCAATTCCATGTCTCGTGCACCATGCGGCAAGTCGGCGAACAAACGACGAAAGGGGCCTGCAAACACCCGCACTGAACAGCATCAGGCCGAATAGGAGAAACTTGGCACAGCTGCCCGTGCGCAGAAGTGTGCGAGGAGAGGGGATCAACAGACGGTGGAGCTGGTTCGAATCATGCGAATCCTCGTGCGGAGCCATGGGCCTAGACTCAACATGCGAAAAGAAACTCACCACCGATACGTGTCATCTCACCATCACGGGAACAGTATATAGCACTATTCTGACAACCGTCATGCGCATCAGGTCACTTCTTCGATTCGCTTCGAGCTATATATATATATATATTATAGTGACAAGAGCCACTCTCCAGGTGCCTGTAGACCACGAGGCCAGCAATGCGCACCTGCAGCGACAGCGGCGGTGCTGGCAATGCCATCGCCACTAGGCAGAGAAACCAGAGCGCAGTGACGACCCGGAACCTGGAACTTGGCGCTGGAGGCTGAGATTTATGGTTTTATGGTTTGGGGTTGAATCGAGATGTTGCCAACTCAGTATGCGCGCGTGTGTGCATGTATCCGTCCGTGTGTGTGTGTGTGTATGTATGTATGTATGTGTGTGTGTATGTGTATGTGTGTGTGTGTGTCTGTGTGTGTGCGCGTGTGTGTGTCTCTCTGTGTGTGTGTTTGTCTTTACAAGTATGTATGTATGCGTATATATATATATATATATATATATAAATATATATATATATGCTATCCCCCCCCTCAAGGATCTACCTTTTCGTGTGTTTGAGAGCCGGATGGGAAATAGTTGATATTCTATAACGTATTCCCTTCTCTTTATAAGTCCTTCACTAAATACGCTTCGACTCGATCAAAGATTTCGCAGATCCTAAATTCTGCATTTCCTTCATACACACACTGAGTTTTTCCAAGCGACATACATTCGCGTACGGCTTCTTCTCGTGTTGCAAAAGAACGCAAGGTTGCATGCATGTTCTGTGTGTGTATAGGTTTTTGCATGCAGCAGTATGGGCTGTGAAGGTAACACGCAACAGGAGAGCAAAGATATGTCATCCCGTATCACGACAAGTATAGATATGAAAAGAGGACCCTATTTCTACACGTCCCATATATAGGACGCATCGGGATTATGGATAATATCCGCGAACACGAAATCTATCGATATTTCCAGGGTTCAATACCTTGTGTTTCGCCTATATAGTGCCCTTTAAATTACATTTAAGAATACTTTGCAAAATTCCACTCACATAACCTTTATATCTTATAGAAATCCACCCGAACATCCTGTCGCATACCGTCTCCAAGACCACCTATATAGGATTCACCCCGCGCGCATTATATTACACATACCCTATAGGACACTATATACAAGACACTATATAGAATATCTTGCAGGATGTCCTTTGGAATACTTTCTCTATGTATCGTAAAGCCTTTCATATGGAATGCACTGATATAGAATACCCTCATGCCTTATTGAATACCCTAGAGCCTCGAGAATACCTTATCATATACTTTCAGTCACAGTCCGTATATCTTTTGAATATCTAGAATACCTTGCAAAATACGACATAGAATACCCTACAAAATACCTTATGGAACACATACTACCCTCTATATGTCGTGCGCCTCATGGAAGACCGTCTGGAATGCTCTAGAGAAGACCTTACAGGATGCCCATATGGCCCTATACATGACAGTCGTTGTATACAGTATATATACCATGAACCCATATAACATTTAGTGGCTCAAAACCAAACTTTCAACTTTTGGCCCCTAATAAGGTAATCTTGTTGCGAAAGTTTAAACTTCTTACACCCCCATAGGTATTTGGGAAGTAAGAGTACCTATAGATAACCTTTCAACGAGCCCAAGATCTGAGAACCCCTCATAAAGAAGCAGCCTATTGGGTAAGGGGTTTCTAGGAGTGATCCAGGAGTCGAAGAGAATAACCTAAAGAATACCACAAACCCCAAAGAATTTCGTACAGGTGACCCTAGGTAAGACGTTATAGAATATCCCCTATATACCTCATAGATATCTTCTTGAGTACCTTATAGCCGTATAGCCTATACATTACGTTATAGAACACGTTCTGTAAGATAATCTTTACGTTCATGTTGATGCCTTGTACAATCCCTTATACAATGCGTTATGGAGTACCCGATAGAAAGCCCGAAACAACGTTACATACTTGGCCTTTTATAGGCCTTGTACAATATCATCTGCATTTCCCTACCGACTAGCTTACAGAATACACAATATCTATGATACCCTCTGAGTACCCCATAGGAAGTCCTAAAGAAAACCTAACGGATATTCTATAACATACCCGTAGAATGCACCATAGAATGCCTTGTAGAGTACTTTATAGATAACGGATTAATGGCAGGATAATCAGGAGCAGAATGCTCTGCGCTGTACCTGCTATGTGCCCAATGAAGAAATCAAAAACAAGAGCATATAGAACACCTTACACGATACTCCTCCTTTACATCTTAAAAAATTCATATAGATACCCATAGATTATAGAAACCGTTTATACCTTTATGAATCCTGTTGAATACCCGTTGGTGATTTCACCAATATTCACAGACCAAATGCTTGCCATCATTTTGAAAAACCGCTCACCAACACGCAGCACTCGAGATCCTGGTAAACACGTTCGGCACATCAAATTCACATTCCTCAACCCTGAACCTGAAACCCCGCCCACTTGGGACGAAGCGTGATTGCAGTCAAGCGGCCCTGATTCAACTCAATCGGCCCCGATTGAACTCAATCGGGGGCCGGATTGAAGATTGAAGATTCCCCGGCAAAAGTTTTCGAGGGAATCTTCAATCTTCAATCTTCAATCCGGCGCCCGATTCAACTCAATCGGCCCCGATTGAACTCAATCGGGGGCCGGATTGAAGATTGAAGATTGAAGATTCCCCGGCAAAGTTTTCGAGGGAATCTTCAATCTTCAATCCGGCGCCCGATTCAACTCAATCGGCCCCGATTGAACTCAATCGGGGGGGGGCGACTGAGTTCAATCGGCCCGATTGAACTCAATCGGGCCAGGGTGGAGTTCATCCAGCCACAAAACGGTCCATCGGGTAGGCCCTCCCCTCAAGGATCTTCCATTTTCGTGTGATGTGGCTCACAAACACACGAAAAAGGTAGATCCATGGGGGGGGGATACCATATATATATATATATATATATATATATATACATACATACATACATATGTAAGTATGTACTGTATGTATGTATGCATGTATGTGTGCGTGTGTCTCTAAAAGTGTGCGTGTCCGCGTCTGTGCGTACGGGTGTCTCGCTCGCTATCTCTATCCGAGTCCGTCCCTGATTTCGTCTTTGCGCTCGTCTGCCGTCTCTCTTTCTCTCGCTCGGTTTCGTCCTTGTTGCTGTGTTGTACTCAAAAGCCCTATTCTGTCTTGTCCCATCCTGTTCCGCCACTGCCCTGTGCTGCTCGGTCCTCTCCCGTCTGCTACTCTGTCCCGCTCCCGCTATCTCTGTGTCTCTCTCTCGATGTCTATGCTCTGCATGTTATTGCTACTGCTGCTTGAACGTCGTCCACGACTTGCTACTCCACAACAACTAGACTACGACCAACACCACCACCTCGACGACGACTACTACTACCATTACCACTACCACATACCACGACCACGACGACGACGACTACGACTACTGCCACTGTCACCCCCACCCCCACCAGCCCCACCACCACCGCCACCGCCACCGCCACCACCACCCACCGCATCGGGAGGCCAAAAGTCTTGACCTACAGGACCTTTCTTGTCCTAAGACGTCTTGCGATGTCGCTAACCCGCTTTGGAACTGTACTACTTACTACTTTACTGTTCCGGACGAATAGTCGGCGGCTCCTGTTGGCTCCTGTTTGTTCGGATTCTACTGGGAAATGCGGGCCTGTGTTCGACCAAGCAACGAACAGGTCAAACTTTCGTCCTGCCACGGTACTACCACTGCAGCCATGGACGGACGCATTTCCAGGATGTCTAGGCTGTTCAGCAACCCACTGGGAAAAGTATATACTTTTTCAGGCTTCTTATTCTATAATAGGAGCCCAGAAACCTGAGAGTAAAAAAGTGTAGCACTGAACAGCCTGGATGTTGGAGGCTGCAAGATTTCAGGCTTCCCCAGGTCGAGACCCGCGTCTTCCCAAGGACAGAACTCTTGGATGTTCGTACATAGGGCTGCGGGTTTAGGGTTCTGGGCTAGAGGGATTTACGGCTCTCGAGGGTTTGGGCTTCAGGGACACCCTTAACCCTAAACTGTCCTGAACCCCTAAACCCCTGAACCCCTAAACCCTCAACCCCTAAACCCCTGAACCCTAAACCCAAATTCATTGAGGCTCGTTGCTGCACGCGTCCACTGCAGGAGGCCCTATCTTCCGCCTCAGCGGGATCTCCGAGCTTTCGAGTTCCGATTTGGGTGTTTCCGAATAGGGGTACCTTGCTTTGGGGTCCTTATAATAAGGATCCTACTATGTAGAATACTTTATTAGGGTCCCCTAATTTCGGAAACTCCCATTTAGGACTTCAGGGTTCAGGTCTCCGGTGACGGTGCCTTCCTTTTGGAGAACTACTGAGAACAGGAAACAGGCTTCTGACTCTGAGTTTACCCTGATGCTCATCAGCTCTTTGTATCGATCTCACTCCCGACTACGCACCCGAAGTCCAAAGTCCTAAACCCGAAACGCCCAACCCCAAAATGGGTGATCTCCTCAAACCCTAAACTGCCCTGAACCCCTAAACCCTAAATTCTCTGCGCAAACGCGTATACCAACTCCGAAGCCACGAGAGAGGAATCCACAGGCTTGAACCAAGCTGCACAACACTATGCAGAAGGCCCTTAAGGATTAGAATACGGCTCCTGCAAATTAGAAACCCGAATCGAGATTTTGAAGGATTTTAACTTGAAGAGGGCCTTATCGACTGAACTAGGAAACTAGGGCTTGCGGTATATTTGTGAAGGAAAACTGCATATGAAAAATTGTTTCTGGTTGCTGCCCCTAGGTTGTCTGTTGAAACCTTCCCTCGGCGTAGGAGTTAGGGGGGATTCTGCTTCGCGCGGTTGCTACTATGAATGTCACTTTTTCAACCTACTAAGACGGCTAGTTGCTGTCTAGTTGCGACTTAGTTGCTGAGTTCATAAGCCCCCAAACGTGTACACTTTCAGTTTTATAGTGGGTAATATTATCCCAAAACGTGTAAAGTGCATCCACCTTAAACCCTAAACCCTAAACGCTACTAAGGCAATAACCCATTGAGTGTCACCATCGGCGCAGGACCCAACAGCTCTCACTGCCGGCAGGAAAACCAGAACATATGGGAGTTTCCGAAAATAGGGGACCCTTATATAGTACCCTAAATAATAGGATCCTTATTATAAGGACCCCAAATAAGGTACCCCTAATTTTCGGAAACTCCCATATTATGAATGGGCTTTTGGGTAACCGGGGAGAAAAACGTATACACTTTGATGTCATAATGGTTCGTTTAAGAAAAAAGTATTAAAGTCTGGTACTCCGCCCCTAAATAGCAGGTCCCAAATTATAAGGACCCCAAAATAAGGTACCCCTACTTTTCGGAAACTCCCATATGAGCCAAGGTCACCTCGTCGGCAGTCTCGATGGACGCCCTGCCCGGCGTGCTCCGCACCTGCGGACGTCTGAATATATCCTTTTCCGCAAGGGTCCAAAGTACTTGTATAGTAGAATGTAGGGTTTCTATTTTAGGAATTACTAGTATGATTTGGGGAAGTATCCCCTATAATAATACCTAGGACCCTTTGGGTTTCTGTCGTGGGAGCGACTGCCCTGCAGAGAGAGAAGGGCTAAAGCAGCCAAGCCCGAAGCCCCAATTCTAAAGCCTAAACCCCGAAACCCCTAAAGCCCTAAACCCCGAAGCCTACACCTCTAAACCCCAGGACCTGTCTTTAAGAACCCATGACCTCTGGTGCACGGAGGCCGTTTGGGGCTTCAAACCCTGCAGGCATCATGTTCGGGTCTCATGCGCTCCACGAAGACTAGAATCAGAAAGGGACCATTCCTCAAAAGCCTCTTTTAAAACAACTGCCTTGTAGTCTTTAACCCTAGTTTCCTGACTAGTTCACGAACAAGGCGTGAAGCACATGAAACCGGCCGGAGCACGGAGAAGACTTCTCGCACGCTAGTCGCGGGAGCACTGTTGTTGAAGAAGATATTGGCCTCCTTGGCTGCCGCAGTATTCTAATTTTGTGCCAGTTTGAGAAGCCCAAGGTCGTAAACCGATTCGGGTAGAAGGGGTCGGTGGCTTGAGGTTTGGGCCTACTTGGGAGGGCTGAAGGGGCGAGGCAGGAGTTGGACTCTAAGCGTGCTGACTTCACTACCCGGGCTTGATGGATTGCGGGAGGTCCTGCTCCAAAAACTCCTACAAAGTCCTTGAAACGGGTTGGGTGCTCTAGAAAAGGTTAGTCTACCAAGCATTACCATCAGGCATACGAGCATTTCTCGCAGAAGCTTTCGTTTGCGGAAACAACTGATTTTTCATCCGGTGCTGATTTACCGTACGTCTCAAGCTGAACATCAGGCTCTTGCATAGGAGGCTGGGCCCCGCGATGCAATGGTGTCTGAAATCGTGCGCTTGGCAAAATGGCATGACGAAGCTTCTGCCGACCCAAGCGCAAAAGGACCGGCACCACATCTTCGCGCCAGCATATGAATAAGATGAAAGGCGATGGTAACCTTGCATATGTTTTCACTACTGAGCCTTCGGGAATGGCTACACCGGAGGGCTCACCAGGCGTCTTGCCTTGGCTTGGGGCTTTTGACGAAGGCGTGTCTTTTGTCTCCTTATGGCCTCATGGGCCAAAGCCAAATCCCAATGCGCAAAACCCACAACCCAAAACCTTTCAGGGTTTGTAGGGTTAAGGGTTTGAGTTCGGGGTCTAGGGTCTAGAGTTGGGTGCTTTTGGGGTCAAATTTTACAAACCCCCAAACTCCAAACCTTAAAGGCTGAACCCCGAACCCAGAAAAATTCAGAACTCAAACTCTAAACGCGAAAGCCCTTGCTAGCAAGAATTTGACATCCCAGTACAAAACAGAAAATCAGATCCCATTACAGCGGGCATCAACTGGGCCGGAGTCTCAAGTAGGTGGGGCTTGGCTTCGGTTTTGAGCTTTAGAGCGCAGGACTAACAATGCATGTCAGTTGCCTGAGGCTTTCGGATTTTAGGCCTTACGTAGGGGTTTAGGGTTGGTGCCTCCGCCCTTAAATCCCCAAACCCTACGCCCTAAGACCCTAAAACCCTAAAGCCTATAAAAACCCAAAACCGTAGCTAAGCATCCATCTCCATCTCTGCTTCCAGGAGCTGGGCCAGGACAACGGAACTGACGCAGTACACAAAAAACCTCGAGCTCGTTGCTTTCCCTAGAAGTCCACGCAACTGCTAACCTACTACTAAGGTTAAAACCCTAAACCCTACAACCCGAAACCCTAAACCCAGGGCTTCGGGCCTTCGTAGCGAGGTAGTAGGTACATGGACCTTCCGGGTTTAGGATTTAAGGTACCTAGTACCATGATCCATGGTCCCTACCCCAGTCCATACTCCGCAAAGGTGTCTAGGGTTTGGGGTTTAGGGTTGTTTAGGGGTTAGGGTGTAGGGTTTGGGTTAATTAGGGTTCAAGCTTTTAGGGTTTAGGGTTTTAGTGTCGGTGTTGGTACCTGGAAGAGTACGATTTTGGCACTTGGACCCGTACCCGATGGCTCTAAGCTCCTAGGATCCATGTAAGTAAGGCTATTGGGCCCCAAGGTCATGTTATATGAGGCGTTTGGGCTATCTATGAAGTCTTTTCAATGCCATTGGCACAAGCTCCGTTCACACTGCTTTACCTGAAGGTTCCTGCGGGGTTCCTTTTCTTGCGTGCGGGTCCGAACCCAAAAAAAATTAGTCATAACAAAAAAAATTGGTCAGACCAAAAAAAATAATATTAGCAAGTATGGCGTGTTGCTGCTATTTATGTTCTGCAACGAGATCACGTGTGGTTACAGTGTGTGCAGCGTGAGTGATCGTAAATCTTGACTGCTTCGGCGTTTACATAGATGGTTTGCGGCTTCAAATGGGTTCCAACAGCCTGCTGCTCCGACTCAGAATCTTTGTCACCCGCAGATACCCGCAGCACATACACCAGCCCGTACACGTGCCTGGAGGACCACATTATATAAACCCTGCACTGGAAAAGACTCTGAAAGTCCCTAAACCTATAATATAAACCTTACCTGTTGTCTATACCCTTACCTATAGTCTCCATTGTAGTTCCTTGTTGGGGTTATATACCTTATAGGATCCTAATTACATATTTGGTTAAACTAATCAGGGAACCACAATGGAGACTATAGGTATTTATGAACAAACACTCCATTAAAGAAGCCTTCAAAGCGGATCGGAGTTTTGCACCTGGCCATGACCGTGCTCGGCTCGCACATCAGATGAAGGCCGGAAGCGACACATGAGGCATTTAGCTACAAAGGTGTCCCCTGCGTAGTCCGTATGACTTTCATCCATTCCCTTCGAGCTTTCACAAGGTACTTTTCAGTACCCCTTTTCGCCACTTGGGATGGATGCACACTCAAAGACATCCTGCATACGTTACCAACATAGTCCTCTGCCATAGGGGTCGCCCAAACAGAAGGATTGAGAATGTCGGTTCCCTTGTCGAGTGCATTGTATATAAGGAGGGCGACATGTGCCAAGTAGTGCAGTTTAGGCACCAGGTTGAAGTAAGAGAGACTCCTGGGATTGTGACTTCGCTATTACTGGGAGTTTGGGTTCTTAAGGCCGCAGGATATATATATATATATACACTATGTCCGTATATGGGTCTTATAGGGTCTCTCTCCCTCTCTCTCTAATATATGTATACATACATACCGGGTTCGGGGTTTTGGTTTGCATGGCTTAAACTCCAAGTATATATAAACCCTAACCCTCCGTACATCTCATGGAAACATTGCTTCCTTATCCTCTGAGGGTATTGGGGCTTGTACACATACCTATATATATATAAACATATACCCTACAGCCCTTCATTCATAAACACTATATATATATATATATATATATATATATATATATATATATATATATCATCTCTACCTCAGCCTTATCAACTCATTGTATATAGTTCCTTTATGTATATAGATCATATACTTAGGATCCTATAGAAGGTGTATATATATATATATATGCCATACCCTATCCCAACCATCCCCCAATTCTAAAAAACAGCTCCCTATAATATTATATAGGTTATATGCTTGCTTGCTCGTGCACCGATGTCTGGGGGAATATATATATATAATATAGTATCTCAAACCTGCTATGTATGTTATCGACAGGCCCAAGTATACAGTTCCAGTAGGGATTGACAAATGCGGGAATGCTTTCCAAGTAGTCCTGCAAACAGCAGCATCAATGTCGTGTCGCTGGCAGGCAGGTTAACATATATGCCTTGGCTTTGGTGTGTGTAGTTTGTCCTTTGTTTTCCTTCAAGTCTCTTGGCGGCTTCATCTTTACAAAAAAGCTTTCAAAACGTGTGGGGGCATAGCAAGGTTTGAGATGTCCCGGGGGACCGATCAAGGTGGGGATGGTGTACCAGCCTGAAGGAATCCAATAATAGGGCACCGGTATGCCAAAAACTGGCTCCACTCTCCAAGGGTTCGACCGGCCAATGGTTGCAATCCAAGCAGCATCAGCCGAACAGTCTTCGTACGGAATGTTCGTGATGTTAGCTTCGCAGTGAGGGCACACGGCAGCTGAAACGTGGTTGCGTACAAGATGCATGGCCTTCCTTACACGATCAATTGGGGTGTACCAACATGAAGGAAGCGGGAGTAACGAGGTGTAGATATACTTTTGCATATGTTTAAATAGGTTTAGGTTTTGGGGTTTAGGGTTTTAGACTCCGTACTTGCGTATGTAGGTTAATGAAGCTGTAATCTTAGACTTCCTGAACAGGAAGAGCTCTTTGCATCGGGGCACATCATTGCAGCTGCAGGACTGGCCATGTGTATACATGTGTATATAGAACTATATATACTATACATATACATATATATATATATACACATTACTATACCGACCAACCCGTGCAGTAGTATGTGCATATATATATATAAGCATGTGTGGATGTGCACGTACATGAATGTTGAAATGCATATCCTATATGTATATATCTATCTGTATATATATATATATATATATATATATATATATAGCTTACATAGGTACGAACACACACACACACACACACACACACTTATATTTGTATATACATGTATACATGTACATATATATATACACGTACAAACACATGCATCTACAGAAATGTACAAGAAGCTGACACACAGGTGTGCATAAGCAGATACATACATATACATATATACATACATACAATACAGTTAGAGGTTCCCCAGTAAAGAAATTATAGATATATGGAATGATAGATATATATAATTAGTCACACACACACAAGTATATAAATACATATATATATATACATACACATATACATATACATATATATATATATATATATATATATATATTCATGTATATATATATATATATACAACTACACTTACATAGATGTGTATAAATGTCTATATATATATATATATGCATATGTATGTATATATATACATGTATATACAGCACATATATACAGCACATAAATACATGTACTGGCACGACCAGGGCTCGCATGAAACACATGATCACCTGTCAGGCCGATGGTGACCAAGTAGGTGCGTTCTTGGCCGCACTTGACCCCAACTTCATAAGCGGCCAAACAGGAGTGGCAACCTGCAGCCATGATGGCATCCAATGCTGGGTTTCCCTTGGCGTTGCCCTTAGCAAGCTTAGCGTAGAACTTGTACGACAGCTGCGAAATCATGAAATACCTGTGCAGACCAGAAGCACCAGCACTCAAAACGGGGGACCACGAAAACTGGAAAAGGCCCTTCTTGCCGTAGCTCGTGCCTTCATCCCCATGAAGAAAGATAGGGCAACAGTTCCCCAAGCAGTGGCTGTAGCGTCTATACACATCATGATGCGGCTCAATGGTCGCGAACCGTTGCCAAAAGTTTGCAAATTCGGCCTTCCATCTGCACGATTCCCTCTTGGCACACCCAGCCAATAGCTTGTAAGCGTAGTGTTCGGAGTTGGCGAGATGCTCAGCGAAGTCAACTACACTGAGCATAGCATGTTTGCACAGCCCTTTCTTGACATACGGTACCTTGGAGGGACTTCCCAAACACATATCACCTAGATATAGGTTTGCACTATGAATCTGCACACATGTATACTATATATATATGTATATATATACATAAAACCCTGAGCCCTATACACACGTGTGTTCATGTCTATTCAAGGTTTAGGGTTTACAAGGGTTTATAGGAAGCCCTATTCAACCCGGATCCCCTGCACCAGGACGAAGTTGCGTCGACGTACGAAATGGGCACATCCAGCATGAGCCCCAGGCGGTGAAGCCGTTTGGCCATGTTTCTGGCCACGTTTTTTCTCCCCGACCCTAACTGCTGTAGCCGAAGCTTCTCGCTATAGTCCGGGGTCCATTGTGCATTCTTGGCGGCACCCGCCGCTTGTGTGGCTGCCGCTTTGGCAGATGTTGCCTTAGATAGCGGGATGCTACAAGTCTGACCTCATACACACACACACTCTCTCTCTCTCTCTCTCTCTCTCTCTCTCTCTCTCTCTCTCTCTAATTCTCTGTATACACCCTACGTGTCCTAACCCTAAAACCCTAAACCCCTTAGATTTAAACCTTACAACCCGGATCAACTCAGTAGGTTTCTATTCTAAGCCTATAGCAGCATAGCAGAGTTAAATGGTATTGCACTTTGTATTGCAGAGGCGAAAGTAGAATGCTTCAACCACACAACAGTATGCCAGCATCAGCTTCATTAGGAGCGGCTGAGCTGCAGCATCCCTATAGTCTCCATTGTAGTTCCTTTTGGGGGGTACCTTATAGGATACTAATCAGGTATTTTGCTAAAAGAAGAAGTACAATGGAGACTATAGGAGATCGATCCATATAATTCCTGGTTTCGCACCTGTATATACAGATCCCGAGCTCGCTGCATCGCCTGTACATAGGGTTTAGGGTTTAGGGGTAATTCTATAATTGCTTCGGCTTTTCAGCTGTTATAGCTGACTCTGGGATGCAGCGATACAACATAGGTCGCGGGCTGCAGCTCCAGGTGTTCTTCCCCCAACCAGTTGGTGTCGGGTTAAGGTCTTGGGGTATCAAGGATAAATATAGAGTTAGGACTAGGATCTTGGATATGGGATCTCTTGGGCTTAACAGGATTTCGGGATGCAAAGGGTTCCACAGGATCTCGTTTTTTTCTCCGCACCACCCTAAACCCTCAACCTACCCTAAACCCAAAATCCTAAACCCTGAATCCCTAAATTACGGTTGTCGTGACCGACAAAAGACTCCTGAGGGCGTCGAGGGAAGGTCGGAATTTCATTAGAGCTGCGAGTTGCTGGGTTGGTTTCTCAAAGGGGAAAAGGAGGGACCCTTAATGGGGACCCCTACCCTATAATGGGACTATATAATGGGTATATAATATAGCTGTATTAAGGGTATATACCTGGGGGTCCTCATTAAGGGTCCCTCCTTTTCTCCTTTGAGTTTCAGTACAATCGATATAGTGGTCTTATATAGGGTTTCGGGTCCTATTGCAACACAGGTACTACGAAAGTATCAAGTACAGGGCCCAAAGAGTCGCCGTCTGGGTCTTCTGCCGCCACCACCAGGTGTCTTCCTGCGTGGGGCAAGGTTTGTTTTTTATTTCTCGTGTAGGGGTTTATACCTACAGTCTCCATGGTGGTTCCTTTTCTAGGTTTCACCATATATATATATATATAGGATCCTTTAAAATAATCCCAAAAAGGAACTACAATGGAGACTGTAGATATAGTGTAGGGAGGGTTTACAGGGACATCCGCTATATACACTCAAGAGCAACCTGGAGCCAAACCTCTTTTTTTTCGACAGGCACACGTGTACGGTGTGCGGTCTTGAAGAAAGCCACCTCCTCATCGCATGGGCACAAGGACACGTGTGCGATATGCTTCTCGATCCCATTATAATGCGTGGAAACATATGCACACACACACACATCGTGTACACAGACTTGTGTCCAGCAGGCCCACACTGAAATCTCCGTGCGTGGAGAGTCTGGTCAGGATGCACTGAAGAATCCCTGGGGTATGAATATACATATATATATATGTATATATAAACCCTAAATATTTATATATATATATATATACAGACCCTATATGCCTCTTTTTTCATGCACAAGCGTATGCACCCAACCAACTGAAGCAAAATGTGCAGTGTCGACATAACACTGACTTCGGATGCGTATGGGCACCTCTGTCCATCTCTGCTGGGCCACCGGCGATATGCGGGAGAGTTACAGGAGGGGCACAGGTGTATAGACTTCTCGAAGAACACATAAACCTGCTGCATTTAGCCTATATGTAGGGAAACCTTAGGGCCGGAGGGTGTTCTAGAGGATAAGGGGATTGTCTTGAGTAGGTACACAGGGTTTACGAAGGAAGTATATAGTTATCCAATTCTAGAAACAGGAACACTTCCTGGCGCTTCTGACCCAACAGAGCTAAAGACAGCAAGCATTGCCCAGGTTTGTCTCTGCATGCTGCAGCCGACAGATCTGTGTCGAGGACAGTGGGGTCGGGGACCTCTCAGAATGCCTAGGGCCAGTATATTCGGGTTTAGGGTTTATAGGCTTTAGGGTGTATATATATAGCTCCTACAAGGACTCATCCAACTTTGTGTTTCCCACAGTAGCCTGTACATAGGGTCGCGGGGGATCTAAGATACATGCATATACATATATATATATATATATATATATATATATGGTTTCAGGGTTTAGGGTTTATAAGGGGCTTAACATTCAAGGTTTAGGGCTATGGCTTTCACTGGAGCCCTCCACTGCTCCAACGATCTTCTAACAGCCGCACAGCATTGCAAGCAAAACTTGAGGCACAGCAGACTCACTCAACAGACGGAGTAGGGGGTGGCGAAGGCGTCGCTTTTGCTGCCGTTTTTGCCTTTGCCTTCGGGGTCGTCTTCGCGAAATGCATCCTGAGTAATGGATATTCTTGAACAAGGCATTTCTATGTATTTATAGAGGTGTTGCCTGAAATGCACACTTCGTGTACACATGTCTCAGAGATGTCACACTCTGACATATGCCACATGCACATATACATCGAAAGCCAGGGTACTTCACCAGGGAATACTTGTTGCCGAAGTCCAGGCAACTGCAGCGATTGAGAAGCAGGGAGGCTCACAGGAAGAGTTTCACGAGAGTCAGCTAAACCACAAGGATCTCACGGGTTTAGGGTTGAGGGTCTATATACAGGTCTTTTATGCACATGCGTATCCAGTGTGCATATATTCACATACCTATATATACTTATCAAAAGCTTACATAGGGCCTGGGTTCGGGAACGAAGGTGTTGAACCATTGTAAGCTTCATTGATTCAAGCAAGTA
This sequence comes from Symbiodinium sp. CCMP2592, assembly GCA_905221615.1. Taxonomy (NCBI): domain Eukaryota; class Dinophyceae; order Suessiales; family Symbiodiniaceae; genus Symbiodinium; species Symbiodinium sp. CCMP2592. The sequence goes on from CAJNDT010004524.1 coordinate 87,261, forward strand.
TCTGGAGGCGGATGCTGTTGATGATGGCACCATATGATTCCTTCCTCAGTACATCAGAAACAGCGGCGATACTCCCAAACAAAAAAGCAAGGCTGAAGCCACGGAAAATTCCCTCGCTCTCGTGTGCGTGCAGGACCGAGATTTGACGTCGCATCGGGGCCCCAGCTGACTCCCGCTCGGGGTGACCTCCAGCCCAGTAAGCTGCTGGTAGAGACCAGCGATGTTGCCTCGGCTTTGGAGGGTTTAAGATATGCAAATATAGACTATCGGGTTAGGGTTTTAGGATCGGGGAGTTTCGAGTCTAGGGTTTCTATATAGAACACCTATAGTCTCCATTGTAGTTTCTTTTTGGGGTTACCTTATAGGATCCTATGATTATATAGTTTGTTAAACAAAAAAAAGGAACCACAATGGAGACTATAGGATACCTATACAGGCTCCATAGTGATTTCTTTTTTGATGCTCGTATAGGAATTCAACAGGATAGTCCCCAAAAAGGAATTACTATGGAGCCTGTATGTATATAGGGATTGAAGTCGAGGATTCGTTCATCAGTTTCTTTTGCCAGCTGGCAACTCCCAAGTTCGAGATCTACTACTCTTTGAGTAGTACGGCGAATGTATAATACCCATGCACACACACTACTGGACCTCAATTCCAAATCCCAAAGCCCATCCTTATAACAGAGCCATGCAGGTCGGAGAACCGGTGGTCCTGTACTTTTAACAAGCTAAAGGTCCTAGCTTCGCAGAAGCCTATACAGCAGTTCGGTCGGTAAATCGCTACCGGAAGTAGAGCATTATGATCTGCGAGGTACGGGCGACTCGAGCTTTTGGGGGGCTCATAGGTTGCTAGAGTTCTGCAATAAAGCAAGAGGCCGAGACCTTTAGATTCTGAAGGTTTCAAACACTCTGAACCACCAGTGATAAGTCCTTGTAAACTGACAACCTAGAAGCCCTAAACCCACAAAACCCAATGGACTCCAGACACAGCTCCGAATTAGAAGGCCCGTCCATTGTCTCTCTGCAAGACCAAGGGTTGAGGCTCTTGTAGAAATTTCCGGGTTGCTCACTGAGCTGCGTCGATGCGAAGAGTGCTGGGAACACACACACACACAGACACACATGTATACATAGACATATGTCTTGTATGTGTACACATAAGCATGCCTACATCCGTATACTTCTATTCAGATGGACATACATAGAAGTATACATATATATATAATATACCATAGACATATACCAGCATACACAGGCCTGTACACATACCTACATATACATATGCGTACATCTATACATATAAATATATATACATCTATACCAATACCTATATATCTATACATGTAATATACATATAAACATGCATACATACCTGCAGGCAGACGTGACACACACATACAAACATGTAAAAAGATGCACATGCATACACAGAAACACACCCCCACTTGTATTCATTAACACACACATACATATATATATATATAGAGATATATATGCATACACACACATACATGTACATATATATATATATATATATATTCACATCTCTGCAACTATAACTATAAATACTACACTTGCATATGCAGCAAAGGCGGTTATGTGCACATACATGTATATTTTTTAAAGTAGTGTATGTGTGTATATGTATGTACATGTACATACATCTGTGTGTGTGCGTCGATGTTTTAGTGTTTTGGACAGCAACATGCTCAAGCTAGGCAAACAGGCCCGGTAAACTCAAGACAGACAGAGATGTATACAGACACATACACACACACACACACACACATCTGGTCAGGTCCAGAGACCTGTTTTGGTGATACTTCCAGTCTGCCAAGTCTCTGTGCACCTTCTCGAGCTCGCCCAAGTCGGTCCTAGCGTTTTAGGTTCTGTTTGAGATTCGATACGACCTATACATATAGTGTGTCTACTTATTATTCCAAGTTCTATCCTCTGGCTTATAATACAGATAGAGTCGGCTGTTTCTTCCTCTCTCAGACACAAATGTAGTCACACTACCTCGCCCTGTCCCTGTGGCTTTCTTTTTATGTGTTTGGATGCATATATAGATATTTGCAAAGTGAAGCAAACTTTTACTCACTAATCCAGGAAACTCGTGGCCCGTGGTGCCATCTTTCTGGAACCTCTCCTTGGCAGCCTTCATGGCTGCTTTCTTGTTCAAACAGGCTTTTTTATATTGGCCTAGGAATTCCTGGAGAGATTCCGGGCCATCCACAGCCGGAAACTCTGGGATCCGGGTCTTGGTCTCCTTCGTCTCCGTCGAATTTTTGCCTTCCGACTCGTCGTCCAGATTGATCAAGTCACCCAGCGAAAAGTCGGTTTCCCAGACCCCGGCCTCCGTCATTTCCTGTTCGAGCGACCTCGACCGGCTCGAGCCGCTTTCCACTTTGTCGGAGACAAGCACTAAGTATTTTAACTCCTGAGAGTATAAACATTTTTTAGTGAGACGTCTCTGTGTACAGTGCTGTATGGCCCCCTTCACCTTGCTTTCGTGCCACTTGAGCTCGGACACCATCTCGGCCTCTGTATGCCAACTATAGCCTTGCAAGCACGACCGCCACTCGCTCGCAATCTGCCGAAGCCGGATGATCGCATCCAACCGGTTCTGCAGCGGAGGCAGTTCTCTATCTATCTATCTATCTATACATATATAAGCGTATATATATATATATATATACATATAGATATAGGTCAGATTTCTTTTACAATGGTAATACATACCTGATCACGAATGTGCATACTATCTGTTCTTTATGTGCATATACTTCTGTAAACAATATACATGTATGTATATTTACACAGACGTGTGTACATGAATATATAGATACTTTTGCATGCATATATATATATGTATAAGGCCAGGGATAAATGACATATAGAAGAACATGTCCTAGTGCCACCGTCACGGACTAAATACAAGGTTATATCAGTTTATGGTTACACCTATCTATCTATATATATATATATATAAAAAGATTACAAAGATAGATACCGACATATGTCGACAATACCGAATATGTGTACACGTACACACACACACACATATATATATATATATATATATATATATATATATAGTTATGAGGATGCATGCCTGTGTGTGCATGGGCATATACAAGAAACAGTAGGGAAACCGATCGGCGTCGACGGCCAAAGGGTGGCGGAGCGAGTCGTGCATCTAGGGATGTGCATACATGCTGGATTACACACACACACACACATATATATATATAAATTATATACATGCACATATATATATATATATATGTGCATGCTCATGCGTGTATATATACATATCTTCATACTATATATATATATATATATATATATATAAATATACTAAAAGGAAAACCCCATAGTTGATCATAGTGACGTTCGGGCCAGGCTCTAAGGGCGGCTACAGTTACACAGGTGTATGTATATACATACATATATGTATATGTATGAACAATGCACATATATATATATACAGATGCATAGACATATCATATACATATATGTGTATATATACTGACATATAGACATTCCGTGCATCTGCATGGGCTGTATATATATATATATACTGACCCAAACCCAAACAAACACGTGTGCGTGTGTCTACAAGTACAATCTCGTGTGCCAACAAAGCTGACAGCTCCAACCATTTCCCGATGCACCGAATACCCAGCCTTGTTGTCGGAGTGGCTCTCCGTCGGCTTCCAGCATCGGTGCACAAAGTCGTGGAGGAGCTTGTCCCGCTTGCTGGTGTCATGCCACTGGTTCCACATCTCCTGTGCGTGTGTGTGTGTGTGTGTGTGGCATGTGTGCTTGTGTATATGTGTGTGTGTGTGTGTGCGTGGTGTGTGTGTGTGTGTGTCTATATATATATATATATATATATATATATATATATATAGATAGCGAGTGAAAGGGCAGAGGGAGGGAGGGAGGGAGGAAAGTCGGGTTGAAGGAAAACATACGTACAAACAAACATTTTAAGTTCATATATGTGGAGCGACTGAAAGGGACTCGGCGAGATTGAGAGCGAGAGAGTGCGAGAGAGAGTATGTGTATGCGATGTGCGTGTGTACATAAAGACATATATATATATATACATACACACAAACAAATAATATATGTATATATATATATATATATATATATATATTATGTTCAAAAGCATGTGCACATGTACACAGACACGTGCCAGAAAGCACAATCAATCGGCATGGTCCTCACTGCACTTCCTGTTCCCGAACTTGTCCAAAGTTCCAGCCAAGCGGTACAGGAACTGCCATGCAGCGGGATGGGTCGAGGATGTCACTTTCTCGAAGTGGTGCGGCTTGGTCGGTGTCGTGGAAGGGCTCTGGTTCGGCGAGGGAAGCTGGCTCGGGGACGGGCCGGGTGTGGTCGGACCTGGCGTGGTTGCCGGGCTTGGCTGGCTTGCAGGGACTGTCATACCAGCGTGGGCTGGCGTGGCTGGGCTGCGGCAAAGGCATTGGGAGGAGTAGGCACAGCAGGCGGATGGCTTGGCATGCTGGCTGCCGGAGGGACTGCAGCCCCCGGAGGGGTAGGTACAGCAGGCAGAAAGCTTGGCATGTTGGCTCCTGGAGCGGCAGGGGTAGGCACAACAGCTGGATGGCTTTGCACTGCAGCCCCGGGAGGGGCAGGAACAGCAGGCGGAAAGCTTGGCATGGTGGCTCCTGGATTAGCGGGAGGGGTAGGTACAGCAGGCGGATGGTTTGGCATGCCGGCTGGTGGCGGAACGGCAGCAGGGGCTTGCAGGGTTGCAGCGAACACGGGAGGTGCTGCGAGACTGGGCCGTGTCAAGGCGGGTGGAAGGGGTGTCTGAGGCTCCTGTTTCATCCTGTTCGCGACACCCATCTGCAGCATCTTGTCCTCGCAGGATATGTATATATATAGAATTCATCCGGTCCTGGCAGGATGCACAGATATTTGGTAGTACTGATATATGGGGAAAAATGATTGATGAAAGCTTTCTTGTAGCTACATGCCTGCCATGTGCGGCTATTATAATCTATATACGGATAGAGATATAGAGCTAGACAGCTATAGATATGGGTAGATAGACAGTTGGTTAAGGCCGGCGTATGCATGTATATGTATATGTGCGTATATGTATATGTATATATATATATATATATAGCTACATATAAACACATAGGTGGGTAACTATATGTCTACAATATAATGCATATATATATATATATATATATATATATATATATATCTATATCTATATCTATATCTATGCGAGGGTATGTATAAATCATATGTGTTATTTATATATATATATATGGACATATAGGTATAAGCATGCAAAACTCACCTCTCCCCTTAGTCTTCTAGAAGAAGTCCTGCAGCTGTGCCTTTGTGGCATCTTTCTTCGCGGTCTGCAGCAAATTCTGCTGCCGCTGGACTTCCTGCGAAGCCGCTTGCTGCTCCTGCTGCATTTTCACCATTTCCACCTTGTGCCGCTTGCAACTCTCGTTGTACTCCCGCTCCATCTCCATAATCGCATCATCGTGTCTTTTCTTCCTGCTTTGAAGCAGCTGCTCCAAAGCATACACTTCCTCTTCCAGCTTCTTCTTCTGAACAGCCTTGGCCTCCACTTGCTCTTGCAATTCCTCACGATCTACCTGGAAAGCCAAGCTCATCTCCAGCTCATCAACAGCCTCGTTGAACTGGTTGTTCAAGTCCCGGAGCACCGGCTGGGAAGAGGGCTGGCCTGGAGCCGCAGACGATCCAATCGACTGCTGGGACCAAGTCCTCGTAACGGCATGGGCCGGAGTCGTCATCCCGCCAGGTGTCTCGACACCCCCACTGGGTGCAAGACCGTTGCCCCACCCTTCGCCGAGGTTAGCAGGCAAAGTAGGCTGCTCAGAAAGAGGGATCTCAGAGGCCGGAGCTGGTGCAACGTTCGATACCACGGATTGTCCTGATGCCACAATTAGGAACATGTGTTGTGCTCATATCTATAACTTTACAATATGTGTATGATATGTGCATATGCAAACACAAAACGTGCAAACACATATCGATATGAGTGTGTATATATGTGCACCAGATAGATTTTTAGGTGTATACATGTTGACGTAGATATATAATACATACATATATATATATATATATATATATATATATATATATATATATATATATATAATTATATATATGTATATATATATATATATACACATACACATGACTATATGCATATATATATAAGTGCGAAGAGTTTATGCGTGTGTATGTCGCATATCATGGAGGTGGTAGATTTCTGTGCGTATTTCCGCATAAGAAGAACAGTCCTCGGCGTAGCTCCTGGGCTGCTCTCACAATCTCATCCCTCATCTGTGTGCTGCTCGGGGTGTCCGGCAAGGCCTTAAGAAGAGACAGCGTCTCGGGGCTGAGACCCAAGTTGTCCTCATCAACCGACTCGGCCTTCACCTGTCCATTTCAACTGCAGCATATATCCTCTATGGATAGAATTGAGACAGACATAGAGTTATGCGTGGGTTTACGAAAAGTCTGTATATGCATATATGTATAGAGGTATATGTGTTTATATACACAGAGAGCGAGGCATGTAAATTGTATTGAACCAAGTATTATAATATATGTATGTATATATATATATATATATATATCTATATATGTAGATACACACTCAAGGTGTAATTGTGTGCATGTGTATATATATATATGTAGGCATATGAACATGCATTCATGTATTCAGAGAACCTACACATATATGCTCTCTATACATGTGTCATACATATACCAGTTTCTATATACTGGGAAGACATACACACACATGTATGCGTACACAAGTAACGACGTGATACAAATGTGACTATAGCTACACTGGCGGATATTTATGGATAAAATATACCTGCATCTACTCTGATGCCCCCCACTTGTGTAAAAAAAAACCGCCTGGCGTGGCGGCGTCACTGGCTGTGGGCCCGAGGGGTTAGCTGTCGAGACAGCTTGGCCGGCGAGGTGTGCAGCCATTGTACACAGAGCACAAACCTATATATATATATATATATATATATATAGTGCATGTATAATCAGAAGGCCAGCGTACACATACACAATGCTCCGTCGCAAACCTGCGGCCGTAGATCTGCGGCGAGAACAGGAATCCCACAGCTCAACATGCGGCTTCACATCATGTAAATATATACACATAACTCGTGGAGTCCCTGAAGATCTGTTATTTGCCCAAGGGATCCAGACAGTACTTAGGATATAGAGTATAGAAACTCCACATATATACTAGTATCAGTATCATATATATATATATATATATATATATTAGGCCAGGGTCTGGGGTCTATAGAGTATATAGCTTACTGAAGTAAGAGTCGGATACAAAACCAAGCACATACCCCATAGCAAGCGGCTGTGGCGGGCGTACCGATGCCACCATCTCGACGGGGTCTCTTGGCAGTGGGTGGTTGACCTGGCTCGCAAAGGTATAGTCATGTGTGCATATATACAAATATATACAGTTACATATACGTATGTGACGTATGTGTGTGTGTCACACATCATATACAACCATCCTTGAGGAGCTCTTGAAAGGTGTATGTACATACACATACCTATACTCATATGTATTCAGGTAGGAAACCAGAATCCTGAAGGAGGTCGGCGATAACAGATCTATGTGTGTGTATATATATAGATATATAGATATAGATATCAAGTGTGTACATGTTTTATCCAGGATATCTACATCTGTTGGATTACACTAGAAACTTGCATGTGTGTGTCAGTGCACATATTAACCTGTTGATGTGTATATATATATACACACGGTGGACTGCGAATAGTATCGGACACAAAGAACTACAATGGAAATATCTTTCCCACATAGGGGGCCTATATAAATATATATATATATATGTATATATAAATTTAGTTTCTTGTGTCTCTGTATATATGTATAGAAATATAGTGTGTGTATATATATATATACTTTGAACCAGAGAGACACACAAGATTTTTCTTGTGCATATAGTGGAACCAATTACAGTTTCTTGTGGCTTCTATAGTACGAACTTGATTCAACAAGAGAACCACACAAGATATATCTTGTGCACATACAATATATATATATATATATACAGTGGAAACATCTTGTGCACTTAGCGAACCCATATGTATATATATGTTTATATAGTTTCTTGTGTCTGTATATATATATATATATGTACATGTACAAACATATATATATATATAGAGAGAGAGAGAGATACTTTGGGCCAGAGAGCCACACAAGATTTATCTTGTGCATGTACACGACCTATATATATAGGTAGTTTCTTGTGGTTTTGCACGATTTTATGGGACCAGAAGAACCACACAAGCATCGAATCGTGCATATATAGTGGACCTATATACTTGCTTTGGGATCTACGAAGACTATTCGAGCAGAGTATCAGACAAGAACTATCTTGTACACAAAGGAGCAGTTTCTTGTGGCTAATGGACTAGAACACTACAAGAAATATCTTGTGCACAAGCCTGGTCTATATATGCTTGCACAAGAAAACAAGAATGGGAAACAAGAAACCAACGAAACACAAGAATTTTATGTGCCAAACCTCTGGATTTGAACTTCCAGCTGCCCCAGAAAATCTTGCGTGATCTTGCGTGGTCTTGCGTTTTTTTCTTGGTTCCCAGCGCTTTTTTTTAGGTTCCCATCGCGATCTTGCGTGGCCGTTTTCTTGGCTTCAGAGCCATAGAGTGAAAATGATTACATATACAGAAGCTCACGTATCCATAAAAATATCGTGCATCTAATCAATACATATTTAGTACATATACTGAATTCAACTTACAGAAATATATAGATATGCATCTGCATATATAGTGTAAACCTATATATATATATACATATATATAGATAAATATATAGATGTACATCTACATATATATATATATACATATACACATATATGTATATATGTGAATATATGCGTATGTGTGTGTATATATATATATATATATATGTGCTCTCCCTCTCTATCTATAAATATATGCAGATACGTGCACTTGTACTGGTGACCACCTACTGAACATGTGTACTTGTTCGCTATACCCTAAACCCTATTATATAAACCCTACCTGAAAGTAAACCCTAGAGTCCTAATTATACAATTATAAATTACAACACATTGTGTACTCATATAGTTATAATTAACACGATGCCATGCGGTATTACAGATCTACATCACGTAGAATGGGCCATGCTGGCAAGGAGTACTCTTGTGTCCACTTAAAACTATATATCCGAAATGACACTGCTATCGAGCCTGATGCCTGGTGCTTATACAGCTGATATCCCCTCCTTAGAGATGACACCTGAGCCCCAGTCACAGCTAGACGAATGTTTTTTGCAACCAGCAGATGTGTCAGCAATGTGCTGCCAATCGCATGAGCTGCAACATGAGACATCCAAATAATATGGCGACGACCTGCTCCAATCTATGCAATCGACCTAGAGCAGATTCAAGGTCCGAGGACAAGCGGGCAATCTCACCATCTTGTGCTTGTGACAAAGCAAGCGTCCCAGCACCCAGTCGTTGCAAGCCCAATTCGAGTTCATCGTTCCGTCTGTTTTGTCTTTCCTCGAAAGACCGATGCCGATAATCTAGGCCTGCCACACGAAGGAATGCGGCATCCAATCGACCTTCCAAAGCCTGGATGAAACATCGTAGGATAGCCAGATAAGACTGAGCACGTGACAGCAGGGCGAGTATAGGTGCCCATTCCGGCTGCTCCATGACAGTACTTCACAGCTCTAAGTGTGTCTATAGTAAAACAACAGTATATAGTATATATACATAAGAGTGCATGATGAGACATGAACTACACTACCACCGCTTCTGTATACCCGAGCACACCTGCAGCATGGAAGATACGAGAAGCCTACGAAACTCACAGCATGTTGTCTGTAGCTTCCGTTGCTACCTGGACATGGTAGATCTTTTTCTCACTCCGGAGAGTCAGAGCCTCTCTGAATTTAATTGCATCCAGGCTTCCGGCTGCTAAGACAACCAGAATGCACTCTGTCACAACCCAACAAAAGCGAGCAGGGACAACACAGGCCTAGAACCTTGTGAGATGATGTACAAGAATATTATGCCAGACAGGTGTGCTACTCATATACATGTGTTCGAACACAGACATTCAACCCAGAATGCACATTCGTTGCGAGGCATTGGCTGCAACAACATAAACAAAATACGGGGGGGCGAACCTAGCCGCCCCACCCTTTTTCCGGGTGCCCTCTCCGCCCAAATTAATGTTTCGGAGGGAGCCTTCCTTTTCTTGGCTAAATGCTAGGATCAGCGATGCCTCAAGAAGTTCAACAGCGGATAAGTTGTTGCTAGCATGGATGCAGACCATCCTGGTAAAATTTTGCCGTTCGTAAGCCTGCCACCTCTGATTCAGATCCGAGGTGATGCCAATTTTGTACACACAAAGAGCAAACCCACCCAAACTTGACCGAAGCTCATTTACCTTGGAAACACAGTGTTTCAGCAACTTCCCTGTCAGAGTATTTGGTGGCAGGATCTTCACAGAAATGGACTGCTGAAGCGACCGGTGCCAGTCATCACCCAGCTCAGAGTGGGCATTTGCTTCAGTCGGGCAACTCTCGGCTCCTTAATGCCACACTGTGAATATGAATATATATATATATATATATGTTCATAAATATATATATATATATATATATGCGTATCCATATGTATATATATATATATATAATTTCACCGTGCACACATAGATGCATATGTGTGGTTTATACTCGTTCATCTCATTCCCTCAAAAACCCCAAACCCCATACACCTACTATTTTACAAACAGAAAAAGGAGGGGCTCCAATTTTGTCTCAAACCGTGTTGATGCTTGCCTAAGACCCTACTTGGAAGGGCCGGGGGCTTAGTAAGTAAGGTTATAAGTAGGGTTATAATTGGGCTAACTCCATTTAGGGTACTTATAACTTGACTTATAACCTACTTACTAAGTCCCCTGCCCCTCCAAGTAAACTATTGAAGACCGACAACCCCAAATAAATAAACTCCTAAAGCCCCAAATCTCCTAGGCTCAGGCCCTAAACCTTAAAACCCCCTACCCTGAAAACTTAAATAAAGCCCTCCGAACCTACTCCGAAAGGCCACAACTCCAAAGCCTCCAAACCTAAACCCACTACATATGTGTATATATATATATATATATATGCATATATAGTTATATATACACATGGCACAAACCCTGAGCCGGTCAATAAAATTTATTTTACCAACAAAGAAAAGACCCGTTTTGTTAACCTATATGCTGTGTGCCTTCGCATTACGGCATTACGGAAAACCGAGACAAATTGCATATCAGGCACGGATGCTGGAAACTGTGGTCGGTAGACCCTGGTCGTTCTTCTTCCGTGGGATCTGACTGGAACTGAAGCTGCAGGTCCTGTTCAGGGCTATTTGTGTGCGGCACAGTCATACAATTGTGAGTCAACATACCGAGACAAGAATCCTCCTGTCAATTTCAAATTACATAGACAGCCCCACAATTGTGGCAAGCCTGGGGAATTTCTTGCTTGTCGTCCCGGGCTCGTCGCCACAGCCAGCATTGCAACGAATCGTTCGCTTACAGCCAGAAGGATCGGTGTATGTGAACAAGTCTTCGAGCTCCATCAATGCAGACTGCGAATCCATGGGTACCAGGTGGATGTGCACCGTGGAAAACGTTGGTTCGCGGTGTTACATGATGAATGTGCTATGTATACATGTGTCTTTAAATATATATATATATATATATATATATATATATATATATACACACACCTGTATATGTGGTCAATCGAGAGAAGTACACATGTTTACTTCAAGGTCTACAAGTGGGCACGAGACCGAAGTACCAACTGCATCAGTATCTGCGGGCCTGGAAAAGGAACTGAGGTGAGGGTTCGTTGTCGCAGAAATAGTCACATGCAACTCCCCAGCGTCCACAGCAGTCTATATGAGGGTTTTAGGTTTGGGTGTAGGGTTCAGGGTTAAGGGTTTAGAGGTATTATAGCGAAATGGGCTAGGGGTTTAGGGCTAACAGAAGACGAGAATACACGAGAAAGCGATCTCTACAGAGAGGGGCAAGCAGACAGGCTTGTTGCTTGTCATGAGTAAATCTAGACTGACACCCCCTTGTAGATATTGCAGGACAGGTTGTACATCTCGTGTATATAGTGCTATATGCATACACGAGGCATATACAGACAAAGACCTATGAAGGGCCTGTGATATATCAGCAGCAAAGCTGTCTACGTGGAGAGTCAGCCACTTTCTTCTGCTCGGCAAGTAGCCCAGGAGCAGCCGGTTGTGTTGTGCCCCGTGCCAGAACGATTTCCACAAGCCTTGGCAGGCAAGACAGCTTCGTGTGTGTGTGTGTGTGTGTGTGTCTATATATATATATATACATACATATATGTACACACGGATATGTATACATGTTTAGGAACAACAAGAAATATTCTTACAAACACATGTATGTGTATATATATATATATATGTAAGTACGATGAAAACTCATGTCTGTGGGTGCATATATAGACATACATACATACATACGTACATACATACATACATATACATACATACATACATACATATAAATATATATATATATATATATATATAATAGGTCCCCCCCCTGAACCCCTGCGACCGGAAAAAAACACACCTCCCAAGCCCTTCCCCATGCACCCCTCCCCGGGCCCTTCTCGGGGCACGTATCCCTCCGGCAATGTGATGTTCCTGTCCGTGTACAATCCCCACAAACTAAATCTCAAGCGTGGCTATTCTGAAGTCCACCATTCTAGACGAAATTCACCAAAAGCAAATCGTCGAGACAAGCCTCGTGTGCCTGCGATCTCCGCACCGCATCGGTTCAGCGAGCCCTCGGATGCGAAGCGTCCAGTTCAATATTTCTGTGCATACAAAAGGGCAACACAGCTTTTGCCCTCATGAATGCAAACCGCACATATAGAGGTACATGCACGTGTAGGCGGCATGTCTGTGACACTTGTTGTGTCCCTCCTTCTGCCTCTAACTTCCAGGCTTTATTAAGACCATAAGAACGACATTTGACAGTACGAGTTTCTACAAAGCTTTGGGGGTTTAGGTCTCTGCCCAGCGACTCTATGTCCTTACCGAGCACGTCCAGAGGAGCTGCCACATCACAAGAGCCTGCCAGGACATTTCAGGCACGGATATAACTCCACTATTTATCTTCTTTTTTTCATCAAACAAAACTTGTAACTTTGGCCCAGCTCTCTCCGGCTCGAGGACCTGACCATGTGCAGGTGTGGTGACTATTCTCGTTAATGTGTCTCTGTGTGTGTACATATATATATATATATATATCACAAACACACACACATATACATATATACATATATAGATACATAAAAAGATATGTGCATGTGTGTGTGCGTGCATGAACAGGTGTGCGAATCTACTGGCACAGTGTGTCTGTATGGATCTTTGTATTTCTAACACACGTTAGCATGTAAAAGTATGTCCTTCCACCACAGCATATATGCGGTACTGCCTCTTGTGCAACAGTCTAGATATGTACGGGCATACGAATATACACACACCTGTGTGCATCACTGTATATCCACTCACAACATCCCCGTGTGTGCATGCTTCTCCATGCATACACAACCGTGCATGTGCAACTGCAACATAAGATTGAGGCAAAATTCTACATACAAAGGATGCCACAACACTTGAAACTGTGCAGTACATACTACATGGCTGCCGTGCACTCGCAGGGTTCTCTTCTTCTATAAGGTGACACATGTTTGAAGGTAGTTCTTAAGACGATATAGACAAGATACACCTATGTGAATGCGTGGTTGCAGGGGTACATAGAAATACAAACGTGGATAGATCAGCAAAGCCCCCGGCCTCATGCATGTTCCAAGCGTGCATAGAGCAGGCAGCCAGGCGAGCATGATGCAGGGCTCCGGTTCCGATGCCAACAACAGTCTATGTTTCAACTGAGCTTGACTATCCCAATCGCTCTCTCCAGTTGCTAAATGGCAACACAGGCAGCACAAAACCTCTGCGAAACGGGCCGGCAACGATCTGTCTGCACCACAGACCATTCAGGAATCGCAAGAACGTATAAACAAGCCAGGCCAGCTAGAGTCCTTCGACTTTGAAAGGCTTTCCAGAAGCCTTTGGGAGCCACGTGGCATGCCAACTCCAATCGCCGCCCATGGCCTTGGCAAGATCATGACACATGTACACATATGGATACAGCTTGGGTTCCGGGTCCTACAGGATTTGTGGTGAGGGGTTCAGCAAGTCTCATATTTCTCCAGAGACTATATATACTTATGGTGTGTATCTTTTCGGGTATGGTCCAGGGTAGAGACCTTCCTCGTTTCTGGCGCACGAAAGTCTTGCTCTGCGTGTAGAAGAGGCATCCTCTATTGGATGCCTTCGTCTCGAGAGAGATACTAAAAGCCGGCCACCTGCCTGCATTGGAGCTAGAGGTGTCCTTAAAAATTAACTGACAACGATTCAGCTGGTTTAGGGTTTAGGGCTTAGGGTTTAGGGTTTAGGGTTTAGGGGCGTAGAGTATCGATGTGCTGTATATAACCCAGCAAACCTCAGACCGCAGTTGGTGGCCCAGGCGTGCATGCCTCACGAGTTGGTACTTTCGTCGAGACACGTGAGCACAAAAGTTGCCCGTAAATCAAGCTCGCAAACAAGCTTCGGGACGGAAAGCCCTTGCTTTCCTGTCTTCTGTAATTTCGAACACACACAAAGCTATCCCCCATACATACGTACACACACACGTGTTGGTGTGTATATACATACACATTATATTTCTGCATGTGCTATAGTGTTAATATGGGTATATATATATGCTACGACTCTGACCGAGTGTACAAAGCTGCAAGCAACATGCAATGTCTCGCCAACTCTTGAGCTACGAATTGCAGACCACGGCCAATCACTTCATCTCAACCTGCCAGATGTTAAAGCAGCATGTCTCAGACCCCACAAAATGTCCTCCCCACCTCCAGCAGGTAGCTGTGTGCTTCGTCGCCGGCCGCCTTCATGAGATCCTTCGGCTCTGGCTCCATCATGATGTCCAAGACAGGCTTTGCCTTCTTCCAAAAGGGATCCTGAAAGGCAACAACAGCAAGGCACTTAAGACCTGCGTTCCACTGTAGCTTCGACTCTCCACTTTGCGGCCATAAGACACAAAACGTGCTGCTTGGTATCACGTGACAGTTTTCGGCATCTGCAGGTTTCAAGCTTTAGGGTTTAGGAAGGCGGCACAGCCTTCAAGGAACACACACACACACGGAACAACACACACACACAATACATACATCTCTCTCTCTCTCTCTCTCTCTCTCTCTATATATATATATATATATATAGCGGCCGCCGGGGCGGTGCTCATAGGTGTATATATATATATATATACCCTATACAGATGTATAGACCTGTCTGTATATATGCTTCAGTATTCAGTATCCATACAACTCAGGGTCCATTTCGTAACCGCCGGGGGGGGGGTGCATCCTTACAATATCTACATATAAGTAAAACACATAGAAGGCTAGGTTTAGGGTTGAGGATTCCGGCTTGAGGGTTTAGGGATTTGGTTTCAGAGAACACCTTTCTATACTTGGATATATATATATATATGTATATATATATATATATAGTGCGGCCACCGGAGTGGTGCTTCCGTATATCGATCTTTATGTATGTATGTATATATATATATATATAGTGCGGCCACCGGAGTGGTGCTTCCGTATATCGATCTTTATGTATGTATATATATATATATATATACTATAGTCGTCTGCTGGCTGGCCATCCAGCTGTGACGTCTCCAGGTAACAATGTTCGCATCCGGTCGTCCCCTGGGCACATGACCAGTGTAAACTTGCAAATGGCAGAGCGGCCAAACACATCCGAGGCAAAAGGCCACAAGGCATTGCAACATGTTTCTCGTTCGTACCTCTACCTCTCTCTCTCTCCCCACACCCATATACTGCATATATATATATATATATATATTCTCAGAAAAATACGTACACAGGAACCCTTTTCTGTTCATATTCTTGGGCAGAGGGATGGAGGGAGGAAGGGCGGGATGATGATAAGCGATGCCTACACACACACACACACACACATCGTTGGTTCATTTTTTGAGCCATGAAAGAGAGAGCGAGATGGATAGAGAGAGTGAGAGTGAGAGTGAGAGTGTGTGTGTGTGTGTGTGCGTGCGTGTGTGCGTGTGTGTGTGTGTGTGTGGGGGGGATGAAAGCGAAAGAGGCAGAGGTGAAAAACCTGTATATATATATATATATATATATATTTGTGTATATATATATATATTATAACTAAAGTATGAAAATGCCCACCGGAGCAGGTGCTTGTCTTCATAAGGATATATATATATATATATATATATGGAAGCCGAAAAGAGAAAGATAATGACGGAGAGGGAGACAGCGTGTCAGAGAGAGAGAGAGAGAGTCGTCGAGAAGGGCGGAGGACTGAGCTATATAGAATCATGAGAAGGCTACTGATGGCTATGTGAGCCTGCCACTCAAGTGCCTTCAAACCAGTATTCACCTCACTTGTAATAAGTATACTGTAGCACGACACACGAAGCCATGACATCAAGCAGGCACTCATGTCCTCGTGCGAGGAAGGATGCACAATGCGAGGGCGGATGATGGCGTGAAAGGCATCCCTCAAGGCCTCCCACACAGCTCTTGTTCTCTCTCTCTTAGGTCGGGGTCTTCCAGCGAAGGATGGAATGTAGTCGGGATCATTCTTGGTCTTCCGCTTCTTACACTTCCGCTTCAAGTTCTCATCATCCTGCTTCTTCTCCGAGCAAGGGGCCACTGCGAGTGTGTCAATCGGATCCTTCTCAGAGCCGGGGGCTGAAGCTGGCACGATTGCATCCGTCTCCTTCTCATCGATCACGGGGTCTCCGACAGCAGCTGCTTTTCTTTTGCTCGTTGCCTTAGCCTTAGCCTTGGATTTGCTCTTGGCCTTAGGCTTAGCAACGGCAGCACTTGAAACTGCAGGCATCATCTCATCATCTTTGTCAGCTGCAGCTTTGTTTGCATCGGTTTTCTTCTGTTTCAACTGTCGCTGCTGTGACCTGGCCAAAAATCCTGCATCCTCGCCCTCAGCACCGGTCTTAGAAAGGTCAAGAGCCAAGTTTGGCCGCCACAGGCCCAAGCTTCTCAGCTTGGCCTTGCTTTCCTCATCCTCGGGTCCATCTACATTCTTCCAAATATCACCATCTTTGCAAACATACTTGGACCAGAACTTGTCATATCTTGCGACAACGACAGGATCCAACGGCTCACCCGCCAACCCTGTCGCAGCCGCAGGCACAGCTTTTGCTGCAACCCTTTCCGTGGCCACAGGTGCAGC
Organism: Symbiodinium sp. CCMP2592; assembly: GCA_905221615.1. Lineage (NCBI taxonomy): Eukaryota > Dinophyceae > Suessiales > Symbiodiniaceae > Symbiodinium > Symbiodinium sp. CCMP2592. The sequence goes on from CAJNDT010004524.1 coordinate 104,797, forward strand.
CAAGCTTGCAACACCAGCACCAACCGGCTCGACCTTGGCACTCGAGTCCCGTGGCTCCACCTCGGCACTCGAGTCCCATGTGATTTGTGTTTCTGCGTGTGGGTCCGGGGTGTGTGTGTGTGTGTGTGTGTGTCTGTGTGTGTGTGTGGGTGTGTGGGTGTGCGGGTGTGGGTATGTGTGTGTGTGTGGGTGGGTGGGTGGGTGGGTATGTGGGTGCTGGTGGGGCAGGTGGGTACATGGGTCACTCAACATATACACAGCCACCGACATGTGCGACACGGCATTGTTCTGTGAGTGTATGTGTATATATATATATATATATATATACACATAACAAAGCGATATGCGTGCTAGTTTGCTGAAAGTGTTCGGGTGTCCGAAGATGCATCGCATGCAGCACATATGCACATGTGTCTAGTATATGCAAATGTATGTATATATATATATATACACATATGCGTGTGTGTGTGTGTGTCTGTATGTCAATATATGTTACAGTGCAGGACAAAGGGCGGTATGCCCCTGGCCAACGTCATCAGTGGAGGTGCTCGGGGGAGCATCATCGCCCATGACCTGCAAGGCCACTGGTTGGAAATGCCGAGCAACATATACATAGATGAACATATACATGTACCCGCATGGACTTGGAATGTTCCACTCTCTATGTATATACAGTATGTCTATGTACATATATATATATATATATATAGATAACTTCTGGAAAAAATAGCTCTCGGCCTCGTTGTCGCTGTCGCCAATCTCAATGAAGGAATCCTCGGGCCTTGTTTGTGAAGCAGAAGTGGCTTCCGTATTTTGACTGATATGTATGCACGTATACATACCTATAGTCTCCATTGTAGTTCCTTTTTCTGGTTAACCAGTTTTATGGTTAGGAACCTATAATAGAGATTTTGGTTAACCAAAAAAGGAACTACAATGGAGAGTATAGGTATATATATATATATATCTGTACACGTGTACATACATACATGCCTCCATGTACATGCATATATATATATATACAAGAAAGTTTAAAATTATGTGTGTATATATACAAGTTGTGTATGCACACGTGTGCATATCTTCATACGTATATGTATATATAAATGTGTATATATAAATGTAACGTATGTATGTGTTTACACATATCTGCATATGCACATATACACATAAAAAGAGCCCTGTTTGTGAGTGTGTGCACACACAACATGTGGGACGGCCATGAATGTATTCCAAGATGCTGGTCTATATGCAACATCGATAAGAACGTCATGTTCACACTGACTATCACATGCTTTAGTGTACCCGTTGAGTGTGACCCTGAGAGTGCATCCATGCTGCAAGACGTAGGGCACTGCCGGCACACCATCCCACGGAAGCGTATCAAGGGCGTCTGGCTGGATATTCCTGAGAAGGTGCAGCGATACAAAGGCAGCCTTGTATGTATGCAAATCGCAGACACACCACCGAGCTGTGCACGGCTAGGTCTCACAGACCATGAAATATACAGGTCTGCATGATTTCACAAAGTCATGCAAAGGGAAAGCTTGGTATAATCGTGTGACGATAGTTGTGCAAAATCGAACGACGATTCTGCAACATATACGAAGAGATATATATATATATATATATATATATATATATGTGTGTATATGTATACATATATACACATGTAGTGTCTCTGCGTGTGTTTGTGTGTGTGTAGAGAGAGAAAGAATATGTAAATGTATGTATATATATACACACCATATGTGTATATCTATATATATAGGTATATATACATACATGTACATATAAAAGACATATATATGTATATATATATATGTGTGTGTGTGCTTATATGCAGATATATATATATATATATATATATGTGTGTGTGTGCTTACATGTACATGTCAGGTTACGTCCTGCGTAAACCGTTCAATCCCGAGACACATAAACCCACGTGACCAAAAATGTATGTGTGTATATATATATATACACATGCACATTATATATGTGTATATATATGTCTATACATACAACCCCTATTCATCTATATAACTACACACAAATGCCCCTATAGTACACACTTACACACATGTACACATGCATGCATGTCTATGTCGATTTCGGGCTTAGGGCTAAGGGTTTCCTAGAAATGTAGCAGCATACATAGGTTTGGGGCTTAGAGGCTTAGGGCTACTTAGGGTTCTGGACTTATACGGATCATAAGATTTCTGCTTGTGCTCACCTCTATACATGAGGTCTGTCGCACCAATGCCGCACAGGTGTCTCCCCAGCAATGGCCGCTCGCATTGCTCGGTGCTTCAACTGAAGCTTCAGCTTCGTCAGCTGCAGCTTCAAAGATGCTCGCCGATCTGTCGCATCACAACATGGCATGGGCTGTCTTCAAACTTGCATGAATGCATGAGCTTCAGCTAGAACGATATGCAATCCCAATCGATAACAAAACAATCTCTGCACCTCGCACAGTCTGCGACGAGTTGGCCCGTGCAGCTTCCACATCTGCTTTCGTCGGCGCAATCGTAGTCGGCTCCACGGTCGAACCCTGATCTCTCGAACCTTGCTCTTCCTCACTCTCAGACACCAGGTCCACCATACGAAGTACACCGTCGCCCTCAAAAAGGGCTGAAGGAACCTGTCCCAATGCCTCTGAGCCGGGAACACTAACCTCACCCTCTGCATTGCGGTCGACGGGCATGTCTTCGGGCGGAAGCTCACAGCCGGGAACACTAACCTCACCCTCTGCATCGCAGTCAACAGGCATGTCTTCTGGCGGAAGCTCACAGCCAGCAACACTAACCTCACCCTCTGCCGGAAGCTCACAGCAACCAACACTAACCTCAGCCACCGTCACGTCTTGGGCCGCAGTCTCCGAGGTGCCAGAAGTATTCGTAGCTGGGCTTGGAGTCGTAGCTGGGCTTGGAGTCGTGGCTGGGCTCGGGATGATAGGGGTTGTCTTTGTATTCAATCGCAATCTCTTGCGAACCGGAGCCTTGCCTATCGATGCCTTTGTGAGGGCTATGTCATTCGGAACACCGACAGGAAAGCTGCCACTAATGATGCAATCGAACAGTTCCTCAGCTGTGCAAGATATAGAAGCCCCAACATTCCCAGGTTTGCCACAACCCAACTGTGCCTTTACTCCGACGAATGCAATGCGGCCCCGATGCTGAGACCTCCTGAACTTCATCATCCCGTCGGGTCTTCGATCGGCCCTGCAAACGACTGTGGAGGTTCAGGCTCTTCTTAATCACCCAAGCTGCCGCATTGCATTGGCTCAAGGTCATATCAACCTCGAAGTTGTCATGTCATTCTTTACATGATCACTGAATCACATTTCTATTTCCACACAGTTTCTTGCATACGAAAAACACTCCATCGCTCGGCGACTTGCATCAGTGCCCATTCAAGAGTCGGAATCCCAAGGAGGTTGGGATTGAACATCAATCTCGGCATCACTGCACTGAGCAAAACCTGGGCTGTGCAGACACACACATACAAATAATGCGAACTTAGACATTCCAGAAGGGTTGGGTTGCATGATTATGCTGTTACCTGTATACACATATATATATATATATGTATATGTGTATATATATACACACATATGTATATACAAAACGTGGAAGCAAATTTATGTATGTACAGGGTGTATATAGGTATGTGTGCATATATATATATATATATATATGTATACACACTGTATATATGCATATGTACAGAAGTATATATACATTTGTGAATACATAAGTATATATATATGTATACGTATACATACATATGCGTGCATGTGTCTATATACATATATATATATATATAGTGTGTATGGGTGTAAGTGTCTCTGTACACACAGGGCCATGTTACCGGAAATGTATGCATGCGTGCACTTAGTTGTCGGTATATATTGCTTTATACATATAAATATGCATATGCACATGTACACATGCGTAAAGTAATGTATTTGTGTCTGCATACATGCCTATATATCTCAATACATGTATATGTGCATGTGTGTGTGCAGCAGCAAAGCCGTTATAGACAGCAGTGATAAGAACATACAGATATGTATATGTATAAAGACACATGTCTGCACATGCGAGCATTGGTGATATCTACACACATGAAGTAACAATATATACACATACCTATATACATATACACATGTACACACAGGTGTGTACATATACATGCACACACTCGTGCATACTAAAACCCGTATGGTTGTGGGAATTCCATCACTACTGGAATCTTGACCAACAAAACCAATGCACTCATGAGGCACCCAGGAGTATAGCTATGAGCGATATGAGCTCAGGCCGCCGTCGGTGCGGACAGGTACATATAGTATATGTATTTGGATACCTCGGGTATTGGCACAAGCGAGAGGCTTTGTTCTGCTTGATTGTCTCCGACCTGATCGTGATCTTGTTCTTCTTTTCCTTCTTCTTGTCTTTCTTGTCCGATGGCGGCAATACGACGAACTCCTCGACCAAAAGAACCCTGGCCTTAAGCACCTTGTGGTTGCAGATTTCCTTGGAATGCTTCACATGCGGTCGTCGTGTTCCTAAACCTCTTTCTCTCTCCCACCCACTCGCTCTCTCTTTCTCCCTCTTTATCTCTACTCCTCTTGCATATAAAGGTTCCTCGACCAGCTGAAATGCAGCGAGGTTGTCATCCGCGCTCAGCAGCATGTGAGAGGGAGGAGAGGCATCCGAGCTGAAGGAAGCCATTGGACCGGATGGTCTATATGTATATGTACGAGTATATCTCAAGCTTTACCTGACATGGGTTTGCAAATGTAGGGCCTAAAGCGTCGTCCTCAAGACGAAGGTTTGGGTTTAGGGTTTAGGGGTTAGGGTTTGGGGGTTAGGGTTTAGGGTTTAGGGTGCACCTCAATGATCTGAAAGGCTTGACCACCATAAAGTAATCCCAATGGCTGTCCTCCCTGAATGCATCGTGTCACTTCAGAACAGCTGGAGGGCGTTTGCGATCGTGCTTCTTCCTGCAAGTTTAAACCCTAAAAGTAGCTTATACGTGGTACGAGAGATTGAACCCGATAACCATACCCACCCTCTAGAAACAAATAATTCTATGCAGTTCCTTTTGGCTCCACTGTAGTTTCTCTTTTTGGCATTACCTTCTAGGGTCCTATATCTATATATATATATATATATGATCTACAAAGAGGAACTACAATGGAGCCTGTAAGTACATATATATATATATATGTATGTATATCCCCTATATATATAAACCTGCTAAGGCCTTAACAGTATAAACCCTATATATATATAAACCCTATATAAGCCCTATAAATCCTCAACCCCAAACCCTGCCCTATAAATCCTGAACCCCAAACCCTGTGTGCATCACTGCTGACGAAGAAAAGCACAGCAGCCCAGTCTCACCTTCCGAAAACCAACATCCCGGCCCATACCCAATAGCAAATTCTGAAGCAACTGAATCTATATGCACCGGAAAACCGTGCATACGATGTTATTCGAGACTTCCCAGTTCACAGAAACATGCCATGTTGGGAATTCAGCTACGGTACAGGAGGCCTGCAGGGACTTACAGGAATGAGTCAAACCACTTTTGAAACAATAACAATCAAGCCATATCCACACCCAAGCCCTCTGTAGACCCAAGGCGTGTAATCGCGAAAAGAGCACAGCCCTGGGACTGTCAGACTTTCATTCTACCTTGTCCTTCTACATATGTAGCCCATATATAAATATATAGTCTCCATTGCAGTTCCTTTTCTTAACCAGTATTATGGTTAGGATCTTATAATAGACATTTTGGTTAACCCAGAAAGGGAACCACAATGGAGACTATATATTTATATATATAAGTATAGCAATATGCTGTAGGAAGCCTGCAACCACGAGAGTACATTCGAGGTTCCTGCGGAGGCAAGACTTAAAGCCTGCACCTCATGTAGCTCTTTATAAAACGATTGCTTTGGGGTGGGAAGGTGTATACGAAGAACAAGGGATTTAGTGTACACATAACTATATAGGGTATATCTCCCCTCCCTTCCCCCGAGCAAAGTCGTTCAACCTTGCGAACAAGCGGCAGCCTCTGTGCCACCGAAGAAAGGATGGCCGCAGGCAGACGGGTTGAGGTTCAGAGCATATATATATATATATATATAGGTATTGAGGTATATATATATATATAAAAGCTATACGAGGTTGTATAAGTGTATATGTACAGCGTATTTGGGGTTTAGGGTATATATATATACACACACACACCTATAGTCTTCGTTGTTGTTCCTATTAGAAGCTACATTTCAGGGTCCTTATTATATATGTTTTCTTAAACCAAAACGTGGAACTGCAATCGAGACTAGAGGTGTGTGTGTATATATATATATATATATATATATATAGATATATATCGAGGGTACAACACCTCACCAGGCGAACTCTCGGAGTGCACAGGCCGGGTTCCGAAGACTGTCTTAAACCGTAATGTCTATATATACCTATAGTCTCCATTGTACTTCCTTTTTGGGGTTATATACCTATAATAGGATCCTATATGACATATACCAAAAAAAAGAAACTACAATGGAGACTATATAGGTATATAGAGACTAAAATTTGGGACTATAGGGTTTATACAGGGCTCAGGGCTCTAACAGACACATACATACCAATTCTTTCCCTACACAGAGAGAGAGTTGTAGGGATTGCAATCACCGAGTGTTAAGTTTGTATACTTTCATATAGACAGCTAGTTCTCCATCTACGATGCCAGAGCCACCGAGAGCAAATCCATAGCTCACACCCTTCATAGCACTTGCAAAGTCTACTCCTTCTGCTTTAAGGTCGTTTATAGCCAAGATTGTAGACAAGGCACCCGAACCCAAAAAAAAGGGGTACACAGATTCTGTGTCCCAAAATAATTGGTCAGACCAGAAAAAATTAGTCATGCCAATAATAATTGTCAGGGCCCCAAAAAGATCACCAGAGGACGCTTCAGGTAGCGAAAGTGCTACAACACCAGGCTCTGGCGCTGGCTCCGGCAACGAGTACTCCGCAGTGAAATTATACTGCACATTCACGCGAAAGATCTATGTCATCCAGAGTACGTACAGCTGAAGATGCATGCCTACGTGTTCTCGGACACTGCTTCCTGAATCACAGTCGGCCTGTTGGTACCGAAGAGCCAGGATCTCAGGGCGCGCGCCAGGTCCCTCGGCGGGCCCGTTCTGCTTCGGGGATCTCCAATCACTTCGAGTTTCCGGCGTACTTTCATCGAAGTCGCCATCTTGATGAAAGAAGCAACAATGCGTTCGCGTCAACCTCGGACTCAGTGCAGTGCAGTTAACTTTGACCGTTGCCGGGCCGGACCAGTCGTCGATGTCGGCAACGCTGTTGTACAGCCTGGGGCAAGATGTCTATTGCCGTAGCCTCTCGGCACGATTTGTAGGCCGGCGGCGTGAAGTGTCTTTCTTCCGGATACCCGGCATCCACCGCCGAACGGACCATCCTGAGCGGTCCGAGTTTGATGCCTATCGTTGGCGTACTAAGGCCAAAGCGTGGCGGCGATGGCCCCGAGCCTCCTTTCAAACAGCTCTAAATCTGGTTTGGGCTGGATGCTTCGGTTCGTGTTTTGGAGCACCTGCGGTCTCAGTTTTAACTGAGGTTGGTAGACACCGGAGAATCCTCATGAATCGAATCACCCTCTGGCTTTTGTCGGTTCTAGCGTCCGAAGCACTGTCGTAAAAGATTCTACCTGTGACAACCAATCGGACCGAGCGTCTATGTGGAGTTACAGAGCGGGGCGATTGGTAGCAACGAGAAGCAGGGTTGTGGGGAGGTAGTCAAGGCTTTCCCGGCTAACAGGCTCGGACGAAATCAAATCAGCATTATCGGTGCAGTTGCGCAGCCTCGCGCTCGATGTCGAGCAACTGCCGAAAGTCGCGACCAGACTTAGCACGACGAGGGCTGCATTTTGCCGTCAATCGTTCCTCAGGTCTGCACGGAATACACCAGTGGACCTCGTCGAAACCTCTTGCGGTCGCCTCGTCAGGAAGCCCGCTCTGCTGGATTCAGTTTGCAACCTCGGTCCCTGAAGTCGCTAGGACTAGGAGGGACGGCATTCTTGCGAAACCTCGCAAATCGAGAAGTACGTCGCCTAACCAGTGATTTCGGTGTTACTGAGGACTCGGCGACACGCCCGCTGGCCAAAAGTCGCAACTGCTGCTTGATCCAAAAGCTGCGCTTTCGACTGCAGTGTTAAGTGCATTCGTGGTTAACTGCTTTCGTTGTGCAACAACGACAACAGTCGCCATGTCAACAATGCCTTGACGTAATAGGGGCTTCTCACTTGTGCCAAAAAATGTTTTGTTCATCGCAATCACCCAACCTACGGCAACGCGGAAGAAACCTGTGAGCAAAGCCTCTTGAACTTTGGCATGATTGGTTGCGAAACCGAAGACAAACAGAAGACGCCTATGACAAGAGACCACGGCCGCGATGATAGTACCGGTCTCACCGCTGATGCCACTGCTGCCGAATCTTGGATCTATTGTTGCTAACGCCAGCACTATGCATTTCATAACCGGATCGGCAACAGCCACAAGGACGAGGACGACGGAGACGACGCAATTCAGCTTCTCGTTGCTAGCTCGCGTCATAGCCCGGTCTCCGACTGCATGTCTTAATATACAAAATCAGGAGTCTTTCCTGACCTTGACTGTTACTTGTTCTCGTGGATGCCATCCAGAGATCTGCAGGACTCTCGGGGTCATGCGTCGTTTCCGTGTTAGCTTGTGGTTTCCATCATGACAGGTGGCTCCGATCGTCATGCTTTCGGCGTTATATATATATATATATACATACATATATATATATATATACATATATATATATATATACATATGTACGTACACATATACGCATATTCTTGTCGCAACACGCATGCGTCTTGTTTCCCTGCGCGACTCTTGCGTCTCACGGTCCCCAGCCGATCCTGAGGACACATGCAAGGAGCTCTATCCACCACCACGACGGGTTTGAGGCCAGGACACGCGCAATGCCGTGGGACTCAAAGGCCGCAGATGGCGGGCGCGCGTCCTGGATCATGCGATCGTCTTCTTCGTGGTGGAATTGTGCAAATTATGGTGATCATCTGCCACTGGCACTGGTGTTACTCACACACGCATGCATGCACATACAGATGCATCAACACGCTAATGCAGAGCTCAAGAAATAACGCTTTGGCCTGTTGTCGCCGAAGAGCCAAGATTTCAGTGCTCCAGCCAGTCGCCTCGGCTCGCGCAACTCCTCCAAGAATCTCGTGCAGGCTCGAGTTAAGACACCGTCCCAGTATATAGAAGAACGAATAACTCGTTCGGACTAGCCTCAGGCTGCATGCATAAAAACCAGGAATTCTGAAGAAGCGGTGCCGGGCCAATCTTCGATGTCGTTCACCGTGTTGAAGAGCCTATGCAGGAGACAGGCATTCTTTTCATGACAACGGCTGAGTGCAAGCTCCCGGCACGAAATGCTTCTCTTGCGGGTAGCCGGCGTCCACAGCTGATTGCATCATCCTAGACGATCCACCGAATTTTACTGGATCGCAGCCAGACCGAGGCCAGGACGTTGCAGTAATGGCCCCGAGCCACAATTGCTTGATCTCCTTGCAAACATACAAGGCCTTGAAGAAGCAAACATGTCACCTTCTAGGGTTCTTTATGACGCGTCAACACTGTGTGCGACGGTCAAACTCATGCCAGAACTAGATCTGTTGGGCCTTATGGTTAGGATGCTACTATGATCTATGTGGCCATAAAGTTAATGGACATGGACCCTTTGGCTTGTTTCACGGCATGCAACTGCAATAGGGGCTTCTCACTTGTGCCAAAAAATGTTTTGTTCATCGCAATCACCCAACCTACGGCAACGCGGAAGAAACCTGTGAGCAAAGCCTCTTGAACTTTGGCATGATTGGTTGCGAAGCCGAAGACAAACAGAAGACGCCTATGACAAGAGACCACGGCCGCGATGATAGTACCGGTCTCACCGCTGATGCCACTGCTGCCGAATCTTGGATCTATTGTTGCTAACGCCAGCACTATGCATTTCATAACCGGATCGGCAACAGCCACAAGGACGAGGACGACGGAGACGACGCAATTCAGCTTCTCGTTGCTAGCTCGCGTCATAGCCCGGTCTCCGACTGCATGTCTTAATATACAAAATCAGGAGTCTTTCCTGACCTTGACTGTTACTTGTTCTCGTGGATGCCATCCAGAGATCTGCAGGACTCTCGGGGTCATGCGTCGTTTCCGTGTTAGCTTGTGGTTTCCATCATGACAGGTGGCTCCGATCGTCATGCTTTCGGCGTTATATATATATATATATATATATATATATATATATATATACATATATATATATATATATATATATATATATATATATATATATATATACATATATATATATACATATGTACGTACACATATACGCATATTCTTGTCGCAACACGCATGCGTCTTGTTTCCCTGCGCGACTCTTGCGTCTCACGGTCCCCAGCCGATCCTGAGGACACATGCAAGGAGCTCTATCCACCACCACGACGGGTTTGAGGCCAGGACACGCGCAATGCCGTGGGACTCAAAGGCCGCAGATGGCGGGCGCGCGTCCTGGATCATGCGATCGTCTTCTTCGTGGTGGAATTGTGCAAATTATGGTGATCATCTGCCACTGGCACTGGTGTTACTCACACACGCATGCATGCACATACAGATGCATCAACACGCTAATGCAGAGCTCAAGAAATAACGCTTTGGCCTGTTGTCGCCGAAGAGCCAAGATTTCAGTGCTCCAGCCAGTCGCCTCGGCTCGCGCAACTCCTCCAAGAATCTCGTGCAGGCTCGAGTTAAGACACCGTCCCAGTATATAGAAGAACGAATAACTCGTTCGGACTAGCCTCAGGCTGCATGCATAAAAACCAGGAATTCTGAAGAAGCGGTGCCGGGCCAATCTTCGATGTCGTTCACCGTGTTGAAGAGCCTATGCAGGAGACAGGCATTCTTTTCATGACAACGGCTGAGTGCAAGCTCCCGGCACGAAATGCTTCTCTTGCGGGTAGCCGGCGTCCACAGCTGATTGCATCATCCTAGACGATCCACCGAATTTTACTGGATCGCAGCCAGACCGAGGCCAGGACGTTGCAGTAATGGCCCCGAGCCACAATTGCTTGATCTCCTTGCAAACATACAAGGCCTTGAAGAAGCAAACATGTCACCTTCTAGGGTTCTTTATGACGCGTCAACACTGTGTGCGACGGTCAAACTCATGCCAGAACTAGATCTGTTGGGCCTTATGGTTAGGATGCTACTATGATCTATGTGGCCATAAAGTTAATGGACATGGACCCTTTGGCTTGTTTCACGGCATGCAACTGCATGTACTCTACTCTTAATGCCCGGCAGCCGAAACCCTAACTCCTGAACTCTCAACAGCAACAACCCTCACCGGCTATTCTTCTTGCGCTCAAAAAGCTCGTTCAGGCTCAGTCTTCAGGAGTTGGAGTTCGTTCGTTCGAGTTTCAGCACCTCTGCGGCTCAACACCCGTCAAGAACGGCCAGGGCCTCCCCGGCATAGGGCCTTCTTTGAAAGATGTCGGGTTTAGATGGAGCCACGGAAATCCCAAAGAACGGACATACGTTGGGCAAGGACTAATTGACTAACCTTGCTGGCGCGACTGCACTTGCACAAAGAGCTCTGTGGGATCCTACAGAGGCATGGATGGAGAAATCTTCAGCAACAGGTATCAAAAGGTCACTTCAAGCCAAACCCTATACCCAAAACCCTCAAAACCCTAAACTCCATAGATACCTTATAAAGGAGCCCTTTAAAAGGAACTCTTAAAGCAAACCCGAACCCCCCCCTCAAAAACAAATCCTGATTTTTCGGCTCGGATCCCTGACCTTCCGGCTACGGCCAGACCTTTGGAAGTGCCCAGAGACTCCAATATCCCTTAATTAAGGAATATTCCTTAAACTATAGTAGGGATCCTAGTATAATTTAAGGTATATTCCTTAATTAAGGGATATTGGAGTCTCTGGGTTATTGTTGCAATGTGTTTAATGGCTGTCTGTCGAACCCTCTGCACATAGGAAAGAAAGAGTTTAGGGCTTACCTTTAGTCAGCTTTCCACTCTAAAGCATATGGGTGGTTGTCAAAATTAGGGTCCCTGTTTGGGTACCCTAAATAATAGGTGCCGTATTATAATAGGGACCCAAAGCGGGACCATAATTTTGACAACCGCTTATATCAAGCCTGAAGCCCAATCACATACTCCAGTGCGGCCGAGAAAACGTGGTGAAACCTCCACACAACTCGCAGCTGTAGCCGCTGCCGGCTACATCCGGGGAAGCCATGCCGATGTTGAGGTATGAGAGCATGAACATGACCTCGGATGAACATCGCGTGGCTGAAACTTTAAAGAAATAATTAACTTGGAAAGATGTTGTCAGTGACGTGCGTCACGGGTAAGTAGGCAGGTGCTCCTGTTCTTCCCAGCGGGGTGGGGTGACACTACTTGCACGGTGCACCCAAGCTACTAGACTTTGCGGTATGCGCTGCAGCCGACATCAGTGTGATATAACTTACCCGACAAGACATGGCGATACGTGCAGTCATCAGCCACGAATGCCACAGCCACGAGGACACTCTGGGTTTCTGATACTGTGGGGTGTGACACAACAACCATACTTGGAGGTTCATCCGCGTTTATAGGTGGGGTTATAAGTTCCCTAATGTGGGTTAGTAATAGCTATCGTTACCCTACTTATAACCCCATGCACTTATAACTACCCATGAACCGCCAAATATCGAATCACAAGCTGCCGTATGACAGAAACGATTCCAAACCCACCCCTCACCCTTACTAATATTGGCACTGACAGCACACCGTAATCCAGACTTCTGTGCTTCCAGTTCACAACAATTTTTAACTTCAAGGAACAAGGCCCCACCAAAAAAGATGGGGTACAGGCCTTAGCCCTGCCTATAATGCCGGGTTCTTTCAAGGGTTCTATAAGGGCTTTGTAAGGGATTTATAGGGGTTCTATAAGGGTAGGAAGCTGATTAAGAAACAGTGCGTGTGTACACTTAAAGTGAATCCTATTGTTGTGGGGTTACAGGGCCAGGGTTTCTTCCTCAGGTTCCTGCATTACCTATAATCTGCATCGTAGCTCCTTTTTGTGGTTACCCCATATAGGACCCCATACACAGAATCTGACCCCAAACAGGAGCTACGATGGAGACTCTGCATATACATACATACATACATACATATATATATATATATATATACACATATATATATATATACCGCAACTCCGAAAGACTTGCAGGCGTGCTGCAAGAAAAATATCGCACATCTGGTACGGAGATATCGCACAAAGGGCACGAGAGATCCTCAGATCTGGGCAGGCAGGACCTTCAATGAGATCCTAGGTGGGGCTTTTAAAGCCTTTGAAAAATATTAGTAAATAAGATCCTCTTAAGCCCAATAAGGGAAAATATAAAATGTCCCAAAGCCCTACCTAGGATCTACTACCCTACTTGGAGGTTCCTGGGTAGTTAGAATAGTGGGATTGTAAGTCCCCCAATATGGGTTATAACAAGAGTTACCCTACTTCTAACCCACGTATAAATACCCATGAACCTCCAAGTAAGGATTTAACGATTCATGTTATAAGGCTTTTGGGGTATTTTGAGCCTTAGGGCTAGTTACTGCACATACCTTTTGTCGTTTACCATGTCTTGTCATTTATGAAAAATGAACTTCAAGCCTCATGGGACTGGCCTTTGTTGCGGACATGCAGCAAATGAACCCGAGTTACACGCATGTTCCGTGGCACTTCAAGCTATGGTTGGATGCATTTTCTGTGCAAGCAGATTGCAAGGGCCTAAACCCTAAACCCGAAGCCACCTTCTTCTCCGGGAAGCAGGCCCAAACCCAAAACTCGTAGCTCCCAAGCTGACATAGGGATCTTCAGGACTAGAACACACAGGGTTTGGGGATGCTCTTCTACATACTCCTGGTTAGGGTTTAGGGTTTCGGGTCCTTTGCAAATTCTATTGGGGAGTTTAAATGACCATTACTAGTTATAGTGTTCCGAAGTATAGGGGTGCGGGTGAGGGCCTTGGAGAGTTGGCGTTTGGCGAGAGATGCCAAAAAAAGCGTCGGCATAAGGAACTACCCATAAGCCCAATAAGAGTTCCTTTTGGGGGGTTCATATCTAGAACTCTCTTAGGTAATCCCAAAAAGGAGCTACTATGGGGCCTATGGGTAAAGAGCATCAAGATGCGTAGGGTAAACCAGCCCCGTATTTAGGTTCCCATAAGATAACCACAAAGACAGAGAGGAATTACAATGGAAACTACAGGCAATTTGGAAGTTTCCGCAAGTTTTGGGGGCCGTATAATAAGGATCCTTACTATTTAGTGTACTTTATTGGGGTCACCTATTTTCGGAAACTCCCATTTGTCGTCTCCTAAGTGGGGCCTGTGGCTTTAGAGCCTCCAAGGCGGGCAATGCCTACAGCGATGCAACATTCCATGCAAACAAGGCCATAGAGGCCCTAGCTAGAGACAGGTCACGCTGCACCGAAGGCCTAAATCATGAACCCGAAACTGCAATCCCTCTGATGATGTCATGCCACGGGTTAACAATACTAAGCTGCGAAATGCGGCGGGCTTGAGCACGCAGCATTGCCCTAAATCCTCCCCATTCAAGCATTCAAAGCCCTAAAGCAATGTCTGGGCGCGAAACACTGGACCTCTAACCCCAAAATAGTCGGGTTCATATAAGGAACCCTAATAAAGGCCCAAGGTTGCTTAATCAGGTTCCTACATTATTATGGTATATACAATTTTTGATCCCTTATAGTAAACCCGAATAAAGGCCCAAGGTTTCTCCACCAGGTCGCCAATGCAGCTGAGGTGGTGAAAGCATCTTTGGCCTCCACAGCACCAGGAAGACCATCCTTGCGGGTTCGGTTCCTTTATAGTAGAAGCCAGAAAGTTGGAATATGATTATCCTGAACCCTTTATGGTAAATTATAAGGTATCCTAACCTGAAACCATGTTCCGACTTTCTGGTGTTCCCTTTAAGGGTTGTATTCGGATGTAGGGTTTAGGGATTAGGGTTCAGGGTTGGGTTTAGGGTGTTATGGTGCCTTTAAAGGTTCTATTGGGGTGCAGGGTTTACGGATTAGGGTGTAGGGTTGGGTTTAGGGTTGTATGGTGTCTTTAAGGGCTCTTTTCGGGTTTAGAGTGCTAGAGATCCTTCAAGGGCTCCTTTAAAAAGGGTCCTGGAAGGGTTCTATCAAGGTTTAGGTTTCTAAGGTTCAGGCTTTGGGACTTGGAGCACATGGTTGGGGTTTCTAATATTTCATGCTTAGAATTATTTTCGGCTGAGCATGCTTGCAGTCCACAAGCTGATGGTTTAAGGTTTCGGGGCTTGGTAATTTAAAACCTGAATGACAAATAATACAATTCCTCAGTTCCTGGCGAAGTGATCTAGTCATGCTTCAATCCGCTGTACTTCAAACAATTTGTAACTTACTTCAAATAATAATGATTATTAAGGCTTCTGTCCCGTATATGCATTCAAGCATCTGGGCTTTCAGAATTTAAGGCATCAGGGTCCCCGTAGCCCCAAGCCCGAACTAAATCCTTAAGTGATGAAATCGGAGTTGCTAGTAGGAAGCCTGTTCGCCGGCGGAAGTACTTCTCCCGTTACCGTTGCTTCTTCTGAGCGAGGTGCTACGACGACAGCAGATGCCGAACCGGGTTCTTCGAGAACGGCTACCTCGCCAAGCTGGTGATTGGAGAGGTGTTCTCGCACCTGGTCGTGCCCTTGGAAGCACGATGAAGCACGACACCGTGCGCTTAAGCCAGTGCCAGGGGAGGAAGTGAGGGCACAGAGGCCATTTGCAAATTTCGGTCTCAATAGCTTCCACGTTGGCAAAGCTCGTCGTTACTCAGTCGAGAGACGAACACCCACCTCCCCGAATAGTCAAAAATCATCCCAACTGCTTACACCCCCGCCTCCCCCCGCACCCCACAAATACGTCACCGTCATTTGACACCCCTTTCAGACTCCGCAAGAGAGATACAAGACAGCAGCCAAACTTGCACAAACGCTTGTAGTATCTACACACCCGTAGTTTCCTAAAGCTCGACACCTCTGAAAGACCTGCAAGCCCGAAAAACCCTAAACCCTAAACCCTAAACCCTCAAGCCCTAAACCCTAAACCCGAACCTGTTAGCCATCAGCCCTAAAGCGTTCGAAATCCTCTAACCCTCAGCCCCTTCGATGGAACCCTTAAAACAACCTATAGATGCCACAACCCCATTTAGGATCCCTTTCAAGCTACTTGTAAGTCTACTTACTACTTACTTACTAAGTCCCCCGACCCTCCAAGTATACCCTAAACCCTAAACGCTATACCCTTATAGAATCCCTACAGATCCCTTTAAAGGGGCCCTTAAGGAACCCATTATGTTACTAAGTCCCCTAAAGACCCTCAAGTAACATCCAACAGCTCTGTGGCAGAGGAGCCCGAACTTCGCCACGGGGATGGCAACGGAAAACACCAAGACCTGGACTCTTCCCAGTAAGACTGGAGATGATATCATTCTATAAGGGGTACCTTTAAGGGGTTCCTTTAAGGGATCTATAGGGTTTAGGGATATAAATCCTGCAACGCCGTGGGGAGGCAGACACACCTGCCATGCAATTTCCAAAGGCGTTTCGTTCAAGGTGCTTGAAACACCACGCCTATAGGTCCGACCGGCGGCGACGGCAACCAAGAACCCCACCTTCGAACAGCCACTGGAGGGCCCTGGGGCAGCACCTCAGCCGAGGGAGGTCCTTGCGGCAGCACGGCGTTCCTTGCGACGCGCGCTCTGCCACGCGCAGCCAGGGCGGCTATGATGCCGGTCGCTTCCTCCTTCCTGGTGCAGCGCGGCCAGCGCGGCTATTCGGCCGCTGATCAGGGAGCAGCCGCCACTGCCTCCCCGCAAGCACTGCGGTCTCTGACTGCGAAGCACCACCGGAGGTCTTCAAACACTTAGGAACTGAATCCGCCTATGGGCTACAACGCCTGTGGAAGTAGCACAAACAAAGAAATAACTGCGCTACAACACATGTGGAAGTAGCAGAAACAAAGGTATAGCAGTGTGCTCGGGTGCCGCCAGCTGCTCTCGCAGCAGTGCATCATTTACCCATAGCAAGGAATAAACCATTATTCCCATAGTTTGGGTCCTGGTTATACAGGATTCATATCATGCAGCGAAGGACCCTGCAGGGTTCTTAGGTGGTTTTGGGCTGGAGGCCCTGTTTATGGTTTAGGGGCTTCAAATTCAAGGTCACGGTTTGGGTTTAGGGGTTCAGGGTTTGGCTATATCTTGCCATACCCAGCGAGCCCAGTGACCCTTAATGGGAGAATCTACCTTAACAAATGAGAATCTTAACGCATGATATGCTTAATGATATGTTGAATGGGATATTCCACAACTAGGGGCGCTTGGCTCTCTGGATACAGTCCCTCGTGCTCCATTCTGTGATGTTGTATTCTGTTCTGATATGTTGAACAGCATGCTCTCCCGTCGCTGTACGATGCTTACGCTGCACCTGAAACATGCTGCAATGCAAACCTATGCATGCATGTATGTATGCATACTTATTAGCGGGGTATATACACATAATATATATGTATGTGTGTGTATATATATATATACTCATTTACCTTATTTTCTTGTTTATACTCATCGTTATTCTATACTCGTTTCGTTAGATATATACTCCAAATAGGCATTGCTTGTTGCTCTCAACGATTGGCCTGATTCTGCGCTCAGTGATACTCTGTGTTGAATGATTCTTGTGTGAGTATTGACTTGCCACTATGGGCTATTAGACCTTATGGGTACCTTAATCTACCCTTAATAGGGTCCTAATAGGGATCTTTAGGGCCTAGTAGCCCATAGTGGTGATTCAGTTCTATTGTTTAATTAGTCTGCACACCAAGATGCACAGATGCACGCCTATGTACAAGCACTTGCCTTTCATAGGTACGATATGAACTATGTATACAAGCGGACATGAGCACGTGCCTTTTATAGGTACGATATGAACTGTGTATACAAGAGCGGACATGCTCAGCAGTCATAGGTAATAATCTAGTGATGCAGCAACACATCCTTCACCGTAAACGCCGAATGAAACCCGAAGCTCTACCAGTGACCCGAAACTAAACAAACTAGTAAACTAGTAGGCAGTTGTGACAGTTATGACCTTTTAGCTGAGACGTAGAACCCTAAAACAATAGGGTATCGGATCTCCAGGATGCCTCGAAATGAAGGGTTCCTGACGCTTCCTGATTGATCCTTCAGCCTATGGCAGCAGCATTAAAGGGAACTCCAGAAAGTTGCAATATGGATTAATGGTAGGATCCCCTATACTTTACCTTAAAGGGGTTACGATCATGACATTCCAACTTTCTGGCTTCTACTGTAACCCTAAACCCCCTAAACCCTGAACCGAGACAACGACTGACGACAAGTTCCGACAAGCAAGTTTCAGAACCAACACGCACCGTGTGTGAAGAAAAGCAGACGGCCCGAAAATCCTAATCTACAGCTGCGAAATCTTAAGCCACCTTAAACCCAATGACACATGGGTAGTTGTCAGAATTATGGTCCCTTTTTTGGGTACCCTGAGTTTTAGGTGCCGTACCATATTTAAGGACCCAGAAAGGGACCAACATTTGGGAGTTTCCGAAAACAAGGGACCCTAGTACCGTACCCTAAATAATTATTATAAGGCCCCCAAAATAAAGAACCCCCTATTTTCGGAAACTCCCATTGTGACAACCACCCACAGGGACCCAGAGCTGGACCCATGAACCCCGAGCCTGGACCCACCAACCCACCTGTCGGGCTCCTTTAAGGGATCCTTGTTTAAAGGGATCTATAGGGGTTCTATAAGGGTATAGGGTTTAGGGTGTAGGGTTCTAGGGTTTAAAGGGTTTAGGACTTGTCGGGTTCATGGGGAACTAAAGGTTAGCCTTTTTGGTTATATAAGGATGATATAGGGACTATACTACCCCAACAAAGGTTAAAGGTTACGTATTCGACTACTACTGCTGATGATAGAAATTCTGCATGACCTTAAGGGCCCCAAACGATGGGAATTATGGCATATTCCTTATTATGGGTAATGCAGGATTTATATCCCTAAACCCTAAACCCTATAGATCCCTTTAAAGGAACCCCTAAAAGGTACCCTTATGGCATATTCCTTGTTATGGGTAATGCAGAATTTATGCCATCAACCGTAGGCCAGCGAGAAGGGACCTGAGGATTCGTCACAGGTCCCACAACGCTTCGACTTTCGATGTCACATGGTTTCCCAGAGACTCCAATACCCCTTAATTAAGGAATATACCTTAAATTATAGTAGGATACCTTATATGATTTAAGGAATATTCCTTAATTAAAGGATATTGGAGTCTCTGGGTTCCGAGTTTAGGGATGGGTTCCAGGCCTTGAAACTGCTAGTACCCTTGATCTTCAGGGTTTAGCAAAACTCTACATCCTAAGCCCTAGCTTAGGGCTTTACATGCCCTAAACCCTAAACAGCCCCAAACCCTGAGCCCCATCTAGGGCTCGAAGAACCCGAGAGACACACTTAAACACCATAACCCAAACCAAATAAACCCTGACCCCAGTTTTGAGCTTGAAGAAACCGAAAAACACACCCCCTAAACACAAAACCCTAAATCCCCAAACCCCAAACCCTGGACCTGTAAATCCTACGCACACAAAGTAAGACGTGAAGACGAGAGGCAGCCAGGGCGGCGCTTGGCATACCTTGAGAAGACCTGGGCGCTGGCTTTAGGGCTTTGAGGGTTTTTAAAGGGTTGAGGGGTTTACGGCCTTAGGGGTTTCGGGGCTTGCGGTTTAGGGTTAAGGGGATTAGACTGTGCGTGTTAGATGATAGCTCTATATCTACATATATCTACATATATATATATATATAAATACACATATATATATATATATATATATACACAGTGATATACAACATACCCAAAAATGTATGTATATATGGAAACAGAGATGTACAAGGTTATTACTAGTCGTGTGCGAAGATCCATCGGGCTGGCTTGGTCCTGCAACCCGTGAACTTTTCAAGACGAAACATCCTCATCACCACGCTGAAGGTTCTGCGCAGGAGAAAATGCTGCAGGGTTGTGGAGTTTCATAATTTTGATGATTCGGCTTCGGAAAATGGAAGTTAAAGGCCAGCAGCATCTTCACCCCAGCTCGGGCTCACTGATTACA
Source organism: Symbiodinium sp. CCMP2592 (assembly GCA_905221615.1). NCBI lineage: Eukaryota > Dinophyceae > Suessiales > Symbiodiniaceae > Symbiodinium > Symbiodinium sp. CCMP2592. Next base: position 125,193 of record CAJNDT010004524.1, read on the forward strand.
CGTCTGATTCCCAAGACCCTCAGCCGCAAGTCGCAAGCATTCTCACAAACCACCTGAATGCCTGAAGCATCCCGGAGCCTGTAAACATCCGCTCTGAACACGTACTTTCCGTGTCGTCTCCCACATCTCTGCCAGGTCGCAAGAACGAGATTAGCTCCAGGTTCGATCTCTGCACCTCTGTCAGGCCCCGTAGATGCAAGCGACCCCGACAGTGACCACCATCGCAGTACAGTACAAACAGACCCTGAACCCAAGGCCCCGTGGTGGTGCGCTAGGCCATGTAAACAATAAATCTTAGCTGCGACGAACTTCTTGCCTATCGTGTTGTACAGATGAAAAGCTGACAGTGACGAAGCTGGGTTGTGTGGCCTTGAGGGCCCTCTTGGGACCCCAGAGTTCAGCCCTACACCCTACCTTAACCCTGAATAACCTACCTTTTTAGGGTTCCTGATTATGATTTCTTGATCTAAGTCACGTCCAAAAACATGTAGGTCCTTCGGGGTTAAGGTAAACCTTCCTAAATCCTGAAACCATAAAGCACTAAGCCAGAAACCCCAAAAACCCGATGCTATAAGCCCGAAGCCGTTCCAGAACACGGAACCTTTGGAGATCCCTTAAAGGAACCCGTAAAGGATGAAAGGAGCCCTTATAGGATCCCTTAAAGGATCCCTTAAAGGAACCCGTAAAGGATCCCATAAAGGAACCCTTATAGAGGTAGCCTCTGAAGGAACTTTTTCTGGGCTGTTGCGTAACCAGGGAGAAAAAGTATAAACTTGCTTTCCATAATGGTTCCATTAAGAAAAAGCGATAAGGTACTGTTGATGATATAAATCCTGCATTACCTTAAGGACCCTAAACCATGGGAACTATGGTATAATTCCTTATTATGGGTAGTAATGTAGGATTTATATCATAGGATTGATATCATCAACCGTGTGGTACTCCAAAGCCCAGTGTCCCCTAAACCCTAAACCCCTAACCCCTAAACCTTAAACCCTAAACCTTAAACCCTAAACCCTAAACCCTAAACCTTAAACCCTAAACCCCTAAACCCCTAAACCCCTAAACCCCTAAACCGTGGCTCAGCCCATCTAGGCTCCTTTGCTGCTGAGGCACCGGAGGCTCCCCGGTGCCGGCATACGCTGGGGAGGAGACGACGAAAAGTGCCTCCAAGGGTTTAGGGTTACTAGGGTTTATAGGCTTATAATACAGCGTTTAGGGCTTCGGGTTTAGGATTAAAGGCTCTTAGGGTTTAGCGTTTGTAATTTTGCTTAGAGTTTTGGGTTTTATACTGCAGAATAGGGAGCTTAAGGAGATTGGAATTAGTAAGTGAGGTTTTTGGTGCCTCAGTCGGGGTAGTAAGTCTTTGTAAGAGTTGGCTAAATCCCCCGATCCTTCAATCAAAGTAGGTGTTGTGGTTAGGGGTTTATGTGTCTACGGGCTTTGGAGTTTGTGCGTTTACGAGTTCAGGATTGAAAAATCAAGGAATTGGGCATTTTGCGCTAAGGAGTTTGGGATTTTCGGGTTTCCGGATTGAGCTGCGGAAGGCTTCGGGCTGAGGCGTTTAGGATTCCGGCTGTCAAGGCTTTGGAGTTCGGATTTCTAGACCCCTAAACCCTATAGATCCCTTGAAAGGAACCCTTCTAGATCCCTTTAAAGGAACCCCGGATTCCCTCTTCCCCCCAAAAAAATTCAAACTGTCTAAAATGGACCAAATATATGGGTGGTTGTCAAAGTTATGGTCCATTTTTTGGGTCCTTAATATAGTACGGCACCTAAATTTTTAGGGCACCCCAGAAACAAACCATAGTGTTGACAACTACCCAATATAGGGCCAACAAGTTTAATGTTTCTCATTGGCCGTCTGAGGATTTCGGGCGGCATTGGTTCGTCCGGCACCGGGGCAGAGGTCCGGGCCGCAAGCAAGTCCACCATCGCTCCGGACACGGAATGCTGCAGTTGGCCTAGCATCCCCGCCAGAAAATTCGACAGCGCCGTTTCCAGTTCCTCACGGCCGGCCCTCTCCAGCACTCCTACGGTTGATGATAAACATCCTGCATTACCTTAAGAACCCAAAACTCTGGGAGTTATGGCATATTCCTTATAATGAGTAATGCAGGATTTATATCCCTAAACCCTAAACCCTATAGATCCCCTTAAAGGTACCCTTATGGTATATTCCTTACTATATTATAAGTAATGCAGGATTTATATCATCAACCGTAGGATCTCCCGGAGGGAAGGCGTGGGCGCCGGACCATCAGGCCGGAGGCGGTCGACGCGAGTCGTCTGAGCCCGAAAGAGAAGGACGGCCAGACATGGTCGCATGGGACTTGGTAAGTAAGGTTATAAGTACCTTAATTGGGGTTATAAGTATAGTTACCCTAATTATGAGGGCCTGCGACAGGACTTCAAGCCCGGATGCCATTCATTTGGACCCTTCTTTGAATCTGAAGAACTGTTTCTCGGCATCAACTCTTTATCGGCTCTTCGATTTCGGTACTCGTCTCGGAGCAGCGACATGTATAGTGCTTTGAGTGCTGCAATGTCGGGTTTTGCGTGGTGTTGATCATAGATGCCCCTGATTACTCTAAATATTCAAAACACATCGACGCCCATGAGACAAGACAACGGTGAAACCACTCCAAATAAAGGCCTGTTCGATCGAACATGACGGTTTCCGGAAACTCCCGAGTAAACCCTGCGCAGTGGCCTGCGTGATGCCGAAACCATAGCAGACCAAGCACACCGCCAGCAGGACATACCTGAGGCTGGGTTCTTGCTAAGGAATGTGAGCAGAAGCTGGCTGAGAAGTCGCGCGATAAGACTCAACTGGAGCTATGATAACATAGGGATCTATAGCAAATAATATGGTTTCCTTATTAGTTATGGTATTTCAAAACAACTCCCTTAACAAGAACGCAGGAGGCTTAGCAGGGCTGCAGGCAGACAGTTTCGAACGAACGAAGCTAACGTGCTGTGCTGGACGTGATAGTGTCTACGTCTACTGGGAGGTTCATGCCCCGCAAACCCTAAACCCTAAACCGCTTGGGGGTTGGAGGCTTTTTGGAGCTTAGGGGTTTTCGGTTTAGAGTCCAAGAAGTTTAGGAGTTTACTAAAACGTTTGAACACCCTAAACCCTAAGCATCCCTTAGCACGAAGCTTTTGCCTCTAAGTTGCTTTGGCCACCACCATCTGACGGCCGAGCTAGCTGCCTGGCTTACAGACATAGAAGGGTTGAGGGTTTGGGATTCAGACAGAGTTTAGGCTTTTTGGTTGCTTGACGGGGTGGGGTTTAGTTTGGCTTTTTACAGGGCACTTCATTTTTCGTCCTGCAAGTGGTCTGACAACTCAAGATCGACCAGCACTATGGGGTTTAGGGTGTAGGGTTGAGGGTTCAAAACAGTGTTTGCGAACGCTGCTGGATTTCGGCAGCCTTAGCCAGTAGTTGGATCCAAGAAGAGACGGGGCTGAGGATGTCGGGTCTACGATGAGCCTCAACGGTATTCTTATCGTTACACATAAAGTCCAAAATGACACAAATCCTGACGGGTCAGTTGCAGTTGATCAGTTCGGGCCAAGGCACGAATCGGCCTCAGCTGTAGACCGTCCTAGACTGACAAGCAATATAGGGCCTTAACATTTTTGGAGTATGTTATACGATACTGTTTTTTATAAGGAACCCCCCAAAAAGAATTGGCAATGGTTTAGGCTTCGTATATTATAGCAAGGTTGTGGACTCGATCACTTGGAGGTCCATGGGTAGTAAAACGTGGGTTATAAGTAGGGTGACTATAGTTCTAAGCCATGTTAAGGGCTTTATCACTCCATATCTACCTTAGCTGTCCATGAACCTCCAGGTATTCCAGCAGGAACACACTTCAAACATGACTCGCTTCGAGCTGGGATTGGGAGGCAGCAGGTGAAGGCTTTTTAGTTTGAGCACGGGTTCAAGCTTCCAGGCTTTACAGGATGTAAGGATGCCTGATCAAAGCATGCTTGTTCGTGAGGTCCCAAACCCTCTGAAACAGACTAAGACCCTAATATAGGGGCCTTAATAATTAGAATAGGGTTTTGGGCCCATTATACTATAATTATAAGAAGGAACCCCCCAAAATAGTATTGGTAATTTTTTTCGGCCCCTATATTGAAACCCCAAAGCCCTCAACACATCGGGCGAAAGTGCGTGGCGCCTTCTCCTCCTCGCTGTTCTGGGTGGTGGCCGTGCTTCGCAGGGACGCAGCAGAGGCGTCCTTCTAGGGTTTAGGGTTTAGGGTCAGATACCTGCAATCGGTCCCTGAAGCCCAAGACCCAAACTCGTTCGCTGATGGTTGGGCCTTGGTAGCGGACCGGCCGCGCACGAAGTTTTCTCATTCGGGCTGACGTGTCTCACCCCAAGGTGTGCGTCTATTTTCGCTCGGCATGAAACCCTTTCGGTCTTCGTTGCAGGTCCTGAGTCAGGAAAACACACTAAACCCTGAACCCCTAAGGAATAAAGCCAAAACCGTACTGTAAACCCTAAACCCCTAAGCACCAAAGCCAAAACCCTAAACCCCAAAGCCCTAAGAGAGCCAAAACCCTGAGCCCCCAAGCACGAAAGCCGGAACCCCAAAGCACGAAAGCCCAAACCCAAAGCCCCTGAACCCCTGAACCCCTAAAACCCAAACCCCTCAGCACTGAAGCCTAAGCCCCACTCTGCCTCGCTGTAATCCCCCGGCTCCGCTGCCTGAATCCAAGGGTAAAAGGAGGGACCCTCAATAAGGACCCCTAGACATAAATACCCTTAATATAGCTATATATATATATATATATATATATACCCATTATATAGCCCATTATAGGGTAGCGGTCCCCATTAAGGGTCCCTCCTTTTCCCCTTTGACTGAAGGGTTGAGAGCCCCGGGCCCTTCACTAAGAGACAAAAAACCGTTTTGCAAGGCCTGTGTAATTAATTCGAAATGTCGAGCATGCATCGGCCCTGCAATATGGGAGTTTCCCAACAACTAGGGGAACGTTATTTGGGGGTCCTTATGATAAGGATCCTACTATTTGGGCATAGTTGGGCCCTATTTTCAGAAAAAATCCATATAGGGCTTGCCAATTAGAATGGTCTGGGAGCATATCATGATACATTTAAATAGAAATTACAAGGGCGTATTATCGGGGATGTTATTACAAATCATTTAGACCCCTGCATAAGGGCATCAAGTCGGATGAGAGATCAGCAGGCCTGATGTCTCGTGCAACATTGTGCGCTCCTTCAAGAAAGCCTGTTGTTCTGGGAATACAGGGCTTAGGAGTAATATGACACCTGCATGTCGTTTATGCAAAGAGCATCATTGAATCATTGTTGCAGCTGGTGGTATCGAACTTCCGACATCCTGCTTCAGGGTCCCAAAACGCAACACTGGATGCTATACTTATGTGGCTTATTAAAACAGTTGCTAAGTCCGGCGATCCTTCAGGTAACAAATTTCTACATCTCAAGCCTGGAGCTTCATGGGCAGTACTAAGCGGGGTTATAATCAGGGCAAGGTAAGAATGACCATAACCCGTATTGGGGGACTTATCGACGCTGGTGGCTCCCAGGGAATGCAGCAGTTCCATTGCTGCTACCGATCTGATGACTTCAGCGTGGGCTCGCTGTCAGCAGCCGCCCCCGGGGCGATGTAGTAGTTTGCCTCACCGAAGATGCGCTTTTTGCCTGTCAGCTTCAGCTGCCAGCATTGCGCAGCATCCGACCAGGACGCTGCCGCCAACGGTCCAATGACGTTTCGTCTTTTCATTGGGAAACCTGAGTCTGACTTTGCTTCGAAGCTGCAGTGGGGTCGTGCTCAGGTTGATGCCTGTCTCGATCTGCTGCAACGTGCCGCTGGAATTACGCTGCATCGGTGCTTTCTTACTTACTAGCTCAACGAGAACCTAAGTCATTCAAGTCGCTTCCGGGGAATCCGCTGTGTATGCAATGCACTGCTTGGAGATCAAAACCCACTTATAACTATACCCATGAACCTTCAAGTAAGCCCTATAAACCCTATACCCTTATAGAATTCCTATGGTTCGCTTTCATAGGGACCCCTAAAGGAACCCTTATAACTACCCATGAACCTCCAAGCAAGCGCAAACCTGCCCCAAACGGTTGCCCGCTGAGCCTTGTCCGGGTCGGCGCAGGGTAGCGCCGCATAGCGCACCACGTGGGAGGCCCCCATGTCATGGTTGACTTTGGGGGGTGTATTTAGGAATTTAGGGTTCAGGGTTCAGGGTCTGGGGCCTATGTTCAGGGTTTAGTGGGAGGCTCCCACGTCATGGTTGACCACCTAAAACTACCCATGAACCTCCTCCACGCAGGGTTTTGAGTGTAGGGTTCAGGGTTTAGTTTCAGGAGGTCCTAGGTCTGGTGCGTGGGAGGCTCCCATGTCATGGCTGACTTTGGGGCTTTGTGTTAGGGATTTTCGGGGATTAGGGATGGGGATGCACGATTTGATTGCTATGTGTGTGTGTGTGTGTACAAATTCAAAAGCAAGTATGTATATATATATATATATATATATATATGGTTTAGGCGATTAGGGCTTGCTGGGCTGGTTAGGGTTCTTGGGCTGTCGGAATGTGGCTGTAAGAACCTGAAATACAGAACAGGGCTTAGCCCTTGCTTCGTAGTCTGCGGATCGGGTTTAGGGTCGAGGGTGCTACTATAGGGTTCTTAATAGGCCCATTATACTTTCATCATAATAAGGAACCCCAAAATAGTACTTAGCTATTTAGGCCCCTATAGTAGACCCGGTAGTTATTAAGGCCCCTGTGCTACAGCACCTGCACCACATCTTGCGAGGCATGTGCCGATGCTTAAGATCGCAGAGAGCTCACCGGATGGACGAACATACAAGACAGCTTGCAGCAGCTTAACAGCTTAATATAGGGGCCTTCATAATTAGAATAGGGTTTGGGGGTACATTATACTATACTTATAACAAGGAACGCTAAGAATCATAATCATATTCGTAATTGTTTAGGCGCCTACATTAGCTGGTTGCAAGTTTTGGGAGTAGAACTCGCTTTGCCAAGGTGGGATAGGATTCAAGAGGTCAGGATAGGTGAATGTCCGAGAGAGGCATCATTCGCAACCCTAATCTACCCTGACCACTTGATAGGGGGGCCTTAATAATTACCTAGACTATTGTGGGTGGGGGTCCTTTATTAGAACTATAGTACAATGGGCCTCAACACCCTGTTCTAATTCATAATACCCTTATCGTATCCTTTATAGTAGCCCCATTGACCCCTTTTACAAGGAACCCCTGCTGCTACCCGGCCCTCCAAAGTTCAATCCCTCAGCCGAAGCCCAAAGCCCCCAAACCCAAATCCCCCCAAGTCGCCAACACCCCTCAAAAAAAAAACAAAGTCCTAAAACCCTCCAGCCCGGAAAAACTTAATGCCCTCTAATATACCCCAAATACCCACTATTAAGGGTCATATAAGGGCCCCATCAAAGCGCCATCAATGCGTCCTAGTATATATATATATATATATAGATCCCTAAAAACCTTAAAACGCAACTTCGAACGAAGCCTAAAGCGTGGGATCGACCTGGGATCCTGATCCTCCTCCGCCGGGGCATCTTCGGCTTCGGCGGGCCTCTTTCTCTTCGGGTTGGGGGGGGGTTGGGGGGGTTGTCTTTTTGGGTGGGGTTGGGGGGGGGGGGGGGGGGGGGGGGGGGGGGGGGGGGGGGGGGGTTCGGGATTTTTGGGAGTAGTTGTCTGTTTCGGGTTTAGGGTTTCAGGGTTTTAGGGTTAAGGGCTTAGGGTTTGGCTTTTTCTCTTCGGGTTCGGGGTTTTGGGCCTAAACCATCCCAAACGCAACTGGCTTGCAATTTGCTTTAGCGCAGCTCTCGTCGCAATCGTATTCTGGTTTCGTGCTGAAACATGGCTCTCTGCAGATCTACGTCATCGCACCCTCCCCCAAGAACTTCACGTACCACTATGCTAGTTGCAACAACAGCCCACAAACCTTTTTTTGGACCTTAGGGGTTTACTCCTCAACTCTAACTTGGACCTTAGCAAATAACTCCTCAACTCTAACCCTCAGATTCTACACGTTAAACGCCCCTAAACCCTTTACTCAGACATGTTCAAGGAGGCCTTACCATTGTTGTTACTCTTATTATAAAGTACTGTTCTATCTTACTGTTCTTATCCTGATTATTAGTACTCTTATATTTATCAATGACCATTATTGTGACTGTTCTTGTGATTGCTGAAGATTGCGTACCTGCCTGGCCTGGGGGACGCTCCCTCTGTCTTGGGCTTCTCGTCTGCAGCCTCTGCAGCTTCCGAAACCTCGAGGGCAGGGCTTAGGGTTTAGGGTATAAGGGTTTTGAGGTGTAGGGTTTAGGGCTTAGGGTTCCGGGGATGTCTAGGGATGCTTAGGGGTTTAGGGTTTAGGATTTAGAGCTTGAAAGATTATGGCTTGGGTTGGGGACTGCGAGTGGATGTGAGTCTGTTCCCTCTTTGGGGTGCTGGTAGTAAACAGCAAACGAACAATGTGCATGGAACAGCCAAAGAGACTCCGAATTCGGCGTGCCCTAGCGCTTCCCTGGTACATGCGTTTAAGGCCCTCAACTCAAGCCCTTACCTACAGCCCAAACCCAAGCTAAAAGGGCCGGGAGGGAAGGGGCAGCTGCACAGTCAATGGGGCACCAAGGGCTTCTGGCTCTTTCTTAATGCGTCTATTGGGACCTGTGGAGGACCCTCAAACCCTGCAGCTTTAGGAGGGGTTTACGGGTTATAGTGGTTTAGGGCCCAAAAGCGCTGGAACCTCAAGCCTCTCTAGAAGGGCCACAGCAATCAAACTCGCAAGGCGCAAGTACGATCCTTAAGCTGGGTTCCCTCATTTCCTGCCAAAGAGCCCATTAAGGTACCATAAGTCACACATGACTCCACTCTGTCTGCCCTGGTCAGTATATGTATGTGGTCATGTCTTCCGACCGGCAGGATGGTAAGAGTGACTAACCTAGTTCATAGTTGGCATAGGATTAAAAAATCATGCATGCTTATTCCTTATTGGGTCTTAGTACCCATAAAAATTTCAAATGTTAACCAACTATGACCAAGTAACATTTTTCAAAGACTAAGAGCCGACAAGTTACTCCAACTAGGATGCCCAGTAACCTCGGAATCAAAAGGGCTCCTTTTTTGGTATTGGGCAGCTTGATAAGGAACCTAGGACTACAAAGGGGGAATAAGGGTACTACTGGGCATCTTCGCTAATTCAGATGACTCCAGCAAACAAAAACGCTTCCAACCCCGCACTCCAATCTGTCCAACAGTGCCTGTGCTGGTGCCGCCTGGTCGGCAGAAGGCTTCGTGTCAGCCTGCGCAGAAGCCACGATACCCAGCGAACCCGGGAAGGAACGGTCAGAAATCAAGCACAGCCAAAACTTCCGGACACAAAACCACAGCATCCTAACGTACAGGCCTGTGCTATTAGTGTAAGAGCATTCTGGTGTGATTTACAGTCTGTTTACATAGGACTCTTGGGTTATAGAGGTGATGGCACGAAGTGTCCAGAATGTCACTCCACGCGATGTCTAGCCACCCACGCGCATGCGGCCGGATGGATTTGCACAGCTTGAACACAGCTCTCCTGTCACGCTCGCCACATGCGTTGAGCAACTGTTAAAACAGCCGCATAGAGTCTTCTGCTTCGTGGCTGTCCTTTGGGAGGCACGGCATAGCCGAGCATGGAGTAGCGTCGTGCATGTTCTTGATTTGGAATCGAAGCTCGTTTCTTGCATTCAGCACCGCGTTCAACTGCATCATGACGTAGTTGCCCGCTCTGGTGTGAAACCCTTCATCGCAACTGCCTTGGGAGTCAGGAAAGTGTGGCCGGTTCACAAGCATACCGCTGTCAAGAACAATAGCATGTGCAAACTGAGGCATGGCATGCTCGGCATGGACCCGGTTGTGCAAGGTTGTTTCTGGTACGATCGCTTGCAGCCGATATTGATGATGCCCACGCGCCTTAAGTCAAACTTGGTTTACAGACTCAGACTTGCTGAAACTTATAAGGTTTATAAGGACCACTTGTGAGAGATTATATCGGAATAATTTTCGGGCATCCACTCTCCCACTCCCCCTGGAGCACCAGTTAGTAGACACACAAGCCCGGCCCAGGAACCTCAGCCCCAGGAGCCCCGAAACCAAAAATCCTAATGGATGTGTTTTTTTTAACGGGCTCTTTTCCATATGCAGGCACAGCTAGAACTCCTGAGCATCTGTTTAGGGTTTAGGGGAACCCAAAACCCGGGGCCGTGACAGTTAGCATAGGTCTTGGAATGATGTGTTGGCATACTATTGCTGCGTAGTCAGACCTCCACTTGGAGGTTCATGGGTAGTTATAACTGGGGTTATAAGTCCCCTAATATATGGGTTATAAGTATAGTTACCCTAATTTTAACCCTACTTATCACTGCCCATGAACCTCCAAGTATGTGCAGCCCGGAACCAAAAAATCCATCAACCATGAATCTTAAACACTGGGTCAAATCCCCAACCCTGCACCTTGCTTGGAGGGTCGGGGGACTTAGTAACTGGTTGTTCTAGGGACTTGTAAATACCATAACCCCAATTAGGGTCCCTTTTAGGGAACTTATAAGTCTACTTACTACCTACTTACTAAGTCCCCCGACCCTCCAAGTGAGGCCCTGAGGACTGAACACTGACACTGAGACCCTCAGCCCGAAAACCAAAACCGAAACCTACGGTCGATGATATCAATCCTGCAGTACCCTAAGGACCCTAAACTATGGGAATCATGGTATATTCCTTATTATGGGTAATGCAGGATTTTTTAACATCAACCGTAGGACGGACGTTGTACCCAAAGGCCCCAAAGTAGTTCCTTTTGGGGTTCAGCCACGCTTAAACCCCAAAACTTTCAACCTTTTAAGGTCTTATACTATCCCCTCAGAAGAGACATGCATTTCAGGAAGCAGGTGACCGAAGTACACCCACCGAGGAATAGGATCCTTAGTAAAAGGACCTGAGACCTCTATAAGCCCAAAAAACAACAGGAACAAACTCTTACAAACTCCTATGTATATATATATATATATATATATATTAATATGTGTATATATATATATAAATATGTATATATATATATATGTATATGTATATGTGTATATATCCTGATGAACATAATGATTCCCTAGGGAACCTTTTCTCATCACATAAAAACCCGATCAGAGACAGTCATAAAAACCATAAAGATGGAACATTATACTATAACCCTAGACCCTAAACCCCTAAACCCTGATCCCTAAACCCTGATCCCTAAAATAATCTCATGGCCCTGGGGAAAGCAAAAGAGATCCCAGCACCAATCAGTCTACTTGGAGGTTCATGGGTAGTTATAAGTAGGGTTATCAGTCCCCTAATATGGATTATAAGTATTACAGCTACCCTACTTATAACCCCACTTGTAACTACCCATGAGCCTCCAAGCAGACCCATGTTTCAACTTTCTGGGGTGCGCTGTACATAAGGGCTCCCAAAATGGACATAAGCATACGCATTTTGTCAGGATATATCGGGCTTCGTTATAAGGGGTGTGTGTTTTGCTTCGGGACCCCCGCAACCCTCATGGATCCTGTCAAAGACGCGATGCCTTTGAGGGCGGCTGAGCTGGCTCTGGGTCAGCTGCCGCTGGAGCCTCCTGCAGGATTTACACTCGGGGCCTCCAGAATTACAAGTTAGAAGATGACCGGATGTTATGGGGGGGTTTATGTTACAAAGCACATCATAAACTTGATGATACAAAACTTTGCAAACCCCTTCTAAGCCCAATACAAAAACCACAAAAAATATGCAATATAGGGGCCTTAATAATTAGAATAATTACGGTTTCGGGGCCCAATAGACTATACTTATAGTAAGGAACCCACCAAACAAGTATTGGATTGGATTGGATTGCGGACCGTCGAGCGGCTATTCGCTTCGCGTCCCAACACTGACAAATTCAATGCAAGGTGAAACAGTGTTGATCCCGGCTCCTCCAGTAAGCCAAAAAGGTAGTCCCCAAGGGTCCGTGTACTCATATAGTATATACATAGGGCCTTAAAGTACTCACTATATAGGTACATTGGTCCCAAAGTATATACTATTTGGGTACATTATGGACCCTTAGTGAGTGGCAGTTATTTAAGCCCCTTAACTTGGAGGGTCGGGGGACTTAGTAAGTAGGTAGCAAGTAGACTTATAAGTACCCGAAAAGGGACCCTAGTTGGGGTTATGGTGCCTATAAGTTATAAGTCCCAAAAATAACCAGTTACTAAGTCCCCCTAAACCCTAAACCCTATACCCTTATAGAATCCCTATAGATCCCTTTAAAGGACCCCTTTAAAGGAACCCCTTATAGTTACTAAGTCCCCCCGACCCTCCAAGTACAGCCATGGAACTTGAACTCGCCAGGCCCTAAACCTCAAAGCAGCAAGCGCCTCCGCAGGGGCGTCGCAATAGTTTTCGCCTGGGCCATATCTTTCGATGGCGGCATTCAGAGCCTGGACACCGGAATTTGAGGGATTAGGGCTTGCCTCTGTTTTTGATCCCCTTTTCCGAGTCGTTTAGGATTTAGGGTTTAGGCTTAGGGCTTAAGGGCGTCGGGTTGACATGCGCAGCTGTTGTCCTGAAATTTGGTCAATCGACAAAAAACCACAGGCACAACACAGCGTATTTCCGAGGAAGCAATTGTGGCACGATTGAAGTCTTCGACTACGTGTTCACAAGATTCCACTTCCCTCACCAACAACATAACAATACAAATGCTGGTGTGTACGGAGGTACGCATGTACGGTAAGTACGTATGTGGTGTTGTACATATGGATGCTTGTATATGTTTGCTTTAGATTGGTTGTCGGCACAGTGCGCCTCTCAGGTCAACATCCAGTGCTGCACAGAGTGTTTGCGCACAAGCTTCTCGCATGCTCACACTGCCTGCCCTTCTTGAAAGAAAACACGGTGTTAGATGTGCAAGCTGGAGAAAAAAACTGAACCCTGACACCCCCAAACCCTTAGCCCTAAGCCTAAAGCCTGGGATATCAGACACTCTAAATCTAGATGCCTGTCCAAAGCCCACATTGCGAAGCTGTAGCTAGAAGCGGTCGCAAGAACGCATTGGCATAGGTAGCCTTAGACCAACCCTAAAGGGCACCATATTGAAGCGCCCCCTGCCCCACCCTCTCCCGACTCTGCTCCACAGGTTTACATTCCACACAAGCCAAACCCTAAGCCCTAGACTCTAAATCCTACATGCCCTAAACCCTAAACTCCCAAACCATAACCCCCTAAACTCTAAATCCTACATGCCCTAAACCCTCAACCCCTAAACCATAACCCCCCTAAACTCTAAATCCTACATGCCCTAAACCAGCCCTCTTCACCGCGGCCTTTTCCAGACGTTTCTTCTCCAGGGGCTTCAGCTTCAGGTCCGCAGCGAAGGTGTCAAAAACCTGCGCGCGAAACCAGAACTTGCTTGGAGGGGGGGGCTTAGTATGGGGCTCCTTTAAAGGGGATTCGAAGGGTTCCTTTAAAGGGCTCTATAGGGGTACTACAGGGTTTAGGGTTTAGGGTTCAGGGACTTAGTAAGTAGGTAATAAGTAGACTCATAAGTACCCGAAAAGGGACCCTAATTGGGGTTATGGTACTTATAAGTCCCTAAAATAACCAGATACTAAGTCCCCCGACCCTCCAAGTTGCACCCATACAGTAACAATCTGTAATAGGGCTTAAGGCCTGATATACCTCTATTAAAGTTACTATTCAATTGACACCTAGGCAAAACCTGTACAATTGACCAGGACCCCAACTGCCCTATGATAGAGCCCTTACAACCTGAAATAGAAGGAATGTCTAGGTGCACGATTAGCTAAATTCGAAAATCCCAACCCTAAGCACATGGCCGAGCGGATAGCCGCATTTCATATGATGCTTCAACTGGAACCTTGATTACTACAAGACATCGGTAGTGCGATCCGTCATGTGGAAGCTCCACTTGCCTCCGATGTCTTTCCCGAGCAGTACACGAAGGCAAACAAACCAGCTTGCTCGGCGGATGCAAAGCACATGAGCGACGACGTTTATTATTTAGTATTCGGCTAGAGGACGCGTATCCTTACTGCGGGCCCTGACCTCGGTCCACGCGAAGGGCTGGATTCGGGGCTGATGTCAGAAACTTGGGGGGTTTCTACTAGTAACTATATGAGTGGTTGTCAAATTAAGAGTCCCTGAGTCCCTATTATAATACGGCACCCATTATTTAGGGTACCCAAAAAGGGACCCCTATTTTGACAACTACCCATAGTATGAAGAATCTATTTAACATATTTGCAACAATGGCTTCATGCTGTAGCAGCAGTGCAGCAGCAGGAAGCAACGCCCCGAAACGCCTCCTGCGTTTGTCTGGTAGCAGCGAAAAGCAATACGTCCTGATGATTTCAAGCGCAGGAACGATCATTTTGCTGGTCTTTTTCGGAACCGGAGAATCGTCCAGCAGCGCTGCGCTAGCAGGAGCGGTGGGATCCTTGCTTCTAATCTGCTGCGTGAGAAATGACCACGCAAGGCCATTTGAAGATCCTTTGGCTCCTTGATGTTGGCTTCGTGGAAGAGTAGATGCTTAATTGCGTTATCACCCCAGCCAAAAATCCCATCGCAGTCGTGCTTCAGATGCTTCTCTACTCCGAAGCGGAGTGCCACTTCCCAGTTGTGCTCTGCCACAACATGTCATGTGGTCAAGGGCTTCATCTCATCGCACTTGCGAGACCTTTGCGGCCTGGGTAGGGCCCAAAGTGCACCCTCAGCCCTCAGCCAAAAAAAACACCAACAAGTTTCGAAATCACAACCCTAGGTATATCCCATCTTTGCGTCAGCAAGCAAAATGAGGATATCCACAAGTATCGATACTATTCCTTAGGGCTCCTTGTCATAATTAAACTCTACCATACCCCCCACAAAACCATTAAGGCCCCATGTTTCAAAATTCTATAGAACCTTTAAACGAACCTCATACTGACTTTTAGGGTATTCAGGGAAGTGTTCTGATTCTCTACATACTACAGAGCCGGATCGGTGGCTCAACGCCAGAGCTTATGCCAAATCGCGAGATTGGGGTGTTGATAAGACATACCGGTAAGTAGTGAGACAAGCTCTGACCAACATAAAAATAACAACAACTACTCAAATCAACATCATAAGAACGAAAATAGCAATACAACCATATCAATACTAGTAGCAATAGTCACGGGATTTGTTGTATTTAATTAAGGGTCCTCATGTTTAAAAGTCTATATGGGAGTTTCCAAAAATAGGGGGCCTTAATATAGTACCCTGAATAGTAGGACCCTTATTATAAGGACCCCAAAATAAGTAAGGTACCCTAATATCCGGAAACTCCCCTATCAAAACCCTTCTTTCTTGCACACCCCCCATGAAGGGCTTGGGTTTCGGGTGAAGGCTCAGAGTTGAGCATTGAGGGCTTTCGGATTTGTTCGACTTTTTTTGGATAAGGCAATTAAGGCAACTACGGGTTTAGGGTTTAGGGTTTTGGTTAAGGCAATTAAGGCTTCAAGAGGTTCCTTTTTTCGTGCATTATTCGGCATGCCCCCGACCTAAGCAAGTTTGGCTTCTACTTGGCCGCAAAACGTCGCGGACTCACCAGAGGATATCACTCTAAACGCAAAACAACACCGAAACACTGAACCCTGAACCCCGGAACCGCTAAACCCCCGAACCCCTTACTAAACTACTAAACCCCCATATACGCTCTCAACCCTGAACCAGAGGGTCCAAGTATTCCCTACTTTAGTATTTTAGGGCCTTTTTAGGTATCAGAAACCACAAATAAGGATCACTGGGACCCTTAGGGTGAACCAAGCCTGCATGACGTCACCCAAGCATTCTGCACCGCGCGACTGGCACCACGCAACACCCTGCGCAGGGCCCGGTTCAGGATTCAGAGTTTCAGAATGGTGTCCACATAGGCTACCCAGGGGCCCATCAGGGGCCCATTAGTAGTTCCTTTTTGGGATGACCTCACAAAATTCTAAGTATGAACCCCAAAAAAGAACTACTTGAGGGCCTTAGGGTGGGGGCGTTCTGCAACGTTTAATCATGGTTTGTCTTGTCTTGGTGTGTGCGTCGACCCTCCCGAAAAATTTTAAGGGATCTGGGCCTGGGAGCCTCGCATATGATGATGACTGATGATGATGATGGTGATGATGATGTTGCGGCCCATGAACCTTGAACAAGCCTCGGAACCTGATGACATTGATGACAGATGATGACGATGAGGACTCCACGGGGCATGCTTAATTTTCCAAGCCTCGATGATGACTGGTTACCCTCAGTCAGGGAGTCTGTGTTCGACTGAATCTGCGACGGAACAAGACTCGCCGCAAGCAACCCAGCTCCCTGGGCTGAGACCTGTGCTGAGCCTGACAACCCAACGAACTATTCTACCTGGGAGCCTGGGAACCTAGGAACCGAACCTTTGCCGAGCCTCGTGATGATTGTCAGATTGTCATGTCACGGCACATGTCTCAGCCCAGCCAGGGAGGGAGTCTTGCGGCAGATCTTCAACCGCAGATGCATTCGGCAACAGTCGCAAAGCCGGACTGGTGAGGAGCAGCATCATCATATTATGATGATGTTTCTCCTAACCAGTCCGGCTTCCCGAGTAGCGGTTGAGAGCATGCCGAGCTTGCACACGCTCTCCTGCAGCCCGTGTCTGGGAACAGGCAAACAGGCAAAGAGTGTTAGTCTCCAGCAACCTTTTAGAAACTGTCAGACCAATCCGGCTGGACTACAGACAACTTGCAAGTCAACTCTACAAGCCCGTGGCACGCATATCCTCTGGGCCCCCTGGGCCTGGAAGCCTCGCATATGACTGATGACTGATGATGATGATGGTGATGATGATGTTGCGGCCCATGAACCTTGAACGGGCCTGGGAACCTGATGACATTGATGACTGATGATGGTGATGATGATGTTGTGGCCCATGAACCTTGAACGGGCCTGGGAACCTGATGACATTGATGACAGATGATGACGATGAGGACTCCACGGGGCATGCTTATTAAATTTATTTAAATTTATTATTGTAGCCTCGATGATGACTGTCATGCCACGGCACAGGTCTCAGCCCAGCTATTCTACCTGGGAGCCTGGGAACCTAGGAACCGAACCTTTCCCGAGCCTCGTGATGATTGTCATGTCACGGCACATGTCTCAGCCCAGCCAGGGAGGGAGTCTTGCGGCAGATCTTCAGCCGCAGATGAATTCGGCAACAGTCGCGAAGCCGGACTGGTTAGGAGAAACTTAATTAATTTCATTTGCGATTGCCGAGCTGAACCTGGAAGCCGATACGACACGGGCTGAAGGAGAACATGCCGAGCTTCGACACGCTCTCCTGCAGCCCGTGTCTGGGAACAGGCAAACAGGCAAAGAGTGTTAGAACCCAGCAACCTTGTGAAACCTAAAACTCTCAGACCAATCCGGCTGGACTACAACTTGCAAGTCAACTCTACAAGCCCGTGGCACGCATATCCTCTGGGCCCTCTGGGCCTGGAAACCTCGACTGATGACTGATGATGATGATGGTGGATGATGATGATGATGTTGCGGCCCATGAACCTTGAACGGGCCTGGGAACCTGATGACATTGATGACTGATGATGGTGATGATGATGTTGCGGCCCATGAACCTTGAACGGGCCTGGGAACCTGATGACATTGATGACAGATGATGACGATGAGGACTCCACGGGGCATGTGTTAAAATTATATCTTTATTTAAAATTTAATTAGCCTCGATGATGACTGTCATGCCACGGCACACGTCTCAGCTGGGTTCAGACTCCCTGACTGAGGGTAACAGACTGAGCCTGGCAACCCAACGAACTATTCTACCTGGGAGCCTGGGAACCTAGGAACCGAACCTTTCCCGAGCCTTGTGATGATTGTCATGTCACGGCACATGTCTCAGCCCAGCCAGGGAGTCTTGCGGCAGATCTTCAGCCGCAGATGAATTCGGCAACAGTCGCGAAGCCGGACTGGTTAGGAGAAACTTAATAATTTCATTTGCGGTTGCCGAGCTGAACCTGGAAGCCGATACCACACAGGCATGCAGGAGAGCATGTCGATTCGACACGCTCTCCTAGCCCGTGTGGGAACAGGCAAACAGGCAAAGAGTGTTAGAACCCAGCAACCTTGTGAAACCTTCAACTCTCAGACCAATCCGGCTGGACTACAACTTGCAAGTCAACTCTACAAGCCCGTGGCACGCATATCCTCTGGGCCCTCTGGGCCTGGAAACCTCGACTGATGACTGAAGATGATGATGGTGCTGGTGATGATGATGTTGCGGCCCATGAACCTTGAACGGGCCTGGGAACCTGATGACATTGATGACTGATGATGGTGATGATGATGTTGCGGCCCATGAACCTTGAACGGGCCTGGGAACCTGATGACATTGATGACAGATGATGACGATGAGGACTCCACGGAACCATTATTATATTTTATCAGCCCAGGGAGCTGGGTTGCCAGCGGAGCAATTCAAAGTTCTGCCGAACACAGACTCCCTGACTGAGGGTAACAGACTGAGCTTGGCAACCCAACGAACTATTCTACCTGGGAGCCTGGGAACCTAGGAACCGAACCTTTCCCGAGCCTCGTGATGATTGTCATGTAACGGCACATGTCTCGGCCCAGCCAGGGAGGGAGTCTTGCGGCAGATCTTCAGCCGCAGATGAATTCGGCAACAGTCGCGAAGCCGGACTGGTTAGGAAAACTTATTTTAGCCGAGCTGAACCTGGAAGCCGATACCACACGGGCACGGCATGCAGGAGAACACCTCGAGCTTCGACACGCTCTCCTGCATGCCCGTGAACCTGGGACGGCGCGGAAGCGGCAGAATCTCTGCCGCTTCCACACTGTTTTTCTCCAGAAATTGTGACACCTAAAACTCTCAGACCAATCCGGCTGGACTACAACTTGCAAGTCAACTCTACAAGCCCGTGGCACGCATATCCTCTGGGCCCTCTGGGCCTGGAAGCCTCGCATATGACTCAGATGACTGATGATGATGATGATGGTGATGATGATGTTGCGGCCCATGAACCTGGAACGGGCCTGGGAACCTGATGACATTGATGACGATGATGACGATGAGGACTCCACGGCGCATGCTTAATTTTCCAAGCCGTTGAGCCTGGACCTGCAATTGATGTTCCGCGTGCACGCCGTGCATTCCCCGCAGCATCAATTCGAACCAGGTGTTTCCAGTGGAAACACCTGGTTCGATTGATGCTGCGTGTGGCGCCTGGGGCCTGAAGTCTGTTGCTGCTCTGTTGCATGCACCGGCAGTGAACATCCACGGAACGGCCACCGGCAAGGTTTCCATGTCCCCAGACTCCCTCAGCGACTCTGCCACGGTCATCTGTCCGCCCTTAAAGGGTGGACAGATGACGGTGGCAGAGGCGAACCCAGGCGAACAACCAGGGAGCCTGGCAGTAACCTTAAAATCTTAAATATTGGGAGCCTGGGAGCCTGGGAACCTATGACTAGGAACCAGTCTCAGCAACTCAGGCCACAAAGTCGGAGCGTCGGCTGGCGCCGGTGTGGGCACCAAAGCAGCCTGGCAACACGGGGAGCGACTGTGTTGCCTATCAGCAGTGACAGTGAAATTACATCATCCAGGGTCCTTTTAGGTGGGATGTTGGGCACCCACGAAGCAACCCTTCAATGCATAGAAAAGACCCTTCAATGCAACTTTTTTGAGAATCAGCGCGTTCAAGGGTCACAAGGTTGCATCCAAGGGTCCCTCAAAGACTAAGATGCTGCTGGATGTTGGCTGGGCACCCACGATACAACCCTTCAATGCATCCAAAAGACCCTTCAATGCACCTCTCTTAAGAATCAGCGTGTTCAAGGGTCAAAAGGTTGCATCCAAGGGTCCCTCAAAGATGCTGCTGGATGTTGGGCACCCACGATAAAATTCCTTCAATGCAACTTTTGAGAATCAGCGCGTTCAAGGGTCACAAGGTAGCATCCAAGGGTCCCTCAAAGATGCTGGATGTTGGGCACCCACGATACAACCCTTCAATGCATCGAAAAGACCCTTCAATGCACCTCTCTTAAGAATCAGCGCGTTCAAGGGTCAAAAGGTTGCATCCAAGGGTCCCTCAAAGATGGCTGGATGTTGGGCATCCACGAAGCAACCCTTCAATGCTTCCGGGTTTAGGGCTTAAGGTTTAGGGTTTAGGGGTTTAGGGTTTAGGCTGGTTTAGGGTTTAGGGTAAAAGACCATTTCAATGTAACTTTTTGGAGATTCAGCGCATTCAAGGGTCACAAGGTTGCATCCAAGGGTCCCTCAAAGATGCTGGATGTTGGACACCCACGAAGCAACCCTTCAATGCATCGAAAAGACCCTTCAATGCACTTTCTCGGAGATTCAGCGCATTCAAGGGTCACAAGGTTGCATCCAAGGGTCCCTCAAAGATGCTGGATGTTAGTAGGCATCCACGAAGCAACCCTTCAAGGCATCCAAAAGACACTTTAATGCACATGTTTTAAGAATCAACGCAGTCAAGGGTCACAAGGTTGCATCCAAGGGTCGCTGACTGTCAAGCCATTATGACCGCCATGTACCAGACCCTGCACTCAATCAAGTCAGGCTGGCCATACGGATGTCGAGATTTCGGGCGCCAACTGCAGCAACACCACTTCCTTGCCATTGTCAGTACAAAGACCCTTTAACTTCAGCAGAAGTTTCAATAGACCAATTGCATCCAAGGGTCTTTTTAAGCGGAATGTTGGGTACCCACGAAGCAACCCTTCAATGCATCAACAAGACCCTTCAATGCACCTTTTTTGAGAATCAGCGCGTTCAAGGTTGACAAGGTTGCATCCAAGGGTCTTTGTAGTAGGGATGCGGGATGTTGGGCGCCAACGATACAACCCTTCAATGCATCCAAAAGACCCTTCAATGCACCTTTATTGAGAATCAGCGCGTTCAAGGGTCACAAGGTTGCATCCAAGGGTCTTTGTAGGCATGCGGGATGTTGGGCACCCACGAAGCAACCCTTCAATGCATCGAACAGACCCTTCAATGCACCTCGGAGAATCAGCGCATTCAAGGGTCATCAGGCTGCAATTCAAGGGTCGATGCATCACCCGTCAAGCCATTATGACCGCAGTTGGCCAGCCTGTACGCAGGCGCCCGTCCCACTGCAGGAGGACCTGGCGAGAATAATGGTCTAAGTACGACTCAAATGCATGAGACTCACCGGCTCGCCGCGGCGCGGGTTTGGAGGAGCCTGCTAGCCGAGAATCGTCCGCTGTCCTGGTCAGAGAAAACATCAACAAGTCTTGACAAAGACGCGCTAGCAAATCGAGCTGCATCGGCTACCTCCCGAAATTTGATTCCCGTGCAGCCAGTCGGTATTGTCATCGTCGGCTACTGTACAAGCTAAGGTTTCAATGGCCCACACAGCGACAGTCGTGCCAGGGAGCGGACAAAGTAAACTAAAAATCACCAGCTCACAGCTCCAAGCCTGGGAGCCTGGGAGCCTTGGGAGCCTTTGACTCCGGGCGAGAAGTGCCACGATCGCCTGAGACCTCACTGCCGGCTGCCCTTACCACCTCCGGCTTCTG
>CAJNDT010004524.1:147005-372005 GCA_905221615.1 Symbiodinium sp. CCMP2592
AAAGCCCAACGTGTGCCAGCAACGCTGTTCTGGGCAGAGGCAGACGCTGCCGGCAAAGGCAGGCGCAAGCCCGGCACGAAAGAGGCCGGCTTCCACGACCTGCCTTTCGAAGCAGCTGCCTCTGCTCTCTTCGCTGCCTCGGCGGCGGCTGCTTCACGGCCTCTGACAATTGCAGCCAGAGTTCCAGAACGTGCCTGGCGTGGCTTGCTGGGCCCCTGCTTTCGTTCTTTGTTGTAGGTCATGCGGAACCGACGCCCAAAGTGACGAATCCACAGTTCACCACAAAGAACCCCGAAGTCAGTTGGGGTCAGCACGGCACCTTCGCTCTCCGGCTTCCGGAAAAATTCTTCCTCTCGCTGGGGACCTTCAACTGCCACCTCGAGGATGGAGGCAATGGTTGAGCCATTTGGAGTGAGGGGTCCGGAATGCGCCTCCAGCTGTGTGAGCAAGTGTCCCAAATCCCTTCCCAGCGTGGTCGTGTTGATCTTCAAGGACAAGAAGAAAGCAATGAGGGCATGACAATCCTCTGTCCATGGAAGTTTGTGTGCATGCCGTGCACGCCACGCTGGCCGAAGCAACCAAGACCACGCATGTTTGTTCCCGAAGCCTGGGTCCTTTGACTTAGCTGCTTCTAGAAGAGGATGCAATTTGCGAGCAAATCGTCCAAACAGCACGGCTGTACCGTGCGAAAGCTTGAGCATATCACAGAGCTTGCGTGTAGAGTCCACTAGCTCCTGTTGTCGGTTCGTCTCCTGCCACAGCCGAAGGTTGAATACCTGCAGAGCCACGGCGATCTCATCCTCCGTCAGATCTACTCGCAAACGCTCCAGCATCGCCTCGACCACGTGCGCCATAGTTCCCATGATCTGCCTTACATCAGAAATGCCGGCCTTCGTGCACAGGTAGTGGACTCTGTTGCCATAGAAGATCCTAGGTGTGCCACGGCGGGCATACCAGCGAAGCCTACTGGAACACAACCGCTATGACGACGACAAACTTGCAGGGTAGTTGCGGCTCTGGTGTCTGGATCTCCTCGTAAACTAACTGGGTTGCACACCTCCTGGGAGCCTGGGAGCCTGGAGCCTCGGAGCCGTCCACGGAACTGGGAACCTGCGAGCTGTCGGAGAGGATGTATCCATCCACAAATAAGAACCGCTGGCGCTTGGTGAACTCTTCCAGCACTCTGGGGGTGCAGGATACATCTGGATCCTCAATGTCAAAGTTCCTGCGCAAGAAACCCAGGCACTCAGATGTGTAGTCGCAAGTGAGTCCACAGCGCATGAGGACTGCTGCATTCATGTTTTGCAAGGCGCGCTCTGCTCGGGAGCGAATCTCGACCGTGTTTCTCTCCTGTGTGTCATACAACGGACATTTCAACATACATGACATACATGCGTAGAGTACATACATACTATTACATTACATACATACATGCATACATACTACATACATAATACTTACATACATTAAATTACATACATACATACATACAAACATACAAACATACAAACATACAAACATACATACTATACATACATAACATACTACGATACATACACACATACATACAAACATTCAATGTTTAAAATAATTTAATTTATTGAATATTAAATTAGTTCATACTCAGTCATACAATACATACATACATACATACATACATACATGCCATACATACATACATACATACATACATACACACATACATACATACATACTATACATACATACATACATACATACATCATACATACATACATACATACATACATACATACATACATACATACTATACATACATACATACATACATACATTGTATTATGTTAGTAATAATATGTCTAATAATACCTACATGCATACATACATACATACATACAATGCCAATACAATACATACATACATACATACATACATACGTATCATACATACATACATACATACATACAAACATACATACATACATACATAATACATACACACATACATACTTTAAATTTCTTAACGCTACACATACATACATACATACTACATACATACATACATACATACCTACATACATACGTACATTCATACATACTTACATCCATGCTTTACTTACATAATACATACTACATACATACATGCATACATACATACTCATACATAATACTTACATACATACATACATACATACATACATACATACGTACATGCCATACATACATACATACATACAATTCAATTTAGATACTACACATTGAAAGTGATTTACCATGCATTAATACATACATACATACATACATACATACATACATACATACATACTACATATCATATACATAATACTAAGACTACATACTTAGTTATTATTGAATAAAAGTTAATATATTATAAAATTAATTAAATAGTTATTAATCATTGTCATTAATATTTATTAATTTAAATTATTATTATTATTAAATTATTAAATAATAATTACGTACATACATACATCCGCACATACATGCATTAATACAATCCATACTAAGACTAAGATTTAATACACAATAATTAAATTAAAATAAATAATAATTATTAAATTTAATAATTTTAAAATTAAATTGTTTGACATAAGGACAAGACTCGTCAGCAGCCTGCATAGCACATAAGACCGCCATCGCACGAATCATGCACAAGTACTTCAGCATTGGTGTGGCCGACGAGTCAAACCGAGGTTGGGAGAACGACAACGCTCGGATCACCTTCTCCACACCAGCCTGGGAGCCATGGAGCCTGAGAACCTCTTGCTGGGCCGCCATGAGCCTGGCCTTCCAGACTTCTGAGTTCTGGATGTCCGGGATAAGCGCATGCTTGCCCTTGCCGGGAGCAAACAAACGCTCCCACTGGTCTTGGAACTCGGGCATGGCGTGAAGAGGGTCCTGGTAGGCAATACGAACCTGGTGCGCAGGATCATGGCTTACCCAGACCAGGTTAGGATACTGGCCGCCAGTGACCAACAACCTTCCACACTTCCGGGCAGATGTGCACTGATCGGCTGCAAAGTGCCGCACGTGCAGCTTCAAGCGGCTGCAGGACTCCTCGTCAGTTTTGCCTTCCGGATCCTGACAGGCCCTGTCAATGACTATGCCTATGCTGTCTGCCATCACCTGACTCTTGTCCGCATCGTGCTCCTCCAATGTGTTTTCAGGAACACTGGCACCTGTCTTGTAGACCCCAAGCAAGCCATCGGCGACAAGCGGGCCATCCTCCGAGCCTTGGGAGCCTTGGGAGCCTTGGGGACCTTGGGAGCCTGGAGCCGCTGACTGCTTGGCAGTGCGCGGTGGAACATCGCAACGGTACCTCACCAAACGATACTCCTTGCGGTCGTCCACGGACAAGCTGATGCTGGTGGCTTGTTCGAGACGCTGCTTGCGAACACTCTTGACAGCCCAGTGCATAACAAGAATCATGTTCTTGAGACCTCAGATGATTAATTAAATTATTTGTCAAATTTTAAATTTAAATGTGCCAAAATAAAATGTCAACAATCTGAAACCTTAGGCCTTTTAAAGTGCTGCATCCTGGCTCACACTGTCAAGCTTCGTGTTCCTGCCAGCAGCGAAGTCTTCCGTGGAATAGAATTTCACGGCACCTTTGAAAGAAGATGCTGTCCGGCACGCCCGCCACGCTCGCAGCCAATCTGCCGGCTGAGGAACGTTGCCGGAGAAGAGGTGCTGATGCTTGATGCTGTAAGGCAAGCACTGTGAGATCGGCGTGTCAGGAGCTAGGTAAACCTTCGTGGCCACCTGGTGAACGAAGGTCTTGCTGTGAGCGTGTATGCAGCATGCCTGCATCGCACTCCTGCCAAAGTCTGCGACTGATGCCTTAAATCACAGCTGACAACGACAACATGATGCGGTCCTTGATCGGACCTCATAGGCACCCCACTTGGTAGAGAGGCGACTGCCCAGCCTTAGGCATTTAGGGCTGCGAAAGTTGGGCTGGTCACGGTCAGCCTTAATTTGATCACAAAGGGGCTATCCGCTCGCACTACACTGCACAATTCGGCCGGACTGCAACCTCTTCCGCTCTGCTGGGTTCTGTGCCAAAACATTCATCAAGTGTGCACAAAAGTGACAGCCGATGCCCCAATCGCCTCCTCGGCGAGCTGGTCTCTGGCCCAGCCAAACTGTCCGCTGCTGCTTGCCCCAAGACGTGTGGGTGAGGCTTCCGGCTTTGCTCCAAACTTCCTGGAAGCGAAGGAACCTGACTGACATGTTGGGATTGTATGCAAACGGACGAGATCAAGTCGAGAATGCCGGAAGCAAGAACCAACCAGCAACTGCAACATAGTCAAGTAGCAAGTCTGCCACAAACAATAACGATCCAACAGAGAGAGAGAGAGAGAGAGATAGAGAGAGAGAGAGAGAGAGAGAGAGAGAAAAAGAGAAAGAGAGAGAGAGAGAGAGACGGAGAGCACGAGAAAGAGAGAGAGAGAGAGAGAGAGAGAGAGAGAGTGAGAGAGAGAGAGCGAGAGAGATAGAGAGAGAACGAGAGAAAGAGAGAGAGAGAGAGAGAGAGAGAGAGAGAGAGAGAGAGAGAGAGAGAGAGAGAGAGAGAGAGAGAGAGAGAGAGAGAGAGAGAGAGAGAGCGACGGAGAGAGAGAGAGAGAGAGCCACCGAGAGAGAGAGAGAGAGAGAAACACGACAGCAAGATGATAAAGAACCAAAATGAAAAAATAGATTGACATGTAATGTGTATGCATGCATGGCAGGCATGTAAGTATGTATGTATGTAGTATGTCTAGTTGCCCGGTTCAGAAACCCTATTAATAATAAGACCATTTATGATTTAAATTTCTTTAAATATTAAATAAAATTATAAATTAAATAATAATTTAAATTAAAATTAGGGTTTCTGAACCGGGCAGCTTGCATCGGCTGCATTTCTCGTCGCCACCACGATGGCGAGCCAAATGCTCTGCATCGCTCTCAGTCGCGAGACCAACATCGCCACATCCCTTTCCGGTGTCGTCGTCGCCCTCCTGAGCCAGGCCTTCGCCGGACTCGAGCCGAAGCTTCTTCGGGGCCGCAGGCACGGATCCTTGTGGACCTCGTCTTTTTTTTGTCGGCGTCCGGTCCTGCTTCCGGGAGCGTAGTCCGAACCGAGCGGCAAGACCACGCAGGGTGCGGCTACCCACTGGCATTGAAATCCTGGGGGCCTTGGAGCCTTGAGCCTGGGAGCCTGAAGCGACCGCGCAGCACTTACGATGACAAGCAAACGCAACCGTGGCAACCGTGCTAAGACTGGAACTGAATCAGACTCTGCAACTGGTCCAACCGACTCCGACTAACCCGAGAACCGCGCCTCCAGCTTCCCGTTCGATCCGACAGCGAGCAGCTGCCTGGCAGACGTGAGGGTATTACCCCGAGTCAAGCAGCCCGAATGGCACAACACTGCGAACTCCTATGCACACTGCGGCGGTTTGTTTCACTGGGAGTCGGCAGGGTGACCCAGTCCAAATAATCTGTACTGCTCGGAGCAGGCTTTCCCGAATTTTGCACCCGGCCTCACCTAAGTCAGTCTATGATGCCAACTCCGAGTGGCCAAATTAGAAAACGCATGCCATTCTCCGTCATAATATGACGAATTAATGACTACTACTTTGCCCAGCGATGGGCAAGACGGGACGCCAATGTGGCCGTGGCACCCTTCCTCGAGCACTTCTTTGCTGCCTGCGGTCTCAAGACTTTCTGCCAACGCTTTGCCAAAGCTGACATGCCTTCAGCCTTCTGAGCCTTTGGAGCCTTTGGTGCCTTTGGAGGCTTCTGCGCCGATGCAGCCTTTCGCGCCTTGGGAGCCTTCCGTGGCTTGCCATGGCGCTTGCGGCATTTCGCTGCTGCGCCGAGCACAACTGAAGCAGTTATGCTTGGCGCAGCAACGGTGCTGCACAAGGCTGTCGGCCGGGAAGCTTTGGGCAGGCTCCAGTTTACCAACGCAAGCGCAAACTTCATTGCCACGGCTACAATCTGCACATGCATCGTGTTGCCGCCCATGCTGGCGAGCTCCTTGTCGGTCACTTTGCTGGGAAAAACCATACGGTGAATTGGAAAACCGTGCAGCATGACTTTTTCAAGCGGGCTAATGATCCTTCCAGCTCGTGCGGATACCAGTACGGCCCCAGGTGTAACAGTAGGCAGGGAGCCATCGGTCCGCACCCGGGCTCGGTTCACATTCTGGGATACATCCGCGACAAGCTCCTTACTGCCTGCATGCTTTGTGCAAATGATGTCCCAGGCATCACGCTCACGCGGCAAATGCAGGAACAACGTGTCTGCGCAGCAGGCGACTCCGCTCTCAGTGCAAGGCCTCCGACTCTCACTCTTCAACCGGCTGCCCTGCTGCATTGAAGCTTTGCACATCTTGTGCAATTCTTTCCACTTTGGAGCATGGGAGCCTGGAGCCTGGGAGCCTGGGAACCCACGGTTGGAAGCTTGCGACCACTTCCGTTTGCGGCTTTCCTGGTACTGTGCCACAGCAGGGTGGCTCGCCGGTAGCAGTCTATCCAAAAGATCGACTGCGTCTCCGGAAGCAACTGAATCCAGGACTTCCGCCCAAGCCTCACGAAGCCAGCACGACATGTCCTTTGGCGAGATGAGGCTCACATCTTGCCGGACCCCGATGAAGTAGTACCTAGGCCTCTGGATGGGCTCCTGTAGCTCGGCAGGGTTCATCAAAATCATTTCGACATGATAGCCTGTGGACCTGAGTGCCGCCAGAACCTTTGCAGAAACACGCTTGATGCCTGACACATTCTCCAGCACGAAGCACGAGGGCCGCACAAGTTGGATGCGTGCAACGACCCCATAGAATATTTGAGCCTGTTTTTCCTTGAGGAGCCTTGACTTATTGTGGAGCAGGCTGAACGGCTTGCAGCTGAAGCCGGCAATGTACAGGTGAACGAACGGTGCCTTGTCAGCATCCAGGACACTGTGGAACAGTACCGAGGGCTTGGTATTAGCCTCGATAACCGACCGAGGACCAGCAGCCACCTCACTCCCAAACAAATGCTGGTGCGTGATGCCGAGCTCCCTAAGGCCATGGATCGGTGCATCAATGCCACTGCAATCAGTTCCCACCAACAATCTTTGTGGAAGTTTGGCCGCCCCGAGACCAAAACGGGCATGAGTGGCACCGATGCTGGCCTCGGTGGCACTCTGAAAGCCGGACCCCCAGCCGTCCAGCCACTGCCTCAAAGTGCCTGGAATCATGGCGGCAGCGACTCTACTGGGCCTTGGAGCCTGAGAGCCTGGGTGCCTGGGTGCCTGGAGCCTTGAATGCAACGGTAACGTTTAAATTGCTGCACTTGCTGACAACTTCAAACTTCGCGACGAGTGACTGGCACTGGGACAGAAGCAACGGCGATGATCCCACCAGACCAGTACCCCTCAATGACCCTTGGATGCACACAAAACACCCTTAGATGCAGTGCCTGGCCTGATCGTTGCATCCAAGGGTCATCCGGGTGCATTGAAGGGTCCTTTCAAGTTTTGGTGTGTGCTTTGCTGAAGGAATACAGGTGGTACAGGGTGGGGTTTAGGATAAAGGTGGCTTGGTGTCGAGGGTTTCGAGTGTAACCTGGGTTTCAGCAATTGACCCTTGGATGCACACAAAACACCCTTAGATGCAGTGCCTGGCCTGATCGTTGCATCCAAGGGTCATCCGGGTGCATTGAAGGGTCCTGTCAAGTTTTGGTGTGTGCTTTGCTTAAGGAATTTACAGGGTGTACAGGGGGGCTTTAAGGATTTAGGTGGTTTGGTAACGAGGGTTTCGAGTGTAACCTGGGTTTCAACTATCATCGACGAACAACAATGACGAGTTTGAAGACTTGTATCAATCTTTGTGGAAGCTTGGTCGCCCCGAGACCAAAACGTGCTGGCATCGGTGGCACTCTGAAAGCCCGAACCCCAGCCATCCAGCCACTGCCTCAAAGTGCCTGGAGACGCACGGAGGGCTGGTAGACATGCAGCCTCAGGGGCTTGGAGCCTGAGAGCCTGAGAGCCTGGGCGCCTGGGGGCCTGGGGGCCTGGAGCCTTGAATGCAAAGTTTGAATTCTGCACTTGCACAACTTCAGACTTCGCGACGAGTGACTGGCACTGGGACAGAAGCAAAGCCGATGATCCCAGCAGTAAAGCCTCCCCCTCATTGCAGGAACAATCTGGCGGGACAACAGGATCCCTGGCCCAGATTTTGCCCCAGCTGGCGCATTAGCCCATTGGCCCAGCTGTCATCTGCCACTGCCTTGGCAGGTTGGCCTCAAGGCTGAGTTCCTGCGGCCCGACACCCGGCCAACGGTGCCCACAGTGACGTAACGGCAGCGTACACTGTGTGGGTAGGGTCAAAATGCACACTCTACTAGGCCTTGGAGCCTGAGAGCCTGGGTGCCTTGGTGCCTGGAGCCTTGAATGCAACGTTTAAGTTGAGCACTTGCTGACAACTTCAAACTTCGCGACGAGTGACTGGCACTGGGACAGAAGCAAAGGCGATGATCCCACCAGACCAGTACCCCTCAATGACCCTTGGATGCACACAAAACACCCTTAGATGCAGTGCCTGGCCTGATCGTTGCATCCAAGGGTCATCCGGGTGCATTGAAGGGTCCTGTCAAGTTTTGGTGTGTGCTTTGCTTAAGGAATACAGGGGGTACAGGGGGCTTTAGGATTTAGGTAGTTTGGTGTCCAGGGTTTCGAGTGTAACCTGGGTTTCAGCAATTATCGACGATCAAGAACGGGGTTTAGGGTTTACTTTCATTTTAACTTATTATTTAATTAAATGTTACTTAATTTAAAATAATAATTTTGAAATTAAACTTTAACCCTAAACCCTAAACCCTCATGGGGGCTGTTAGGGGTTGAAGCCTTTACTGGAGTGGGCATTTTAGGGGTACCAGGCTTTAGGGAGCGGGCTATGGGCAGGGTGTTAGGCTTACGGCGGGGTCATAGGCGTTCAAAGGGATTTTAATGAATCGACTGCAGCCGAGTACCGTAAGATGGTGATAATCTTAAGGGTTTAGGGTCTGGAATTTAATAGGGTCCAGGGTTTAGGGTTTAGACGATTTATGGCCTACTTTCAACAAAAACGTTGCTAAACCCCGCCACTACCTCTTTAATCATTTTTGTGAGGGGTTTGCCAAACAAAATCCTTCGGAGCCTTGGAGCCTTGGAGCCTAGGGGCCCTCGCGGACGCGTGACGCGTGCGTGACAATGTGTTTCTGTCACGCTATACGCGCATGTACGCGCTTCTGAGGGTCCGTGGACCGGAGCGCCGGCTCACAGCCGCTGCGCAGTCTCCATGCGTTTGTGGTCTGGAACTTCCAGTACCGCATGGCTGTGGCGTTGCCGTGCTGCCATGTGCAGCCCCAGTTTGCCGCGACCGGCAGGCAATTGTACTCGCCGTATGGCCTCCAGGATTGCCCCGTGGAGTTGTTGCCATACCACGCTTAGCTCGTCCCAATTCGAGCAGCGTGTTCATAGGGCTGAGCCCCGCGGCGATGCCCGATACGGGACATGCCTTTGTGTGAACTCCGGTTTAGGATTTAGGGATTTAAGGGTTTAGGGATTTAGGGGTTTAGGGTTTTAGGGGTTTAGGGGTTTAGGGGTTTAGGGGTCTAGGGGTCTAGGGTAGGGTTTTAGGGGTTTAGGGGTTTAGGGTTTAGGGGTTTAGGGGTTTAGGGTTTAGGGTTTACAGGGGTTTAGGGTTTTTTTGATGCGATGGCAGAGGGGTTTAGGGTTTAGGGGATTGGGGTTTAGGGTTTCGGGGCTAAGGGTTTAAGGCTACCTAGCAAGGACGAAGCCCGCATTGCAGGGTAACTCCGAAGCAACAGGGTTAAGGGTTTGTAAGGATTTAGGGTTTAGGGTTTGTAAGGGTTTAGGGTTTGTAAGGATTTAGGGTTCAGGGTTTGCAAGGATTTAGGGTTTAGGGTTTGTAAGGACTTAGGGTTTAGGGTTTATCGGATTTAGGGTTTAGGGTTTGTAAGGACTTAGGGTTTAGGGTTTAGGGTTTGTAAGGATTTAGGGTTTAGGGTTTGTAAGGACTTAGGGTTACGGGTTTAAGTAAGGATTTAGGGTTCAGGGTTTGCAAGGACTTAGGGTTAAGGGTTTGTAAGGACGTAGGCTTAGGGTTTAGGGTTTGTAAGGAATTAGGGTTTAGGGTTTGTAAGGACTTAGGGTTTAGGGTTTAAGTAAGGATTTAGGGTTCAGGGCTTGCAAGGACTTAGGGTTAAGGGTTTGTAAGGACTTAGGGTTTAGGGTTTAAGGATTTAGGGTTCAGGGTTTGCAAGGACTTAGGGTTAAGGGTTTGTAAGGACTTAGGCTTAGGGTTTAGGGTTTGTAAGGCCTTAGGGTTTAGGGTTTGTAAGGACTTAGGGTCTAGGGTTTGGGCTTTAAGGGTTTTGGAATTAACTTAATGGAACCTTCCGCGAGTCCCTAAACCCTAAATTCCTTACAAGCCCTAAACCCTAAGCCTAAGTCCTTACAAACCCTTCACCCTAACTCCTTGCAAACCCTGAACCCTAAATCCTTACTTAAACCCTAAACCCTAAGTCCTTACAAACCCTAACTAAATCCTTACAAACCCTAAACCCTAAGCCTAAGTCCTTACAAACCCGAACCCGCCTCCGGCTCCAGCGCGGATTCCGCTGCCGAGCCTCGGCGAGTAAGGTTTAGGGTTTAGGGTTTAGGGTTTTCGACGCTCACACTCGCACAGGCAGGCAAGGCTCCACGGGTTTAGGGTTTAGGGTTTATGGATACCCTTCAAAAAAGCCTGAATTCCCGCTGGCCTGAGCAGGCAAGCCGGGCCGGGATGAAGATCGCCTGCCGCGGGGGGGGGGGTTCTGCGGTTTATCGGGCTGGGGGGTTTTACTTGACAAGCTGATTGAAGAAAGCATTGTTTTTGCATGTGCGCTCGCTGTCGGCCGCACGGCTGGAGGGTGCAGGCAACATCGACTAGACTTGACGTTGCTCTGCACATGCCAGGATTCTGGCCAGCTGGACAATGCCAGGATTCCGTCGTGGCTGGCTGGCTTGAAATCTTTGAATTGGCACAAGCTGCTTGTCCCCCTGTGCGTTCGGCCAAGATCCTAAGCCTAGGAGCCTTGGGAGCCTGGGAGCCTTGGAACCTTGAACTTGAGTGAAACAAAGCTATAATACATTTACACATGAATCATATCACTTTTGTATTATTGTCATTAATATAAATCATGGCTCCTCAAGACATCCCAGCCTTAGAACCTAGGAGCCTAGGGGCCTGGGGATCGCCTGTGCAAAACAAAGCCAGCCAGCAATGAAACAGTCAGCAGGCTTCACTGATCAGGGTTCCTGGTGCCTGAGTATTTCATGGCCAAGTCGACCTGTCGCCCCCATTTACCGCACCGGCAGAGGGTGACCGTGTACGGCCTGCCAATGGCATCCAGGTGCCGCTGAAACTTCATCACCAAGGGCACCCGCTTCCACAGGATCACGCGTTCCTGGGATGGAAGGTTATCAGTCAAGTTAATACTAAACTATTTTATTTAAAATCGCCCAGGCGCCAGAGTGTAGCCATCCAAGAAGAGCCCGAAGTCGTCCCCATCGCCCAGGTAGGCGAAGGTCACCTCCCTCTTCTTCGAGAAGCGGAAGTCCTCCATGGTCTCGTCCAGATCGCCCTTGATCACCTCACAGAACGGCATCTTCGTCTCAGTGACGAACTTCTTCGAAGCGCAAACCGTCGCTGGGATCAGGCCGATGGAGTAGAAATAGCCTTGATCGGTCGCCCACAAAGACTTGGATCCGTACAGCGCCGCCATCTCAAGGCCGTCGGCAGGGAGTGGCGTAATGAAGTGCCCAAACCCGGCATCCATCCGGGCAGTGTTGGTCATCACCTCCGACCGCCTTGGATTTTTATCTAATTAATAAATAATTTAATCATAACGGAACGGCACAAAATACTGAGCCAAGTTGCCGCAGGGCTTGGTTGAAGACAGCAAGCCGCACGCCGCACTTGTACAGCTTGTTTTCATACTCCTCGGTGAAGCGCTCGCGGAGGAAACTGTTTTGGAGCATCATCTCGTTCCTCTCCTCCACGGATGCGAAGGTCTGCGCAGCAATGCCTATCGGAGCAGATCTTGGTACCGCTGACAGGAACCCGCATTTGTTCAAGAACATGGAGGCAAAGGCCAAGACATCCTGGGCGTACGATGACACCGACAAGAGCAAGCCATCCGTCATGATCGGCAGTGACCATCCTGCCCACTGGGGATCCTGGTCCTTGGTTAAGTCTGGACTCAGTCGAATGAGTCATATATAATAAGTCAAACGATGCAAACAATCTGTTACTCCAACTTCGATCTAGCCTAGCCAGGGTTCGAAGCGATTCAACATACATCCTCGCGCAGCCCCGTTTGCTATGTATGGGAACAAGAGGATGCGGACCACCTTTTCGTCAGGCGCATAGAGAAACTGATCCAGAAGCTCCCGGATGCAGCACGCCACCTCAGTGCAATTAATAATAATTACATTCATTCACAGATTTAAGTTAATTAATAACTTCATCAGGCTCAGGTACAACAGAGTACACCTGCGGCGTTGCATTCTGCGGCGGCATGGACGTCGCGATGCTCTGCAACTTGGGCATAACCTCCATGTCTTCCCACGGGAAATCTGAGTTGACACGATCTTCAGAACAATTCAAATGAAAAACTAAACTACAACCTACTATAATAATATGATTAATTATTATGATTACTAAATTAAATTAATTATTTAATTATTATATTATTAAATTAAATTTTAATGTTATTCTGCCGAGGTACATGCTATGATGCCACAATTGTCGGAAAAACTGCCGTCTGGGTAGAATGAGCTGCGATACGCATTGAACCCTGCCAGTGCCCACGTGAACTGCTCACTCGTGTCGTAACGGTCTCTCAGCAGGTCCGGCGCTTGCTTCAGGTGCCTGGAGGATCTATAATAATAATAATTATTAAAATAAAAAACTGATTAATTATAAGTTCAAAGCAATAAACCAAATAATTAATGTAACATCTAACTTGAACTCCCAGTCGTTTAAGCCAATGTGCATATAGTGGGACTGGAGATCCGTAGCCTTGTAGCGCAGCATCGCCGGTTTGATCATGGACTGAAGGACTTGTGGGATGTTCTCGCCGACATCCGACGAAGTGGCATCGTCACTGGCCCTTGCCAACGAAGTCGATCCCGAGCCAGGCTGCTGCTGCTCCTCCTGGTCCTCCTTTTTGGCGGGATCTGAGACCACTGTGAAGCCCTCCGAATCCACCGTCTCGGACGGCTGTGCAGCCGCAGCTGCGGCGGTGTCCGTGGACTCGACCGCCTTCGCTCGGAGCTTCAATGCAGCCATGATGTCACTGTCCGCGCTGCTTGACATATGCTAACCCAGGAACTGGTCTGACTCCTGCTTCAGGAGCCTGAAACCTGGGAGCCTGAAAGAGCCTGGGAGCCACCGTGACAGGAAACGCAAGTGAAAGCAGCTGACTGTGATTGCATGTGGTGCACGGCAAACACTCCAGGCATGCATGCAACACTCCGCAGGTGCATGCAAAACTGGCGGCTTGCCTTCACGAAGAGCCGCGGCGGCCGTCGGCAGGTGTTCAAAACCTCAGTGGAACTGACTGAAATCTGGGAGCCTAAAGTGCCTGGGAGCCTAAAGTGCCTGGGAGCCACCGTGACAGGAATTTCAAGTCAAAGCAGCTGACTGTCATTGCATGTGGTGCTCGGCAAACACTCCAGCGGCAACACTCGCAAGTCAAAGCAACTGACTGTGATTGCATGTGGTGCTCGGCAAACACTCCATTGGCAACACTCCACGGGTGCGTGCAAAACTCGCGGATTGCCTTTGCAGAGCCGCGGCGGGCCGTCGGCAGGTGTTCAAACCTCAGTGGAACTGACTGAAACCTGGGAGCCTAAAGTGCCTGGGAGCCTTTAAAGTGAAAGCTGCTGACTGTCATTGCATGTGGTGCTCGGAAAACACTCCAGCGGCAACACTCGCAAGTCAAAGCAGCTGACTGTGATTGCATGTGGTGCGCGGCAAACACTCTAGGCATGCATGCAACACTCCACGGGTAAATGCAAAACTAGCGGCTTGTCTTCGAAGAGCCGCGGCGGCCGTCGGCAGGTGTTCAAAACCTCAGTGGAACTGACTGAAACCTGGGAGCCTAAAGTGCCTGGGAGCCTTTAAAGTGAAAGCTGCTGACTGTCATTGCATGTGGTGCTCGGCAAACACTCCAGCGGCAACACTCGCAAGTCAAAGCAGCTGACTGTGATTGCATGTGGTGCACGGCAAACACTCTGGGCATGCATGCAACACTCCATGGGTAAATGCAAAACTGGCGGCTTGTCTTCGCAGAGCCGCGGCGGCCGTCGGCAGGCGTTCAAAACCTCAGTGGAACTGACTGAAACCTGGGAGCCTAAAGTGCCTGGGAGCCTAAAGTGCCTGGGAGTCACCGTGACAGGAATCGCAAGTCAAAGCAGCTGACTGTCATTGCATGTGGTGCTCGGCAAACACTCCAGCGGCAACACTCGCAAGTCAAAGCAGCTGACTGTCATTGCATGTGGTGCTGGGCAAACACTCCAGGGGCAACACTCCACGGGTGCATGCAAAACTGGTGGC
Organism: Symbiodinium sp. CCMP2592; assembly: GCA_905221615.1. NCBI lineage: Eukaryota > Dinophyceae > Suessiales > Symbiodiniaceae > Symbiodinium > Symbiodinium sp. CCMP2592. Next base: position 161,643 of record CAJNDT010004524.1, read on the forward strand.
TTGTCTTCGAAGAGCCGCGGCGGCCGTCGGCAGGTGTTCAAAACCTCAGTGGAACTGACTGAAACCTGGGAGAGCCTAAAGTGCCTGGGAGCCTAAAGTGAAAGCAGCTGACTGTCATTGCATGTGGTGCTCGGCAAACACTCCAGTGGCAACACTCGCAAGTCAAAGCAGCTGACTGTGATTGCATGTGGTGCACGGCAAACACTCTAGGCATGCATGCAACACTCCACGGGTAAATGCAAAACTGGCGGCTTGTCTTCGAAGAGCCGCGGCGGCCGTCGGAGGAAACCTCAGTGGAACTGAGTGAAACCTGGGAGCCTAAAGTGCCTGGGAGCCTAAAGTGAAAGTGAAAGCTGCTGACTGTCATTGCATGTGGTGCTCGACAAACGCTCCAGTGGCAACACTCGCAAGTCAAAGCAGCTGACTGTGATTGCATGTGGTGCACGGCAAACACTCTAGGCATGCATGCAACACTCCACGGGTGCATGCAAAACTGGCGGCTTGTCTTCAAACTTCGAAGAGCCGCGGCGGCCGTCGGCAGGTGTTCAAAACCTCAGTGGGGCTGACTGAAACCTGGGAGCCTAAAGTGCCTGGGAGCCTAAAGTGAAAGCAGCTGACTGTCATTGCATGTGGTGCTCGACAAACACTCCAGTGGCAACACTCGCAAGTCAAAGCAGCTGACTGTGATTGCATGTGGTGCACGGCAAACACTCTAGGCATGCATGCAACACTCCACGGGTAAATGCAAAACTAGCGGCTTGTCTTCGAAGAGCCGCGGCGGCCGTCGGCAGGTGTTCAAACCTCAGTGGAACTGACTGAAACCTGGGAGCCTAAAGTGCCTGGGAGCCTAAAGTGAAAGCAGCTGACTGTCATTGCATGTGGTGCTCGGCAAACACTCCAGTGGCAACACTCGCAAGTCAAAGCAGCTGACTGTGATTGCATGTGGTGCACGGCAAACACTCTAGGCATGCATGCAACACTCCACGGGTAAATGCAAAACTGGCGGCTTGTCTTCGAAGAGCCGCGGCGGCCTTCGGCAGGAAACCTCGGTGGAACTGAGTGAAACCTGGGAGCCTAAAGTGCCTGGGAGCCTAAAGTGAAAGCAGCTGACTGTCATTGCATGTGGTGCTCGACAAACACTCCAGTGGCAACACTCGCAAGTCAAAGCAGCTGACTGTGATTGCATGTGGTGCACGGCAAACACTCTAGGCATGCATGCAACACTCCACGGGTGCATGCAAAACTGGCGGCTTGTCTTCAAACTTCGAAGAGCCGCGGCGGCCGTCGGCAGGTGTTCAAAACCTCAGTGGAACTGACTGAAACCTGGGAGCCTAAAGTGCCTGGGAGCCTAAAGTGAAAGCAGCTGACTGTCATTGCATGTGGTGCTCGGCAAACACTCCAGTGGCAACACTCGCAAGTCAAAGCAGCTGACTGTGATTGCATGTGGTGCACGGCAAACATTCTTCGAAGACAAGCCGCTCTCTCTCTCTCTCCCCGAGTCCGTGTGAGAGAGAGAGAGCGGCTTGTCTTCGAAGAGCCGCGGCGGCCGTCGGCAGGTGTTCAAACCTCAGTGGAACTGACTGAAACCTGGGAGCCTAAAGTGCCTGGGAGCCTAAAGTGAAAGCAGCTGACTGTCATTGCATGTGGTGCTCGGCAAACACTCCAGTGGCAACACTCGCAAGTCAAAGCAGCTGACTCTGATTGCATGTGGTGCACGGCAAACACTCAAGGCATGCATGCAACACTCCACGGGTAAATGCAAAACTGGCGGCTTGTCTTCGCAGAGCCGCGGCGGCCGTCGGCAGGCGTTCAAAACCTCAGTGGAACTGACTGAAACCTGGGAGCCTAAAGTGCCTGGGAGCCTAAAGTGCCTGGGAGCCGCCGTGACAGGAATCGCAAGTCAAAGCAGCTGACTGTCATTGCATGTCATGCTATAATATGATTTTTGCTCTCGTCCTGCCCCCCCCCCCCCCTGAGGCTGCGGCTGCGGCTGCGGCCACAGCCGAAGAGTGATCACGACGAAGTCCATGAAGACATGGCGGCACGGGTTAGGGGTGGGCCTTGAGCCTGGCAGCCTGGGAGCCTTGGAGCCACCACCTACTGTAGTCTGACTGACTGAGCCTGGACCTGCATGCTGGGGTCTGACCGAGCCTGGTGCATTGTTCTGGGTCTGTGCATGCATGCTGGGGTCTGACCCAGCCTGGTGCATTGTTCTGGGTCTGACCGAGCCTCGTGCATTGGTCTGTGCATGCATGCTGGGGTCTGACCGAGCCTGGTGCATTGTTCTGGGTCTGTGCATGCATGCTGGGGTCTGACCCAGCCTGGTGCATTGTTCTGGGTCTGACCGAGCCTCGTGCATTGGTCTGTGCATGCATGCTGGGGTCTGACCGAGCCTGGTGCATTGTTCTGGGTCTGTGCATGCACGCTGGGGCCTCGGTCGGGGATGCACGGGCATCCCTCACCCCCGCAAGATGTCAGTGGTGGGACCACAGACATCTTGCGGGGGTGATGGATGTCTCTATCCATGCACGCTGGGGCCTCGGTCGGGGTTCATGCACGCACATCCTTCACCCCTGCAAGATGTCGGTGGTGGGACCACAGACATCTTGCAGGGGTGAGGGATGTCCGTGCATCCCCCGACAGGCATCAACTCCAACCAGGTGTTTCCACTGGAAACACCTGGTTGGATTGATGCCTGGTCTGACCCCTCGAGCCTGAAGGCTGCAGTTGGTTGTATGCAATGAACCCCACAAAACACCAAAAAATTAAAAATCCCCGAAACGGCCACCAAGATTCGTACTGATACTACCACTACTAATACTATTCACAATCATCCTGCTTCGTGTTGCTATGAACATTACTTTTACTATAAGTGCGATTCCAACTGTTACTTTTTTCCTACAAGAGCTTGCTGCAGATAGTTGCCACTCGCCGCATGCGCGTACAGCCGGGCCGAGGCGGACGACGCGCAGCGTTTCAAATTAAGGGATATTGGAGTCTCTGGGAAACCGATCAGGGGATATCAAGCGTTGGAATGTCTCGAGAAGGCCCAGTTGAACACCTCGCGCAAGACCCTGAACCCTGAACCCCCAAACCCTAAAGGCCTAAACCCTTAACTACCTAAACACTGTATCCTAAACCCCAAGAATCCCGCGACCTTTTGCTGTAGTCATATAAAGACGGCTTAAACTCAGCGACTTAGCGTTTAGGGTTTTGAGTGTAGAGGGCTACCCAACACTCTAGAACTCCACACTCCGAGCAGAGAGTCACCTGGTTCTGTATGTCGCGCTTCATGTTCGCAACGGCGAAGGCCTTCCAATAACAAGAGCCGCAGGAAGCGCTTGGGTGGTGTAGGGCTTCAAGGCTTTAAACAGAAGGTTTCACTTTAATTTCTGGACGGCCGATGTAGGGTTTGGGTGGTCACCACTTACGCAAAGAATACCTTGTCAGCACACCCCTGAGGGTCCATGTGCTCAAACAGTATATACTTTGGGCCCAATGTACCTAGTGAGTACGTTAAGGCCAATGTATATATATATATATATATATATATATATACCATATGAGTACATGGCATAGGGCACTAAAGCCCTTATGCCCCGAAAAACGTGAAGAATGCAGGGTCCGACAGCTGCTGCAGCATATCGGAACCAAGAGACTGAGACGCCAGCGCCTAGGCCCCAACAGAGCACATAACTTACCTTTGGTTAGTAGGGAATGGAGGAATGGGGTACAATTAGAACTATTACTACTACCATTCTTCCGTTCCCTACTTAGACAAGGTAAGACAAGCAAACATCTGGATGATGGTTCTGCTGGTTTTGTTTTTTAAGGGCCCTTTGCCCTTTTCTTCTGTCCAAGCCTTCAAAGGTCCTCATAGGGGAGGTGTGCTACACCAGCGTTATTTTTGCGGACCACAGCACAGCCCCAAACTCCAAGAAGCCACAGTTTGATACATAGGGCCCTAATATAAGGGCCTCAACAAGTAGAATAGGGTTTTGGGGCCCATTATACTATAGTTGTACTAGGATAGGTAATTATATAGGCCCCTATGGTAGGGCCAATATGGTGAAGGAAACCATGTCGGGCCACCAGACGCCGGAAACCCGGAGCCAGGCGGCTTAGAGTGTAAGCCCTACTTGGAGGTTCTTAGAGACTCCAATAGCCCGAATTGAGGAATATACCTTGAATCATATAAGGGATCCTACTACAATTTAAAGTAAATTCCTTAATTAAGGGATATTGGAGTCTTTGGGTGCATGGGTAGTTATAAGTCGGGCTATAGGTCCCCTAATATGGGGTATAATTACAGTTATCCTACTTATAATCCCTATTGTAACTACCCATGAACCTCCAAGTAGAGTCCACGGAAGTAATGGCACTGCTTTCTTGTAGTCCCCATATAAGCATACTACAGTATACCCCGAAACTCCACACTAAAGCCCTACAGTACGCAGAACCCTTGACGGAACCCTGTGAATCCTCTGCAGGAACCCGCTCCTGCTTGCAGGTTCATGGGTTGTTATAAGTGGGGTTATCAGTCCCCTAATATAGGATATAACTACGGTTACCTTGCTTATAACCCCACTTTTTACTATAAACTTCCTTAAACCCTAAACCGTCTAGAACCCTTCAAGGAACTCACTTATAACTACCCACGAGCCTCCAAGTGGGACTTATCCTAGTTGCTGAGTTCATAAGCCCCCAAAAGCGTGCACTTTTAGCTTTATATGGGGTAATATTAACTCAAAAAGTGAAAAGTGTATCCACTCAGCTACTAAGTTCTTAAGGCCTTGCATTGCCAGCACACAAAGGGACCAGCCTCTCTCAATCCCTCGATCGCAGCGTCATCCTCGGCGGTGTAGGGGGAGGGGTTTATGGTTTGGGGGCTCAGGGGTTTAGTGGTCTAGGGTTTTGAAGGAAAAAGGAGGGGTTTAGGGGTTTAGAGGGGTTTAGGGTTTAGAAGTTTAGGGGCCTAAGGAAAGAGATTAGTGCAGACTTCCGGAATCCCACCCGGGCTTCGGCTTCGTTGTTTGAGGGCTTTCGGGGTTTGGGGCTTCGGGTTCGGTGCAGGGTTTAGTTTAGTGGTTAGGGATTAGGGGTTCAGGGGTTTAGGGGTTTAGGGGTTTAGGGTTTAGGGGTTTTAGGGGCTTAGGGGGTTTATTGGTTTAGGGGTTTCGGGTTTTAGGGGGTTCAGGGGTTTAGGGTTTAGGGGTTTAGGGTTTAGGGGTTTAATGTTTCTGGGACTTGGGTTTCGGGGTCAGATATGATGAGTTGGTGGGGGCCTCATCTCTGAATGCTTCGGCTTGGTGGTACTTGGAGGGTCGGGGGGCTTATAAGTAAGTAGGTAGTAAGCAGACTTACAAGTACCCGGAAAGGGACCTTAATTGGGGTTATGGTACTCATAAGTCCCTAAAATAACGAGTTACTAAGTCCCCCGACCCTCCAAGTACTTCAAGCTTCCAACTTCCCAACTGCAGCAGTCGGGGCTGGAGCTTTCTTCATCGAAGCCCAGAGACTCCAATATCCCTTCAATAAGGAATACCTAGGGATCCTTCAAAAGGGTTCTATAGGGTTTAGGGCTTTAAGGTTTAGAGGACTCTCACATCCCTTAGTTAAGGAATATTCCTTAAACCATTATAAGGGATCCTACTATAATTTAAGGTATATTCCTTAATCAAGGGACATTGGAGTCTCGGGGAGCGGTTTGGGGTGTAGATAATCTTGGGCTTTCGGGATCCATTGTGCAAAGAGCATGGTTGAACCAAAACACTCATAAGATCTTCTTTGGCTGACGCGTGAGCCTGCTCTTTGGGTTGGGGGTTTGAGGTCTGCGGTTTTGGAATGTTCAGGAAACGCTGTGTATTTCAGAATATTGCTTTCTCCCACTTGCTGGCATCAACGCAAACCCTGACGTCAGGTTGCGATGTCACTTTTCGTTCACTGGCCGGAGAGATAGCACAGAAGACATCTCACCCAAACTTGCTCCCGACGAAAGGTCTAAGATTGACGTGAGCTGAGACTTCGGGTGAGATGGGCGCCGAGCGTTTACAGCTGACTCTGCCGACTTCGCCGTCTCAATGGCTCCATGGGCTTACTACGAGTTCCCCGCGTCGACGAGGACCATACTGGAACAACAGTAATGGTTCAAACCTGATTAGGGTTTAGAATTTAGGGCTTGGGTTTAGGATGGGCATCTGATACCAATGGAATACCATTAACTGGAACTCTACTGATTAATAAACCTCAACTTGACAAGCTCAACACAGCAAACTTGTAAACACCATTCGAAGCTCCCAGCCCTCCGCCCTCTTTGAATATCCTAAAAGTTAGATAGTTCAATCAGTTCAATCACTTATAAAGGACTCAATAAACAACCATGAAGCGACACCCCGTCCTAAACACGGCTTCTGGAATGGCTCCTACTACCGCGGGATGGTTGAGCGGATTCTTGATCTAGGTTCCCCAGCAGCACCTTAATAATATGGGTGCTGGTTTTCCTACTATTTGGTCATAACAATGGATCGCAAAAACAAAAAAGTGCAAATTGGGTGCTACTGAGGAACCCAATAATCAGGCTCCTGGACCGTAGTTAACGCCTGAGAGGCTTGGAAGGCACAGTAGACGAGCCTTCTCTATGCCGTACCCACTTGCATGACCGTCGGGCTCTCGCGATTCGCTGCAGACAAGACTACCGCCGTCGACTCGGGACTTGCATAGGGTTAAGGTTTTTGAAGTGTACGCAGGTCGACACCAGTCTATAGCCATAGATGCCTTTGTTGATTTAGATGTCGTCCTAACGTGTATGTATATATATATATATGTATGTATATATATATATATATATCTATATATATATGCACATATGAATCATCAAGCCGTTGATGTCGAAAGTTGCCGCTCTGAGGTCTTGCAAGCCCGAGTGCTCGCTGGAGGCACTTCGGCCGGCCAAACCGAATTCGATACCCGACGTGGTGCACGTGCATGCTACTCGAGATTTTAGAGTTCATGGTCCAAGAGTTTCGTTTAGGGTTTAGGGTTCAAGAGTTTGGTTTAGGGGTGCGTGTCTGTGCAGATTGCAGGGTTTAGGGTGTAGGAGTGCAGTTTAGAGGTTCCATTGACCCAAACCCTGAACACTGGAACTAGACACTCATTCCGAGACCTAGTCTGAAAAGCGTTGTCCTAACCCGAACTAGGATCGACTTGTTGCTCATGATGCTGCCTTGCATTGCAGAAAGTTACTGCCTAGGGTTTGGGTGTCCGGTCTTTTTTATCGGGGGGTTTCGGGTTGATCCATTTCTTGGGTTTCTTTCATATCCTGACGTGGGCCTATCTCGAGGATCCCTAGACCCTTTCTTTACAGGAAATCTGGCCCTATACTGCCCTGCAAACTAGCTATAACAGCTGGAAGCTGTGTTTCTTTGTGTTCGAACCCCAAACCTTAACCAACAAAAGCCTCCCAAAACACGCAAAATGAAAACACCTGTAAACCTCGTCAAGGTCTTAGGCATATGCGGAGCTGCTTGGCAGAACTCGCGGCTCGCAGCTGCAGAGGAGCCCGTGGATTTGCATCAAGGTGTTCAGGGTTCCTGATGATCCTTTAAAGCGTTATAGGCTTTAGAGCATTACGGTCATTGGGGTTTAGGGTTCAGGTTTGTCTGTGATTTCGAAATTGTGCTCTGTGGGATACTGTTAGTTTGTTGGAAACATTTGCTGATTCGTAGGGTTTAGGTCTGTGCTTGGGAGTCGGATCCAACATGTCACCCTCAGGCTACAATTCTAAGTGTATCTACAATCGAGGGCAAAACATCTTAAATCCTTCGCATTCCGGCTTAGGCGAGGGTTTGCGGCTAAAGGTTTAAGGCCCGAGAGAAGGACCCTTAGACATTGGAGTCTTAGATCACAGAGTGGACCCTAAACTGCGTTTAGAGCCTATGGTGTCATGAAGCATATTCAATCCCGAGCGCCTTTGCTGCTGCACTTGGACGAGCTACAGAACAGACAGCCGCCGTCCTTGAAGGTTTCGGGCTTCCAGCGTAAAACTTGGCAAACACACATTACACCTGAACGAACCCTCTAATATACACCAAGTACCCACTCTTCAGGACCATTGGGGCTCCAGTAAAAGGGCCCTTTTGGGGGTCCTGGCTCTGCTCCGAAACCGACGCAGGGACAGGTCCGGCACATGGAGGTACTTGAGGCTGTCGCGAGGCACGGAGACTCTTCTTCATCAAGGACCCTTTGAAAGCTTTGAGGGGTCCTTGAAGGACGCTTTGAGGGGTCCTTGAAGGACGCACCGGAAGATGGTCCTGAGTAGCTTGTTTCTTGCAATCTTTTGCTACTTTGGAAGGTGCGTGAAGACCCTGAACCCCAAACTCCGCAACCTGAAGCCCAAATCCTGAACCCTCAACCCTAAACCCTAAACCCTAAACCCCTAAACCCCTAAACCCTAAACCCGAACCCTCAACCCTAAACCCTCAGCCATAAATTGTTGAGCCCTTTAGTCGACAGCCCAAAGCAGACTAAATACACCGAGGAGGGTCTCGAGAGCGTCCGCAGAAGAGGGTTTAGGGTTTAGTCATCTTGAGTTTAGGGTTTAGGGGTTTAGGGTTAGTGTTTAGGGTTTAGGGCTTAGGGATTTTGAGTTTAGGGGTTTAGGGTTTAGGGATTTAGGGTTTAGTGTTTAGGGTTGAGTGTTTAGGGTTTCGGCTTGGGAAGCTCGGCCACTATGCTTGTGGGGTCATGCGACTTAGTATGTAAAGGTATGTGTACCTTGAATTGGGGCTATACGTATATACAGCTCTTTGGCTACCATGCTTACAACCCTAGTTGCTAAGTCCCACGACCCTTCAAGATACGAGCTTCGAGTATGGACCTGAATAAATACTTGGTACAAAGAGGAACCAAGGAACCACATGAGTGCCCAGTGGGTGCATTGCAGGGGCCTTGACCTTTAGTATGATAACGAACTAAAGAACCTATACGAGTAAATGTTCAGGCCCGCGTATCAGAGTTGCAGGTATGATTAGACTTGAATGTGTAGGGTTTGTTGTTTTTCAACGCCAGCTTCATGGGAACATGCCGTGCTTGCGTACTCGTAAACCCTGTTACACTCTGAACAAGATCACCCCGTCTTCTGCGTCGCCGATTTGAAAAACACTGCGGCTCCAGCGACCTACATAGCAGGCTACGAGGTAGCAACCTGCGGCTGTTTGTTTTTGACCTCGGTCATGAGTTATACCTGCATCCAAAAAGTGTATATGTAGCACTCTGGCAATTTTCTGTCAATAACGATATTGCAATACGCGCAATACAAGCGACTCATCATCACAACAGTATACAACAATCATCGTAACCCTGATGTACTACAAGACAGTAAGGAAGTGAGAGAAGGCAAACCTAGAAGTCCGTGCGACGACGCCCGACCTCTCTTTTGCTACAACTTTAAAGGAAATACTTCACCAACTAATGTAGGAACCTGATTAAGAAACCCTGGGCCTATAACTATAACCCCAGAACAATAGGATTCGTATGAGGAACCCGAATAAAGGCCCAAGGTTTCTTAATCAGGTTCCTACATTAGTAACCAACTAGCAGGGAGCCGGAGCCCCAGATAGAGCCCTCGGGCGCAGTAGGGTCCACTACAAGGAGAGGACACGACTGACGGTAAGCTGCACGTCAACTGCCGACTCATCTGGAAGTTCACCTGTCCAGCTGAAATGCACAAAAGTATGCCTCATAAAAACCTAAACCCGAAACTTTCGCCCTAGAGTCCGTGAGCTTCTGCTTGTTTGGCGCAGGGTCTTATGGCAATTGAACTGTTGAAGCTTTCAGGACTGTCAGAGCTGGCTTTTGTGGTGATGTATCATAGTCCAGTATACTAGGGTACCATATTCCACTATAGCCGATGTATAAAGTATGACATCGTATATTATGGTACCGTACGTCCCCAGCATCAAGGACGCAAACGGAGTGACACGGTCAGGGATGCAGGGAGGAGATGCTGAAATGCATGTGAACAGGACTTGTCTTGAAGCAATCGTGATTGACGGGTACGGTTTAGGGTTTAGGGTTTAGGGCTGCAAGACAGCTACACGACGCGATACCCTTAGAGGAATGATCCGAGGGACATTACAAGAGACCCTGCCGCAAAGATACAGAGAAACGTTGAGAGTCATCCAGATCACCTTCCCCTAAGCCCGAAGCCCTCAAGCCTCAACTCTGAAAAACAACCCTCAAAAAGGAACCTCTTCAGGGGCACTATAGGGTTCTTTGACAGGGTTCCCTTTAAATGTACTATACAGTTCTATGACAGGGTCCCCCCCTAAAGGCGTACTATAGGGTATAAGTATAAGGTCCTTGTTAAAGGAACGAAAGCCTACTGGGAGGCTCATAGGTAGATACGGGTAGGGTTATATTTAGCGTGACTATAATTATAGCCCATCTTAGGAAACATGTAACCCCACGTATAACTACTCATGAACCTCCACATACGGCACTACACTAAACCCGAAGCCGTGCTAAAAACCTGAACCCTAAACCCTAAACTCTCAAGGCCTTGAAACCCTATACACCCTAAACATAAACCCTAAAGGCCCCTAAACCTGGCCCCTATAAACTCTAGACCCTGAAGCCCCTTGTAAAACCCTGAAGGCCCCTAAAAGCCCTAAAACCTAAACCTTAAAGGCCCTCAAACCCGAAACCCTCAAGGCCCCTAAAACCCTCAAAGCCCTGAACCCCGCTAAAATCCCCTAAGCCCTAAAAAGCCCCTTTTGAAGCCTCAAGACCCCTTTAAGCCCTATAAAAGCCCTGGCCAAAGACCTCCTTGAGCCGGACCTAAACCCAAACCCTAAAGGCCGCCCTAAACCCCTAAACCCTAAACCCTACTTGGAGGTTCATGGGGTGGTTACAAGTAGGGTTATAAGCTGCCCTACTTATAACCCTACTTATAGCTACTCATGAACCTCCAAGTAAACCCTTTAAAGCCGACGACCTCCTTCAGCCGGACCTAAACCCAAACCCTAAAGGCCCTCAAGGCCCTTAAGGTCCTTAAGGCCCCTAAAAACCTTAAACCCTAAACCCTAAAAACCTAAAACCATTAAACCCTAAACCCTAAACCCTAAAAACCTTAAACCCCCAAACCCTAGACCCTAAAAACCTTAAACCCTTAAACCCTAAACCCTAAACCCTAAAAACCTTAAACCATTAAACCCCCAAACCCTAAACCCTAAAAACCCTAAACCCTAAACCCTAAAACCCCTAAACCCTAAATACCTTAAACCCTTAAACCCTAAACCCTAAACCCTAAAAGCCTTAAACCATTAAACCCCCAAACCCTAAACCCTAAAAACCCTAAACCCTAAACCCTAAAACCCCTAAACCCCTAAACCCTTCAAAGCCAAAGACCTCCTTGAGCCGGACCAGGCTCGTCGGGCCCGGGGTCATCGAAGTCATAGATTCGCCTGGCAGAGGCTTGAGGTTTACTTGGAGGGTTCCTTTGGGGTTCTTTTAAAGGGATCTATAGGGATTCTACAAGGGTATAGGGTTTAGGGTTTAGGGTATACTTGGAGGGTCTTTAGGGGACTTAGTAACAGAATGGGTTCCTTAAGGGCCCCTTTAAAGGGATCTATAGGGATTCTATAAGGGTATAGGGTTTAGGGTTTAGGGTATACTTGGAGGGTCTTTAGGGGACTTAGTAACAGAATGGGTTCCTTAAGGGCCCCTTTAAAGGGATCTATAGGGATTCTATAAGGGTATAGGGTTTAGGGTTTAGGGTATACTTGGAGGGTCTTTAGGGGACTTAGTAACAGAATGGGTTCCTTAAGGGCCCCTTTAAAGGGATCTATAGGGATTCTATAAGGGTATAGGGTTTAGGGTTTAGGGTATACTTGGAGGGTCTTTAGGGGACTTAGTAACAGAATGGGTTCCTTAAGGGCCCCTTTAAAGGGATCTATAGGGATTCTATAAGGGTTTAGGGTTTAGGGTTTAGGGTTTAGAGTATACTTGGAGGGTCTTTAGGGGACTTAGTAACAGAATGGGTTCCCCTTTAAAGGGATCTATAGGGATTCTATAAGGGTATAGGGTTTAGGGTATACTTGGAGGGTCGGGGGACTTAGTAACTAGTTATTCTAAGTATCCTAACCCCAATTAGGGTCCCTTTTCGGGTACTTATATGTCTACTTGCTACCTACTTACCAAGTTCCCCGACCCTCCAAGTAGGGCTTTTGGGGTGTAGGGTTTAGGGTTAAGCATGAAGGGTTTAGGGCGCGCTTCTTCATGTATTCCTTGAGAGGATCTATGAGGGTAGGGTTTCTTGGGCTTGAGGGTTTTATTGGGGGGTTTGGGCTTTAAAGGGTTTACGGTTTTAGGGTTTAGGGTTGGGGTTCTAGGGTTTAGGGGTTTTTTGGCTTTAGGGATCCTATTAAGCTAGAGGTGTCGGGTTTTGGTTGAGTTTCTTGTGTCTTTATGCCCCCCTGTAGGGGAGGCGTAAGGGTCCATTAAGTCATTAAGGGCTCTATACTTGGGGTGTGGGCTTTTATGGGGCTTTAGGGTTTAGTGTCTAGGTTTTAGGTTTTAGGGCTTTGGGTTTAGTTTTGAGGTGTAGAGTTTGTTGGGCTTCTGTATGCGTTCCTTCAGGCGATCTATAAGGGTTTAGGTTTAGGGTTTAGGGTCTCGGGGTTGTAGGGATCCCATTAAATTTTAGAGTATATTCCTTAACTTGGGGGTATTGGAGTCTCTGAGGGCTGGAGGTGTAGGTTTGTTTGAATTTTTTTTATGGCTTCCTCTAAGGGCATTTGCAAAGGTTTAGGGTCTGGGGGATCTATCTATAAGAAGTGTGGGGTTTTTGTTTCGGTTTCTTTATGTGCTCCTGTAGGGATCCATAAAGGTTTAGGGTTTAGGGTTTCAAGATTCTTCATGGCTGCGTTTGGGGGGATGTATAAGGGTCCTAGGGATGTATTTGGGTCCTACTAGAAGGGTGCCATACGAAATTCAATATAGGGGCTTGAATAATTGGAAAATGTTTTGGGGCGAAAATGCACTTATCATAGCACTTATCATAGGGGGCCCTGAGGGATAATTAGTACTGGTGCCTATAATAGGGCGAGAGGGGTGTGCGGGTGCTGACAGACTTCGAGAGGATGTCGAACAAGGCTTAGGGGGTAGGGGGAGGGGGGGGGGACAGGTTGCAGGGTTTTGGTGTTTCGGGCTTGGCGCCTTCAAAGATACAGATGCAATGCGGCCCTGAAAGCCTGCAAGTAAACGTCTCACACCAACCCTCCCCACACAAAAACGCACACAAAAAAGAAACAAAAAAAAAACACTCAAGAAACAAAATCACAACACCCTAACATGAGAACAAGAAGCAGCCTGCAATCAATACCCTGGACATCCCTGGACAACCCGAACCGCCCCACGTCCCGCAAGCAAGAAAAGGCCAAGTAGATCGGTACACATGAGGTGCCGAACTTCTAAAGTAAAACTATGCAAGGGCTCTGACAAGCTGCATTCAGTTCTCCCGGCCAATCTCCGAAACCACAACACACCCTAAAGCCCGAAAGCCTACACTCGAAAACCCTGAAAGCCACAAGCCATGCAAGAGCTGCAGATTGACAGCCGGCATGTCGTTCGTGTTTGTTGGGTCACCCTCGCAACTGTCCAGTGTGGTCCTGGTTGGTACGACTCGGTGAAGGGTTTAAGGTTTAGGGCTTCTAAAGTCTCCAGGCCAAATTTGGACATCAAAGCGCTGAACCAATCCTAAACCCTAGATTCCTACTCTATGTGAACCTTAAACCCTCTACAGATCCTTAAGCATCAATTTACTGCCTTGGCCACACACCTAAGCTCTGCAAGAGTCTTTTCAAGGTGTCGCACTCTCTTAGGAGTTAGGCTTTAGGGTTTAGGGCCTAAGGGTTTCAGGTGGGGAACATGGCTGTGCTTAGACATTGGGAAGCCAAGGATAAACAGCTCATCTCGGATCAACGTCGTTTCTGGACAACCATCGGATATGCCTGTGAGTTCAGGGTTCAAAGGTTTTGGCATCAAACAGAATCAAATCCTTCAGTTGAGTTAATTATTTTTATTTTACTTTCCTTAAGATTGGCCTCAGGGCGTAGTATTTAATATGGGGGGCCTGTATAGTTACCAATACTATTCTTTGCTTCCTTGTCGCTGTAGTATAATAGACTATGCAATCCCCTATATTGGATGGATTTAGGGCTAGCGTCCTGTAGCCTTAGACGCACGTGCATGGGTCATATGTTTGTAAACCCCAGAGTGGCGTTCTGAAAGTGAGACATCTCCAGTACTTGGTGGTTCATGGGTGGTTAAAATGGGGTTATGCATAGGGCATTTATAACCCAAATTGGGGGACGTATTATAGCCCCACTTATATATCCAACCATGAACCTGTAAGTGTTTCGGATAACTAAGAGCCAAACATTTCCAAAAAAAAACGGGCCAGCACTACTTACGCAGTCGGCATGTAAGTACCGTATTTGCGGCTATACGTACTTGTAAGCTTGTATCACTATCACTGCTGGCTGAGTCTACAACGGATCCTACTGGCGGCCACGGCCAAGGGCCCTGCGTCTCGAGATCAAATCTCATAGATAGTGCCCCAAAAAAGCACATCAGCAAAACTTAGGATAGGGATGTCCCATATAAACCCCCTTAAAAGGAAGCCCAATAAGGTAGGGATATCCCCATAAAATGCTTCTGTTTATGGCCTCTTTGGGTCCCTAACAAGAGATTGTTAAATGATGATACTTACTTGAGGGCCCAACGGGAAAGCATCAAACCAAGCTACTACAGGCATGTCGCGGAATCGATCCATGCATTTCGGTTCCCTTGACGGTTCTCATGCCGAAAACGAGCTTAACCACTACAAGCTTTAAACCGTGAATCCAAAAATCTTAACCCCTACCTTAAGTTTGAAGAACCTACATTTTTAAGGACTTATGTCAAGAAATCATAATAAGGAACCCTAAAAAGGTAGGTTGTCCAGGGTTAAGGTAAACCCTGAGACCTCTCGCTGGAACAGCCTCCCCTGACAGAAGAGCAGAGACCGAGAATCCCAGCTCCCCATGCCGTTGAGGGTTTAGGGTTTAGGGTTTAGGGTTTAGGGTTTAGGGTTTAGGGTTTAGGATTTAGGGTTTAGGGTTTAGGGCAGTCCATGCCCTCAAACCCTAAAGGGCTATCAACTATGAGTTGCACTGATAGTACCTTGTATTTTCTTGCGCTATGGATTTTTCTATACTACATTACACTGTGTACAAGATACTGTAGTATACTGCATTTTTTCCTCAAGCCACAATCTCAGATCCTCAAACCTACAGTCCCAAACTGCCGCCCTGAACCCTGAAAGCAGCAACCTGCAACCTAAACACCCCTGAAGGAACCCTCATGGGAGTTTCCGAAAATTCGGGGTACCTTCCTTTCGGGTCCTTATAATAAGGATCCTGCTAATTATTTGGGGTACTATATTAGGGTTCCGTATTTTCGGAAACTCCCTCATACCACCTGTAAAGGAACCTTCAAGGGAAACGTGAAGCCCTAACCCTCCACCCCTACACACCGAACTTGATGCCCTAAACCCCTAAACCGCGTAAACACCCGACAAGCTGCAGAAGCTTTTCGAGATCCGACGTAAACGCGGCCTGTGCGATCTGAGTATGTCGCGCTTAATATTTAAGGTGCCATGAGGGTTACCAGAAGGAGTCAATCAGTGTCAGCTTGCTGGTCTTGTGCCTGCGATTTAGAGAGCCTAAGACCGCTGAGTTTAGGAATATACCTAGGGTACCGTAACCCATAATATTACGGCCCGTGAAATGCAAGGTATGCTCCTTAATTCTGATTCAGGGGTATCGGGCTCTCTGGGTGCTTCCAGTTTAAGTCTAGCAGCCCCTTCAGTAATCGCCCATTGTAGCCATGGCACAAGCAAAGCAAGCTAAACCGAATTTGCACAATGGCGAGTGATTCATTTCGTTTTTTGGTACCCCTGCGCACTCCAAACTCGAAAACACCAAAAACCCTAAAGCTTAACCCTAAAACCCTAAACCCTGTACTTTCAATCCCCCGCAAAGCTGAACCCCAAAGCCCTAAACCCTATACGCCTAATCCCCAAAACCCTAAAGCTTAACCCTAAAAACCCCAAACCCTTTTACTATACTGAACTCAGAACCCTAGCAAAAATTCTAGTTTTAGCTGTTTCTTAGGGATTATAGTAACCAAAAATCAAAAATTATTTCTAAGTACCCCTAAGTTTACTCTCAAGCCCCCCAAAACCCGTAAGCTCGAAACTTGAAGCTCTTGGCCTGTCAAGCTCTGAGGATGATATTATGTAGGCTACTTAGAGGATCACGGGACTTAGTAAGTAGGTTATAATTGGGGTTATAAGTCCCCTAAATGGGGTTATCCTAATTATAACCTACTTATAACCTTACTTACTAAGTCCCATGATCCTCCAAGTACTGTGTTGGAAAGAATAAAAACTAGGTACTTGGACCCTTAAGAGTTATAACTATCCATGAACCTCCAAGTATAGAAGCATGGGATGCTTCCCACCCAAACATGCACTTACAAGATCTCATAGCCCATTAAGTCTGAATATGAGCTACTATTAAAAGCCCTTAGCTGAAGCTCCAAAGCCAGCCCTTTCAAACATCGTAAACCCAAATCCCTGATTACGTGCACTACAACCCAAGACCTTATACCCTTCAAATCTGCGCCTGCATTGTCCGCAAAGCCTCAGCAATGTTGCTCTTCACGAAGCGGTTCACCTCCGCGAAGCCTGGAAAGCACTTCATCCGTGTTTTTCTCTTTCGGAATGGCAGATTACAATTACTGAAACTATAAAAAATTGGAAAGCAGACAAGACCGATGTTATTTAGTCACGTTTGTCTGCATGTTAGCATTGGCATAGTGATGATAGTAACGGCGGAAAGCATACATACATACGTATAAACAAACATACATACATGAATACATGAACAACATAAATACATACACCCATGCATACAGGCATACATACATCCATTCATACATACATGAATCATGAAAGTCAAAGTAACAATAGCAGTCAAAATAAGAGTAGTATTGTAATAGTAGTACTAAGTCCATCATACAAAAATAGTTATGAGACCCTGATAGTGAGAATCATGATTCAAACCAAATAACAATATCAACAGTAGTAAGAACCGTAATAACAAGAAACAAATCTAGCGATAAACCCAGAAAACCATGCTGAGAGTAGCAATAAGGATATGTAACAAGCATACTACTACTAGTACTACTAGTACTACTAGTACTACTAGTACTACTAGTACTACTAGTACTACTACTACTATCACCACCACTACTACTTCTGCTACTACGACTACAACTGCTGCTACTACTACTAGTACTACTCCTGATAACACTGATACTTAGGCGCCGAGTTCATAAGCCAAAAAAAGTTTAAACTTTCAGTTTTAAGAGGGTTTCATTATCCCAAAAAGTTTAAAGTTCATAAACTCAGCTACTAAGGATAACAACACTCACCGCAACTATAATCATCATACCAATGAACATCATAATAAGCATAATAGCCGTAGAAATCACAAAAGATATGGATACTGAGAAAATGACAACAACAATGATACTCACGATATTGATAGCAACATTATCAACAATTGTGATAACAATAACCATGCACATAAGACTTACAAACCAGCAACACTAAAAACAACAGTTTTAATACTAATAATGACACGAGCAACAAGAATAGCATTAGGAAGAGTTATGGCAATCATACATTCGCCATTAATATTATTGATCATGAATATTTAAGAATAAAAACACTAGTAACACTGAGAACAACCAGTATTACTGATAATCGCAATACCTCCTGGCGCCGCAGCCGCTCCTCGCAACCCCTGCGTAGCCTTTGGAGTCCCTTCAAAAGCGAGAGCAGAGTACCAAAAGAGGTTGCCAAAGCGGGGATGAAACAGGCGAAGATGTTAGACCAATTGGGGATACCTGCCTAAAACCCAAATTCGTAAACTCCAACCGTCAACGTCCAATAGGTCCTGGGCCCCACAAGACTGAAACTGGGGCTGTGAACCCTCAAGCTAAAACCAAAAGCCTCCGAAACAATCAAGCCTGAACCGTCTTTCGGGCTTGAATCTTATGGATCTTTTTTGGGCGTGGGGTCGACGGTATAAAGAAGATTAGAAAAGTTATACGACAATCAAGTACATCTAAGGTACCCAGATTTTAGCGACGAAATTTCACAATTTATCTGTTTGAGGGCCTTGTGCATCGATCAGATGCCTGAAAATGACACAAGTACGACAAAGCCTCCGGGCATTTTGGACACAAGATCGTCGATCATCTCCTTGTCCTGCTGGCTTGAAACTGCAACACCGTGGAGGGATCGGGATTAATCTTCGCAACCCACATCGTGGTGGCAGTAGCAGTAGCAGTAGTAGTAGTAGTAGTAGTAGTAGTAGTAGAAGTAGTAGTAGTAGTAGTAGTAGTAGTAGTAGTAGTAGTAGTAGTAGTAGTGGTAAGAAGCGTAGGAGTAGGAATAGGAGTAGGAGCAGGAGTAGGAGGTAGGGGCAGTAGTAGTATCAGCAGTAGTAGTAGTAGAAGTAGTAGTAGTAGTAGCAGTAGCAGTAGTAGTACTGGTAGTAGTAGTAGTAGTAGTAGTAGTAGTAGTAGTAGTAGTAGTAGTAGTAGTAGTAGTAGTAGTAGTAGTAGTAGTAGTAGTAGTAGTAGTGGTAGTAGTAGTAGTAGTAGTAGTAGTAGTAGTAGTAGTAGTAGTAGTAGTAGTAGTAGTAGTAGTAGTAGTAGTAGTAGTAGTAGTAGTAGTAGTAGCTGTAGTAGTGGTAGTGGCAGTGGCGGTGGCAGTCGTAGTAGTCGTAGTAGTGGTGGTGGTGTAGTGGTAGTGTGGTAGTGGTAGTGGTAGTAGTAGTAGTGGTGTTGGTAGTGGTAGCAGTAGTGGCAGTGGTAGTCGTAGTGGTAGTGGTAGTGGTGGCGGTAGCCGTATCGGTAGCGGTGTCGGTAGTGGTAGTGGCAATGGTAATATTAGTAGTACTAGTAGTAGTAGTAGTAGTAGTAGTAGCAGCAGCAGTAGTAGTAGTAGTTGTTGTTGCCGGTGTAGTAGTAGTAGTAGTAGTAGTAGTAATAGTAGTAGTAGTAGTAGTAGTAGTAGTAGTAGTAGTAGTAGTAGTAGTAGTAGTAGTAGTAGTAGTGTAGTGTAGTAGTAGTAGTAGTAGTAGTAGTAGTAGTAGTAGTAGTGGTAGTGGTAGTGGTAGTAGTAGTAGTAGTAGTAGTAGTAGTAGTAGTAGTAGTAGTAGTAGTAGGGTAGTCGTCGTCGATTTCGTCGTAGTACTCGTAGACGCAGTAACATCACAAGCGCTGGAGAACCGGAACTGGCATGACTATCGAGACGTCACGTGCCGGCCTCTTAACATCCTCATCGAATATATGGAAACGGTGACCCTGTACCAGCCAATGGCGCTAACTCCGGAGCGGGTCCTTCTGCACCTGGGTCGATCTGTGTTTCAGCAGTTCGTTGTAGCTAGAAAAGTTTAGCGTGGAAAGGCACGGATATCGGGAGGCGGTTCTGTCAATATTCCTGGTTCATGATTAGGTGCTACTGGCCTCACGAAAATTCAACCGAGTTCACGTGCGAACTCAAACTTTCCGCGGGGGCGGAGTGATGACTTCCATCTGACTTGCTTTCGAAAACCAACGGCGCTTGGATCAACACAGTTCTGTGATACCTGATGGCGAAATACCTACCGATAGTGGAATAATATCTTGAACAACACAAAGCAAAAACCTTGGATATCAGGTTGCCTACCCGCCTTACATTGGCGAACCGCGATGGAGGATGGAGTGTGAACCCGAAAATCCAATCAGTGGGCCGTCGCGCCCTTATTCAAAGCGTGTCGGGTCCTGTCCCTGCGGTTTAGGATGGCACTGATTCGGCAGCATAAAAACCCAAGATTGAGACGACCCCAAACCCCAATCGCCCCTCTGCCCCTAGCCTAAAGAACCAGAGCGCACAAACTAAAAAGAACAGACACGTCATGCATGCCGCGAGCTTCGTAGTCACTTGGAAGATGACTGCTGCGGCAAATATGCAGCATGGATCAAGCCCTCGCCTCCTGATTCCACTCTATGGCCTGGCGGAAGGATCGCCGTGCCGGTGAGGGATTAGAAGCCCTCCGGTCCCAATGCATAGTAATCTCAAACTTTCGTGAATACTAGCCTACAAAACTACCCTCCTAAACCCAAGTACCTACGGTAATCGTGGGTCCGTTGGACCATTCGGGCAGGGTTCAGGGATTTGATAATTTAGGGTTCGGGTTCAGTGAAGGGTCTCAGACAGCGCAGACTTAGTGGAGGCCGAAGAGGCCCGAGGACCTCGCGGGTGCTGGCGTAACAGCTCAACACAGCTTTTGAAGACAAGTGCACCCTAGACCCAAAGCCCCAAAACCCTATGTATGCTTCCATTTCAACGTATGTATGCATGGATTTATGGTTTATGCATGTACCTATGCATGTATGAGATTATGTATGCATGGCTGGACAAATCAATTGTATGTATGTATGTATGTATGTTTGTTTGTATGTTTGCCTGTTTAGATGCATGCATCCAAGCATACATGCATGTATACTGCATGTATGTCTGCCTCTCTCTGCGGTAGCTTGCTGAGGGCACCCCGAATTGTAAGCATCTGCTTCTTCGCCAGGAAGGTCGGGATCTTTCGAGCACAGCTATCTTCAAAAGGACCTGCTTGTGCTGCTGTTTGCACTCGCTTTTACATGTCCCAGCGTTTTCCCACACCCTATAAACCCTAAACCTAGGCCCTGAAGGGTTCGAAACAGCTCTTCAATGAACCGGCGTCAGGTTTTGAGCCTGGTCCTTGCGACCTTCTGCAGGGGAAGCTGACGACCGGAACAGGGTCTTGGGTTTAGGGCTTCGGGCAACCATGGGGTTATTTGTTGTGTATGTTTCGAGATTCAGGGTTGCGATACAGGGAACTCTTCCCTTTGCGTTGTCTCCTCGCCTGAGAGTCAGGATACGCGTTTTGCCCGTAGTTTGTCTCAATGGAGAGACTCCGACACAAGAAGAGCATGAGCGTAAAGCTATTCCATAGGTCCGAGGCTTCCTTTGGGAATTTGTAGGAATGCTCGCCCCTAAACCCTGTTCTAAGCAATAAAAACAAATCGCTATATACGCCTATATAACCCTATATAAGCCCTGCAAGTGAACGCCCTATACCCAGACATCCTATAAACCCTGCACACCCTCTAAACCCTAAATGCCCTACAGCCCTATATACCCTGAGGGTCCATGTACCCAAATAGTATATACTTTGGGCCCAATGTACCTGTATAGTGAATACTTTAAGGCCAATGTATATACTGTATGAGTACAAGGGGACCCTGTTGTAGAATCTTGTGGTACCCTTGAAGGGGACCCTATTATCTATCTATATATATATATATACATATACATATCTATATATATATATATAGACACTATATGAGTACATGGAACCTTACTTGGAGGGTCGGGGGACTTAGTAACTGGCTATTTTAGGGACTTATAAGTACCATAACCCCAATTAGGGTCCCTTTTAGGGCACTTATAAGTCTACTTACTACCTACTTACTAAGTCCCCCGACCCTCAAAACCTCCGGCCTTATTTAGGGTCCAGGATCCTACTATTTGGGGTGCTATATTAGGGTCCGCTATTTTGGGAACCGAGGCACCGATGCCGTGGCATTCTCGAGGCGCAGCTTTGTGAGGCGCTCGGCGATGCGCATCGCAACGTCGACGCCGGCCTTTCCTGGGTTGTATGTAGGGATTATATATAGGGTTTATTGAGGGAATTTAGGGTATAGAGGTCATTATATTACAAGGGTATAGAATCCAGGGATTACATAGGTTTATGTGGGTCGATATAGAGTTTTCAAAAACACGGGACGTAGTAAGTAGGCTACAAGTAGAGATATAAGTGTCCGAAATTTAAATGGGGTTACCCCAATTATAACCCTACTTGTGTCCTCCTTACTAAGTCCCCTGGTCCTCCAAGGATGATATAAGGTCTATAATGGGTCTATTTAGGGTTTAGGGTTGAGGATTTAGGGTTTGGGGCTCAGGATTAAGGACTCAGTTTGGGTTTGGGGTTAAGGATTTAGGGTTTAGTTCAGGGTTAAGGGTTTACAGGGTACGGCTTCAGCCTTGTGTCTTTTGTCGGTTTGACTGATCTTTCTGAGATTTACAGAGTTTACGGCTTCCAGCAAAGTTTATGCCTGAAGTGTTTTTGGGCTTGAGAGACAGATGGCTGGCTGTAGTGGCCTTGTTGCTATCAGATTGCGGGGCGGGGGTTAGACTGCGTGCACCCTGTAAAGGTTCAGGGGTTGGAGCTGAGCTACGCAACTGCTGCCAGCCTTCCTCCTATAGCAACCCGGTCAGGAATTACCATGACCGATTGAACTTGGCTTTGGGAAAAGACACGGGCTCTTTGTGCAGAACCCCAGGCCGTGACAAGAGTTGGAATTCTCCTCTGCGCTCGTCGGTGAGGGACTGTCGGTAGAGTAATACTATTCCTTAGGGTTCCTTTAAAAGGGTCTATAAGGGTTACTATAAGGGTTACTATAAGGGATACTATAAACAATTCTGCTTCAGCGTTTCAGGTTTGAGGTTCATGAAGGGTTCGGACCCTTGGTTTTAAGTTTGTCTTTGACGTTTCAAAAAACCTCAGACCCATCCAGTGAGAATCGAGGCACCTTTCTGGAGCACCCCGGTGGACGTGCAGAGGTAAAGCCCTTGGAAATCATCACGTTTCGTCCTTCGTAGTCACAGCTTTCTTGTTCTGCTATCGGTACTGGGGATAGAGAATGATGTTTGCGCTAGGTTCGTACATATTCAGAGTCTCTGCCTTATCTAATTGGACTACCTACCTACTGCACCCTAATTCCGGCAGATATCGCCCTTAGCACCAATGAATTTCTAACAAGAAGCCGTGATTTGTCGATGAATGCATAGTTCGAGGTTCGTGGGTAGCTTTAATGGGTTCAAGCAAGCTTGCAGTTTGTTGCTTAGACCTAGGTTTTGTGCCTCCGACCTTGGAGAAGCAGGATTTTAAGTTTGGGGTTTGGGGTCTTGTGGCTTCCCTAATACCCAAAGCATTATATGTTCAAACTTTCCGAATAAGGCTAGCGTGCAAGAGGTAACACCCTTCAACAGTGGGGTTTTGACCTGTAAGTTCCGGGTTGTTTATAGGGCCCAACAAAAGCACATAGGCAAAAATGAGCAGAGGGTTATCCCACATAAATTCCCCTATAAAGAAGCCCAATACGGCAGGGATATCCCGATAACATGCTTGTGCTTGTGTGCTGTTGGGGTCCCCAACTAAGTTGAGGGCCTGTAGGGGTGCCATCCTTCTTGATGTTGAACCACTGCCTATGGCCTAATCGGGAGTCAAGGTCTTTCTGATTGAGGGTTCCGGTTTGACTCCTACAAAGGCCTAAATAGTTACCTATACTATCTTATGAGAGAGGCGCCTCTAGGGTCTATTTTACGCTCTATTCTTTTCTGCATGACTACTATTATTTAAAATAATTGAAATAATTGAAATAATTGAAATCAGCAGAGTTGATTTCAATGATTTCAATTATTTAAATCCGCAAAAGGGCCCAAAGAATTGAAATAATTGAAATAATTGAAATCCGAAGGCTGTTCAGTGGGCCCAAGCCACCAAATCCAGAGATTTCAATAATTGAAATAATTGAAATGGGGGGATTTCAAATATTTCAATTATTTAAATCCGCCAAAGGCCCCAAATAATTGAAATAATTGAAATCCCCCCATTTCAATTATTTCAATTATTGAAATCCCTGGATTTGGTGGCTTGGGCCGACTGAACCTTCGGATTTCAATTATTTCAATTATTTAAATCCGCCAAAGGGCCCAAATAATTGAAATAATTGAAATCGATGGCTGTTCTGGGCCAAGCCACGAATCCCAAGGATTTCAATAATTGAAATAATTGAAATAATTGAAATGGGGGGATTTCAATTATTTCAATTATTTAAATCCGCCAAAGGCCCCAAATAATTGAAATAATTGAAATCCCCCCCATTTCAATTATTTCAATTTTT
Source organism: Symbiodinium sp. CCMP2592 (assembly GCA_905221615.1). Lineage (NCBI taxonomy): Eukaryota > Dinophyceae > Suessiales > Symbiodiniaceae > Symbiodinium > Symbiodinium sp. CCMP2592. The sequence continues at coordinate 185,805 of CAJNDT010004524.1, forward strand.
TCAATTATTTCAAGTATTGAAATCCATGGATTTGGTGGCTTGGGCCCACTGAACCTTCGGATTTCAATTATTTCAATTATTTAAATCCGCCAAAGGGCACAAATAATTGAAATAATTGAAATAATTGAAATCGATGGCTATTCTGTGCCAAGCCACGAATCCCACCGGTTTGAATTATTTAAATAATTGAAATAATTGAAATAATTGAAATGGGGGGATTTCAATTATTTCAATTATTTAAATCCGCCAAAGGCCCCAAATAATTGAAATAATTGAAATCCCCCCCATTTCAATTATTTCAATTTTTTCAATTATTTCAAGTATTGAAATCCATGGATTTGGTGGCTTGGGCCCACTGAACCTTCGGATTTCAATTATTTCAATTATTTAAATCCGCCAAAGGGCACAAATAATTGAAATAATTGAAATAATTGAAATCGATGGCTATTCTGTGCCAAGCCACGAATCCCACCGATTTGAATTATTTAAATAATTGAAATAATTGAAATAATTGAAATAGTTGAAATGGGGAGATTTCAATTATTTCAATTATTTAAATCCGCCAAAGGCCCCAAATAATTGAAATTAAGGAATTGAAATCCCCCCCGTTTCAATTATTTCAATTATCCCCAAATAATTGAAATTAAGGAATTGAAATCCCCCCCATTTCAATTATTTCAATTATTTCAATCCCTGGATTTGGTGGCTTGGGCCCACCGAACCTTCGGATTTCAATTATTTCAATTATTTAAATCCGCCAAAGGGCCCAAATAATTGAAATAATTGAAATCGGCCCCATTTCAATTATTTCAATTATTTCAATTATTTAAATAATTGAAATCCTGGGGTTCTGTGGATGGGGCCCACGGGTCACCCCCCCACCCCCCCCCTACTATCACCCACTGGCCTATCCCCCCCCCCCACCCCCACCCTCTCCCTCGTCCCCTCCCCTGCCTCGCCTCCTCCTTATCCTCCCCTCCCCCCCCCTTCGCCCCTTGCCCCCTCTGCGCCACCACCTATCTCCTAATCCAGCCACCCCCCCCCCTCCCTAAACCCACCGCCCCTCAACCCCCGAATCCACCTCCACCCTACCAAAGAGTTAGCGAAGATGTCATTCGACAGAACAGCCTCGCCGTCAAGATCGGTGTTGGAAATGGGAAGGGACAGCAGGCTGGCATAGGCTGGCGTTCGCTGCGCGCAGCAGCGATTGAGAGAACTCCAAACCGCCGTGTCTCACCCACCACTTCAAGGGCTAGGGATCCCACACATCTGCGGGCAAAATCTGGCGGAAGTGATCCGCCACCGAGCAAAAAGCCTGTAAATACCGCATTAAACAAAGGGTCAGGGATTTCGCACATCTGTTGGCAAAATCTGACAGAAGTACCGACTGCTCACTTCCGCCAGATTTTGCCACCAGATGTGTGAAATGCCTGGCCCTTTGTTTAATGCGGTATTTACAGGCTTTTTGCTCGGCGGCGGATCACTTCCGCCAGATTTTGCCCGCAGATGTGTGGGATCCCTGGCCGTTTTTTGAACGCGGCATTTACAGGCTTTCTGCTCGGTCGCGGCTCGCAGGGATTATACACCCCTGCCCCCACTCCACCCTCCCGCCTCTTTCATACCTCACTACCCACCCCCCTATCTCAGCCCCTTGCCCCGTACCCCATCACCACCCACCACCCACCACCTATTATCCACCACCCGGCACCCCTCACCCGCCACGCCCACCACCCACACCCTCCCCACCAACCACCACACACCACCCACCACACACCACCCACCACACCACCCATCACCCACCACCCACCACCCACCACTACCCAGCACCCGCCAGCCACCACTACCCACTACCCACTGTCAGCAGTATAGCAGCAACACGGACAAATTGTCCTGTCCCAATATTTCACAATTCGACTTATTGTTGACTTGCCAGCGTTTGAGTAATTGCATACGACATATCCACCCAAGAATCACGTAATAAGCATGCACGCTGTAATATGGCATAAATTTGTTTGTAATTTCCGCACAGGCCAGAATGCAAAACCTGACAGGTTCGGTACTCATGAATCGGATGTGTTCATATGACAAATTATGGGAATACATACGGCATGACACATCCATATCACATGATGCTGTCGCAACACTTACTACAACTCGTTGCCTGTTATATTCTGTTGCTACATATGCTACATATATCTACTGAGGCAAGCCAGGTCTGAACAAACTAGTTCCTTGTCAATAGGGTTTCAATATGAGGAGTGCATGTAATGTATTGGTTCGCCCTGTCCAGGAAGTGAAGAGAAACATTATAGCCCCTGCAATGTGCCAGTTTCTTCTGTCCGTAAGAAGGGCTTTCCGATGTATCAGCTTCATATCAAGAGGGCTTCAGTAGGATGAGTGGGCGTGACAGGTCAAAGGCTTGTAATGTGTTCGTTTGTTCTGTCTGGGGGCTTTCGAATGTATAAGTTCCTCGCCAAAAGAGTTTCGATAGGCGGGAGTGGAGTGACACATTAGAGAGTCTATATTGTATCAGTTTGTTCTGCCCAGGGGCCTTCCAATATACAGGGTCGCTTCAGTGTATAAGTTCCTTGTCAATAGGTTTCCATGGGGAATGGAGTAACACATTAGAGGGTCTGTAATGCGTCAGGTCGCTGTGTCCAGGAGCCTTGCAAAGTAGGATTTTCCTTGTCAATATACTTTCAATAGAAGGGATGAAGTGACACATTAGAGGGCATGTAATGTGTTAATTCGTTATGCCCAAGTCAATAGAGTTTGAACAGGGGAAGTGGAATAACACTTTACAGGGCATGTAATGTGCCAATCTGTTATGTCCTGGACTTTCCAGTGTATAAGTTCCTTGTCAGTAGAGGGTCAATCGGAGTGGGTGGAGTGACACATTAGGGTGCCTGTAATATGTCAGTTTGATATGCCCAGGTACAGGGGTCTGACAGTGTATAAGTTCCTTGTTAGTAGGGTTTCAGTAGGAGAAATGGAGTGACACATTAGAGGGCATGTAATATGTCAATTTGCCCAGTCCAGGACCCAGGAAGTGAAGATACACATTATAGTGGGTTTAATGTGCCAGTTTGTTATGTCCATAAAAAGTGCTTTCCAATGTATCAGTTTCTTATCAGTAGGGTTTCAATAGGATAGGTGGAGCGACACATTATAGGGCCTGCAGTGTGTCAGTTTATTATGTCCAGGGGGTTTTCTAGTGGAAAAGTTCCATTGCAATAGAGGTTCCATAGGAAGGAGTGAAGTGACACATTAGAGGGCCTGTAATGCGTCAATTTATACTACCCAGAGACCTTCCAATATACAGATGCCCTACAGTGTATAAGTTCCTTGCCTTTAGGGTTTCAATAGGAATAATGACACATTAGAAGGCCTGTAATGTGTCAGTTTGTTTTCCCATGTGCCTTCAAATGTATCTCTATACATATCAGATCTGATGTGATCACAGCATTAGCCAAGAAGGATATCACGTAGTTAATAGTCTTCACGATCTTAACAAAGGCGCAATTATCCGTATCGAAGGTATACATTCCCATGAAAAAAATCCCTATATATAGATCCCTTCACAGATCCCTTGTATGGAGCCCTCATAGACAGCCTTTATAGATTCGTATAGAAACTTTATAGTTCCCCTATATAGAGAACTTATAGAAACCCCGTATAGATCAACAAATGGAGTTCTTTGTAGAAAACTTTACAAGATCCCTTACATGGAGCTTTCATAGACAACTGCTATATATTCCTTGCCCTTTGTAGAAACCAAATGGAAGCCCTGTATAGATCCTTCGTATGGAGCCCTTCTGGAAAACCCTTACAGATTGCTTATAGAAATCTTATACATCCTCTATGTAGAGACCTTATAGCAACCCATTATATAAAAAACTATAGATCCCTTACAGAGAGACTTTCTAGAAACCCATTATGGATCCCTCATATGGGGCCTGTATAGTAAGCCCGGATACAAAGTATGTAGATGCGATGTGGTAAGCTATTCTTGATATAGTAGTTAAGATAAATCGATTGTATTATGGTTCGTACAATACCTATGAAATTACCTTTAAGAATAGAGGGAGCGGTATTAAAACCAACGAAACCGGCAACGAAGATGATGACGATGATGAAGATGATGAAATGATGGAGATGATGAAGATGATGGAGATGATGAAGATGATGCAGATGATGAAGATGATGAAGATGATGGAGATGATGAAGATGATGGAGAGGGGGTGGGGTGTCCGCAGCCCTGTTGGACCCTAATGGGTTCGTGGTGGGGGTTTATGCAACAGAAAGGGGTGGACCTTTCTTTGCATATCGATGCCTCGAGGGTTTACCAAAGCAATATCCCGGTGTGCCCGGGTTCTCCTTCATAGAATCGGACCAGTTACAGCAGCGAGTGCGAGTCGGCAAAGGTTCGAATGCGAGTTGGTAAGGTTTCAGCAGCAGAAGCGGGAATGAATCTATGCCATATTACAGCGTGCATGCTTATTACGCGATTCTTGGATTGATATGTCGTGTGCAATGAGTCAAGCGCTGGCAAGTCAACAATAAGTCGAATTGTGAGATACTTGGACGGGACAATTTGTCCATGTTACCGATATACTGCTGACAATGCCATGCATATCTCCACGACGATACATCATTCCTGCAAGATGTATGGACTCTATACACTGACATGTGTCATCACAACCAATGTTTATTCATCGACAGTGTTGGGATCAACATTCGATGTTCTGTTTATATAATACTCGTCTCCATGAATGCGAGTAATTTGACATAGTTACTTGATAGAAAAATATCATCTAACCGATCCGAAACTTTTCAGGTAGTGGCTTTGTAATGTGGGCTGCGCTTGTATCTTATATTTTGCTTTCCATTATGTGCTTAAGACAACAAACGGTGGTTATATAGACCCTAAAGGTATCGGGCACATACTATCTTGGGGGCTCCTTATTATAATTGGTAGTATAATAAGCACCAAGACCCTATTCTCAGCAAGCAGGCCCCTATGCTAAACCCCCATTATACCCCTTATAGTAGCCCTTACAGACCCAGTCCCTGGAACCCTAGGCCCTATTGTCATTTTTAGGCCCCTTTCTTAGGTCTCCAAGGCCAGTTGGATGTAGTTGAGTGCATCTTGGTTTCCCCACATTGAGACCTCACATATGCTCTCAAACCAGGGTTTAGGGTTCACGGTTTTCTACGTTTGAGGTCCAGGAAAAGCTTAAAGAAACGAACTGGTTACAGCCGGAACCCAGAACTGTCCTGGAACGAGCAACCCGGGAGTCTTGCAAAGGAGGCTCGTTCAAGTTCCAATATATTATGTATACATGGTGCCTAATAAACCTATAGATGTATACATACGCACTTACATATATGCATGTGTGTATATATCTATCTATCTATCTATCTATGTATATATAGTATGTATACACACATGCATACGCGTGTGTGCATTCTATGATATTCTATGGGTGCATCGAGAGCTCATGCAAACAACCTAAGATCAGGTTTCTTTACAAGGAGCCACCTTCCTACGCAGGCAGAAACTCTAGACCCAAGAGTAACCTAGGAATAAAAAGGGTGCCCTTTTTGGTTTAAATGGGGTTATAAGGGAACCTGAACCCTAAAAAAGGGAATAAGGGCCTACTCTAGGTCCTAGAACTCAGACGTCGACAAGCAATCAGACAAGTCCACGACAAACGGCCGACGCCCAAGACAGGGGGTGCAAAGTTGCAGGAGCCAAACACCGGCACACAAGTGCCCAGCTATGTGGTCTGCTGTGAGCGGCTGCATCGTCAGATTTCTCTTGTTCATACAGCAGTCTCCTACGAAAAATGAAATCTGAGTACTAGTGTGCTTTTAGCTCGAACCTCCCACCAGACAAACGCAAACGTACACAAACACACACACACACAGACACACACACACACACACACAGACACACACACACATGACACATCACCGTTTCAACTCACAGAGCATGCAACGATCCGAAGCTTGCGAAACATTGTAACAGGCCTGATGATCTTCGTCTGGAGGACTTCAAAGAGGCACCACGCCCGTGTCAGGGGCCATGCCTCTCACAGTTGGTGGGGTGATGATTCCGTTCACGATGGCGCTGATGAAGATGACGGTACTACGGGGTCCTTAATAATTAGAGTCGGGTTTTGGGGTATATAAACCATCCTATACTTAGAAAAAAGAAGCCCCAAAGTAGTATAGGTACTTATGAAGCCCTCTATAGTAGTCACAGCGATGGTAAGAACTACGGCGATGGTAAGAACTACATCACTCGAGCGGCCATGGGCCGTCATGTGGGCGGGCAGGGGCGGTTCAAGGTTTTGGCTTGCGTTAGGGCTCCTGTGCACTCTTAAGGGTCTCGTGCAACATTGAATTTCCTCAAGCTCCGCAAACCCAGAGCCCTATCCGGCCAACTAATGTAATTGGAGGCCTCAATCATTAGAACAGGGTTTTGGGCCCCATCATACCTATAATTATGATAAGGACCCCCCCCAAAAAAAAAAATATAGTGTATCTAGGTAATCACTTAGTCCCCTATAGTAGAGAAAAACGAAGCACAAAGACCAAGACTTCAGAGGATTACTGCACACAGTTTGGGTTCCCTTAAGGGCTCCTTCACGGGGTCCTTTATGAGGTGTAGGGTATTGGGCGAGATCGGCTTTGAGGCAGGGCGCCCTACAGAAATTTAGAATTTGTATGGGGGATGTGGGTAGCTCTCTAAAATAGGATGCCTTTTTAAGCCCCCACAATACTACGGCACCCTTAAAAAAAAAGGACCCTAAAAGGGACCGTGTATAGAAAACATCCCATGTAGGGTCGTATAGTATTGGGGGGTGCAATCTGCAAAACCTCTTCAAGGGGCCTTCGCAGTAGGATCCCTGTTGCGGGGGCCTATGACATCGGCCATGTAGGGGCCTTAATGGTTAGAATTGGGGTTTGCGGGGCTCTCACCTTACTGGAGCCCTGAGGAAGAGCCGTAAATGCCCTAAACCCGAAACCCTGAACCGTATGACACCTTAAAACCCTCAACCCTGGATATCCTGAACCCGTAATCCCACACCTTAAGCCGCATACTGTACCTCAAACCTGGTTTCTTTAAATAGATCTGGTGGCGCCTCATCATCGAGCACCATCGCAGTGCCGACCTCCAGTGACCCAAATAACCCCTGCTTTACGTAACGATGAGGGTACGATTCCCCGGATATGAAGATACTAAGTATCAGAAGGACTACAGGAATACTATCATTCAGTGTGTGGGCCCTGAAAATTTGAAACAGCAACCTGGGCAAAAGGCTATCACAGTTGGCAAGCCCGAGTTGGGGTGGAGAGGGCTGAGGAGGGGCGGGGGCGGGCGGAAATGCTCCTCATGTGCAAACCTCTCAAGTCCCGAAAACCCAGTGTCATTCAAAGGAAGACCAAGCCATGTAAAGGCCAAACTTGTCGGCTTGACTTCGGGTCGAGAATTCGTGCGTCATGCGGCCACAACCCAATTACGAGTTCAACAATTTTGATGCTGGGTTTTGGGCAGCTGCATGGCATTTGTATGCATTTGTTAAGCTTGGTCAACACTGTTGATGATATAAATCCTGCATTACCCTAAGGACCCTAAACTATGGGAATTATGGTATGTTCCTTATAACGGGTAATGCAGGATTTCTATCATCAACCGTAGTATCAGAAGCTTCCGCAAAATCGGTTCGTGGGCAGCGAGGCGCCCTCCTCAAATCGATTGAAACTCTACAGTAGAAGCCCCAAAGTTGGAAAACCAATAGCCTCAATCCTTAAGAGTAATGTATAGGGAATACCAGCACTATTTGGCCTTAATCCGGTTTCCAGCTTTATGGGGGTTTATTATGAAGACTAAGACAACTCCGATGAAGACTCCAGAAAACGGAGGCGACTGATCCAAAACCTGGACCCAAGCCATCATTCAGCATCTGAGGCTCCCGCGCAAGTGGTACCTCAGCCCGCACGGAACAGCAAGAGACGAGAAAAGTGCTTTATATTATTATAAATATTACTATTATTATTGTTAATATTATTATTATTGTTATTAATATTAATGTTGTTACTGTTATTGTAAAAGAGTTGTTTTTTGCGGCTTAGGGTCTCTAGGGTTTCGGGTGGAGGGATCTGACTGCCTAGGGCTTCGATTGAGGATCCCCAAGGGTCCATGTACCCAAATAGGGCTCCTTTAAGTGATTCCTTTGAAACTCTACTGAGGATGATAGCGACCCTTGTTGACAGAATTTTACGTAGTCCTTGGGTTTAGGGTTTAGGGTTTCAGGGCTAGGGTTTTAGGGTTTAGGGTTTTAGTCCTTGGGTTTAGGGTTTAGGGATTTAGGGCTAGGGTTTTAGGGTTTAGGGCCTTGTAGTACCCTTTTGGAGAGTGGTGGTAGACTGGTCTGGGTGGCCTGAAACCTGGAGAGCGTATGCTCAAAGCCTACACTCGCAAACTCCCGTCAATCACTGATTTCTTGAATTCGATTCGGAAGACTAAATTAAAAAAACCTTTAGTGGCCGCCTTCCTGTCAGCTCCGGAACATTCTGAAAATGACGTAAACCTGGGACACATAAAGTCCGCATAATGTATAAAGCCCAGAAGCCCTCGCTGGCTCTCTACTTGGAGGTTCATGGGTAGTTGTAAGTAGGGTTATAAGTCCCCCAATACTTATAATTACTACCCATGAACCATAAAAAACCCCTTGTTTCAGGAAGGTCACTGAGCAACGCCAGGTAGAAGGACGAGTCTTCCCTGTTTGCAGGGCCACATGTGGGAACATGTGTGTATGTATGTATTTTATGTATGTGCGTACGTAGGTAGGTATGTGTATGTAACATGTATGTATATGGACATCTGTGCTAGTGCATGCCTGTCCGTCTGCATACTGCGGTACAAACATGCGTAGACAAATCCGTATAGATGTGTACATAGACACACATGTACCCGCATGTAGCTACTTCTGGCATACATGCAAGAAAATCTGCACTTCGAAAAACACTCCAAAACACACATGCGCGAGTGTGTGTGTGTGTGTGCGTGTGTGCGCGTGCAAAGTATTGTAGATGTGCATAGAAGAAACCAAGCATGCACATAGCCAGATCCTAAATCCAACCACCAGCCGACCAGCTGGATCCAATTTCCATCTCCAGCTCCCACTGGTTGTTGCCTCGAGTGATCAAATCTTGAACCCAGAGACTCCAATATCCCTTAATTAAGGAATCTACCTCAAATTATAGTACGATCCCTTACATGATTTAAGGTATATATTCCTTATTTAAGGCATATTGGAGTCTGTGGGAACAGTTCAGGGGTAATCATAGGCTTGCACTGCTTCAGCTATGAGGCTTGCATGATTTTTGAACATCGATATGTTCGCGATGCTACCATGTACCCAACTACTATATACTCTGGCTTCAAAGTACCTGTACGGGGAATGCTTTGAAGCCAAAATATGTACTATATGAGTACATGAACCATTAGGGCTGGCTTAGTTAGTTAAAGGGCGAAGACTTTGACTATAATCCGGTCTTGACGATGATAATCCCTCACTTGGAGTAGGCACCCACACCAGAACAGAGGCATGATAAGACCACCAGAAGACACTCCTAGAGTCTACTAGAGTGACCATATTACCTATGCAGTGTTGACTCAACCTTATTACCTATACTACTTTGGGGGTTCCTGATTTTAATTATAGTATAATATACCCCTAACCCCATTCTAATTATTAAGGCTATCTTAGGTTCAGCTTTTCCCTCAGCTTGAACCCATCATAAACCCTAAATAGGGGCCTCAATAATAATAATAGGGTTTTCGGGTATCTTATACTATAATTATAATAAGGAGCCCTGACAATAATATAGGTAATTATTTAAGCAGCTGTTGGGGCCCGAGCCTCCTAGTGGCGCAGCTGGTGTCCTAGAGGTACTGATCCGGGCCATGGCTACTCGTAAGCGGGTCTTCTCAGATGTGGATGCAGGGGCTTCCCCTTCTTACTGGGATGACATTCGTATGATGTATGACGCCTCGGCTTCCTTGAACATTCCCATGGGGCATGGAGGCGCTTTTCATGTTGCTTTGGACGGCCGAGCTAACTGGCATGAGGGTCGCTGGCTTCTTCCGGGAGCTTTGATCGCGAGTTGGTTTTCAGACTGCCCAGAGGCACATACCGGCAGTGGCGCACGTGTAGTGGTTGCAGTTACGGAAGCAGTCTACCAAGCGGTGGCACGCCACTCAGCTGTGCTACGCATCCTGCAGGCGCAGGTCCACCAGGATCAAGAGACGTGTGTCATTGACACATGCAGTGGACGGTCAGTAGTCGCTGGCACTTGTATATCGTCTAGCTCTGCGGAAACGGTAGAAGTTGCTGAAATCTTTGCAGGGGGCTTCTGTGGTTGGAGCCAGGGCTTGAGGGTCCTCAACTCCTTCGGATATCAGGGTCGCGTCAAATGGCTTTTGGACACTGCTGAAGATTGCTTTCTGGGGTGCCGGCAAGTGAACCCAGGAACAACACCCGTCTTCCAACAGACCGAGCTTCTAGAGGTTTGGCAGTCGCCGGAGCCCACATTCATTTGCTCTAGCCTTGAATTTGGGTGGTGGCTTCAGGGCCCTGCGCTGACAAATCCCAAGATCGTTTGTGCCTCTGCACCGTGTCAGCCGTGGAGCACAGGAGGCAGTGGTCCGGGCCTTGAGGACCCGGACGGCCTGTTGCTTCTACACTTGTTTGGCCAATTGGCCTTCTTGCAGACTCCCTTTGTCATCCTAGAACAGGTTGCTGGGTTTCGGCAGCACAGGCATTTTGAGATAGTTGAAAAGGCGTGGACCGAGGCAGGATACTCTGAAGCATGGTCTGAGGTCATGGACATTCTGGAATGCACGCCTGTCACACGCAAGCGCTTCCTTATTGTCTTGAAACATCGTAGTGCCACAGCCCCACGCCTCGAAACAGACCGGCCTGTTTTGCCGCTGCGCCCGACCATAGGAAGCTTTGACTGCATTCTCGAACTGCCAGTGGGACTGCATCAGGCCTGCAGCTTGTCACCAGAGACCTTGGCAATATACCTGGATGCTTGGTACCTGCCACCAACCCGTCATGTTCATGCTAAGCCCCAAAGCCCTCAGGGATTTCGGTTTCGCAGTCTAAGTGACAGGGCCACTTGTTTTGTCGCACAGTACCATTTCCAGCACGAGCTTTCACCGAGGGCCTTGGAGACTGCAGGGCTTTATGGCACGCTCCTACAACTGCCGAAAGAGGTCAGATTTTTCAGTGGCGCCGAAATTGCTTTGATGCACGGCCTGGTCTGCCCGATGTGGCTTGATAAGGATGACAGGTGCCAAATGAAGCATATGGGCAACGGGCTCTCGCCGCTCCACGCGGTCGTGCCCTTGGCTCTGGCCCTTCAGGCAGTTGGGCCCCGATCTCTGCAGGTGTCAACTGCGCAGGCTTTGCTCCAGTGTCTGTCTATGCGCTATCGTGCTTCTCAGGTTAAGTTCCTTGAATTCCGGGAAGGATGGGTTCTTTTTCGTGAGGGTGAGGCTTTTGGAGCATTGGTTGAGGTCTTTTCCTCTTGGGTTCCAAGACAGCGCCTGCCGGACGCCGCATCCCTGTTTGGGCGTCTTGCGCTCTGCGATGCGCATGATGCATGCCAGCTTGTAATTGCGCCTGACGTGTCCCTGCCGGCCATGCTCGCTTACTTGGGCCACGAATTCCCAGATGAATGCCTCGGGGAACTTAGTCTGGTTTTAGTCCCACCTGATCAGGAACTCCAGCAGGGTTTGCAGGCTTCTTTGAAGAGGATGCCTGGGCTAACCTGGAGGGATTCAAAATCAAGTGTAGGGACGACCTTCAGGGCACGGTCAGCTTCCGCATTGCAGATGCACTGCCTAAGGATCCGGTGCACCTTGGTTTGGATCAATTGTCAGGGTTCTCCCAGGTGCGTGCTGCAGCTCCCCCGCGGTTTAGTTTGACTGGGGCTGTCACGCTCCCCTTCTGCAAATCCTTCCCAGTTTTCAACTTCCTGGCGCAGGGCTGGGCTGTCCACCTGCACCCCACGGTGACGGAAGCAGCAGTTCGTGCGGGTATTCATTTCACCGCCACTCGTGACTGCTTTCGCATGCCTGAAACCAGGGTTCTGCCAACATGCGCCAAGCACCTACTGGCTTGCCTTTTTGACGAAATCGAGCATATCGCCTGCAAGGATGATTCTCTCAGGGTTTCTTGTAAGCTTCAGGTTGAGGGTCGCACCTTCTGGCAAGGTTTGCTTCCGGCCGGATTGGAATTTGAGGAGCTTGCTGATTTATGGGATGCTGCCCACGAGGCCCTCCGTGTCATTGCTCCGGCCAGGGTCTACTCCGGCCCAAAACCCGTCCCCTCGGCTTTGACCTTGCTTCAGGCCCGTCGCGGGCCGGTCCCACCAGGTTTTGTCAACAAGGCCGGCTGGCTGCTCATCTCATACATGCCCGAAACACGGGGAGGAGGCGCCAAGGACATCAAATACCAGTCAGCCCAGACTGAGGTCGCCCAGTTACTGCTGGAGCAAGGGCTTTCCCTCAGCCAAACCACTGCTGTGGTGGATCGTTTGCTTCCACTGGCTGGCGTCCCAAGGTTGCAGCGCATCCTCGACCTCAGTGATGCTCCCAATAGGTGGTTGCAACTGCAGGCTTTGTGCAAGCAATTTTCTGTTTCGCTGCCGGATACCACTTCCCGCAGTTCCAGGGCCTCGACCTCCACCGCATTGGAGGCACAGCGTCGCAAGGCTAAAGCCGCCCCTAGCCCAACAGCAAGTGACTTTGCCCTGCAGCCCGGCTACTTTCGCAATGTCGATGATTCCCCGGCGGCGGTGCTTACACAATTGATGCCAGGTGCTAGTGGGGTTTACTTGTGTGATGCTGCCGAAGCACCGCGCCTCCTACAGGATTGGTCGGGCACCAGTGCCGACGAGCTCGGTTTGGTCATCTTGGGTCATTGCTGCCCGCAGCCGAGCACATGCCAAGGTAGCTGCGGGATCCCCGCTACCACCGCAGCGGGCCACCAGGTTCTCTTGCACGCCTGCTGGCACAATTTGGGTAAGACTCCCCTTCATGCCAAGTGCGACAAGGACGCAACTGTTACTTTGCCTGAGGCTGCCTGTGTCTGCGTCACTGCTTTTCAGGATGATTTTACTGCTGGGGATTGGCAGGGGCTCACTGCTAACCCTGTTCGGATCATCTCCGAACGATTGAAGGCCAGCGGCTCTACCGTCGTACTTGAGGCCCCGTGGGGTCGAAGCTTTCGTAAGGGCAATCGGGCGACGGCCCCGGCAGAGTGTGAGTCGGTTCAGTTCCACTGCCGTGTCCAGGCGGCTGATCTGCTCCAACTCCTGCGGTACTCTGGCCATGCCCAAGTGTACTTAACACCAAAGACTTGGCAGGGCGACATCGCTAAGGGCTATGCTGTCGTTTGGGCCGCAGGCGAGAAGGATGAGGTGATGCGTCAAAGTCTACAGGTACCAGACCCTTTAGGCATCGTGCGCTCCAAGAAGCGCTTTGGCATCAGGGTTGCGGAAGCCAACTTCGAAGCAGCCTGGAACATTGTCCGACCCCATCAGGATGCCCCGCCAAAGGTTGAAGTTACTGGCTTGTTCAAGCTCTTGTCGGCGCCGCCTCAGGTTCGTGCCTCTGACATTCAGAATTGGGCCCGGCAGATGAGCTGGGAGGTACGTCCTCTCAGATGTTTGGGCCCGGGCCAATGGTTGTTGGGCGCAGCCTCACCGCCCCCTGAAGGGCTCCTCTCTATGAACAAACAGACAGTGTTGGTCCAGGCCGTTGCCCCGCGTCAGCCTCAGCGCCCAGTCGTCCGGGCAGGACGAGCTCCGCGACCGTCGGCTGCAACTGTCAACAATACTGCTGAAACAGAGGACCCTTTGGCCCTGAATGACCCATCAAAGTCCTACCTTGCCTCCGCTGGCCGGCCTCTTCCCACCGGTAACCCTGTTAGTGGTCCTCGCCAGGCTGAGCCGCCAAACCAGCAGCGATTTGATCAGCAGGAAAGCCGTCTTCAGAAACTCGAGGCCGGATTGGATGAAGTCCGTCGTGGCCATACAGCCATGGCCCAGCAATTGGCCACAACGCAAACGGTTGTCGAGCAACAAGTCGAGCAAGTCCAAGGCGAGCTCAACAGCTTCGCCCGTGATTTCCGGCAACAGCTTCAGGCAAATGCCGAACAGCAGCGTCAGGCGCAAACTGCCCATCAGCAACAGATGCAGACTGGCATCGATGAAATCAAGGCCATGCTTGTGGCAGGTCGCCCCACTGGACAGAAGCGCCCGGCTGCCCTTCCTGAGATGGGCGATGACCTGTGAAGCAAACCCCCCTTCTCGGGCCGAGAATGGGGGTTTGCTTTTGACCATTTTCCAGCCCAGGCCCAGCAGCTTGGGGATGGCACCATTTTGGTGCCCGGGGATTTTGCTAGGATTCCGGTCCGCCTTCAGTTCTTTCTCTGGTTTATCGGGTATCGTTTTGGGGAGGCCAAAAACCCTGGTCCTCGCTCTCAGTCTGGTTCTCTTACTTTGGCGGTTGTGAATCCCACCACCATTCTGGACAAGGAATGGCACATCAATCGGGTTGGAGCCGATGTGCTCTTTGCAAGCGAGACATCTGCAAATGCGCAGGTACAACAGATTATGAATCATAAGTTTCGGGGATTGGGGTATAGTTGCCTGTGGGGCCATCCAACAGAGACCAGGCACCACACCTCTTCAGGTCGCGCAATGTTGCGCAGCTACGCGTTGGGCGTGGCCGTCTTCTCCAAGTTGCCGAGTCGTCCGGCTGTGCAGCCACTCCCGGATGCCATGTCTTTAAGCTGTCGCATTTCCGAGGGCTTTGTCAGGTTCCATTGCATGGAGGTCAAGGTTATCTCTGTCTATGGTGTTCCCAGGTGCCTCCCTGATGCGGCCCAGCGCAACAATCTTCTTTTGGCCTGGGCCTTCCAGCGAGCCACTATCTCTTGTGTTCCCGCAGTTGTGGCAGGGGATTTCAATACCTGCCCCACCGACTTGCCTTCCTGGCAAGCTTTTTCCGGTCTTGGCTGGGTTGAGCTTGGCGCCTTCGCAGCACAGGTCCTCGACCTTCACCTTCCATGCACCTGCAAGGGGGCCACAAGGTTCGACACCTTCCTTCTTCCACCTTCGCTTTCCCAGTTCATCGTGTCCGCTGATGTGCTTACCGACGAGCACTTGTTTGATAGTCATGCACCGATGCGGCTGCACTTGCGTATGCCCGAGGCCTCGCCTCACAAATGGATTTGGCCGATGCCCCGCACATTTCAGGGCCTCTTGCAGACCACTTCTTCTTTTGAAACCAGCTACCGGCAGCTCTCAGCTCCTCTACGAGGAGCGTTCCAGACAGCAACACCAGAGGCACAACCGGGCGACAAACTCCGCCTTTGGTCCACTGCCGTGGAAGAGTCTGTCTCTAAGGCTATCCGTGCTGAACACATGCAAGGTGACTGCCAGCAAGAGCTACGTGGCTTACCACGCTCCCATACTGGGCGTTGCCGGGCCACTATATCGGGTTCAGGCGGCTCCTCCTTTACTGCCGCGCAGGGGCCGACATGGGGATCCCGAGCCATTCGATGAGGATACTTCGGTTCTGGGTCGCCAACGCTTGCGCCAGCTGCGCCGCCTTACCACTTACGGCCGGGGTTTGGCCCGCTTTCTACGTGGCACTCATCAGGGCCCCAAAACAGCTGATGGCTGGCCGCTTAGCCTGGACAAGGAATGGGCCGCAATTTCACGGGCGGCGGGATACGGCAGGTGCTTCGCCCGTTGGGTCCTGCAGTGGCCCTGCTTCACCCACTTCCCGCTTTCCCGGCCAACCACAGACTTCGTGGCCGATCTCACCAGCTTTGTCCGGTTTGACGTGGAGGCCCACCAACGCCAGACGGTTAATGTAAAGAGTAAGCTGTTCAAGTTCAAGCTCCAAGTGGATGCCCAGGAATTTGGGGGTTCACGCAGCTTTGTTCGGGTGCGTGCTCCTGAGAAGCCGCCCTTCATATGTGTTTTTCAGCAGTCTCTTCAACCGGCCTGGGTGCAACAACGCCACAGCCACCAGCTCTGGACCTTTCAGGTGCAAGATCCCTCCAAATTTGAGTTGTACGGTCAGGTCGCCTATGCACAGGTCAAAGGCCAGGTCACGCGGGTTTGTGACAATCTTGTCACGGTCCTTTTCCCCTCAGATGAGGACGCTGTCTTGCCGCTAAGTGGCTCACTCAGTCGCTCTTTTCATGATACTTCCTGGTTTGGGGTTGTTGGCTCTCTTATGGAGTTCTGGAGCCCCATCTGGAATAGAGATAGCACTTCTGCCTCTGAGGATATTCAGGACTGGCCCCAGTACCTGCATCTTGTCCGTATGCTTCAGAGCCCGTGCCCCGCGCTCGATGTTGATCTTCTTGATGTCGAGGCCTGGCTTCACGTCGCTCGTAAGCTCTCGCCCAAAAAAGCTGCCGGGCCCTGTGGTTGGCACAATCACGATCTTAAGCTCCTCCCGCAGGAGGCTGTTGCCGATCTTGCCCAAATCATGCATGGCTACCTGGCCACCGGCTTTCCTGCTGACATCATGCGTGCTCGCGTGGCAGTCCTAAGTAAGGTCGCCAACCCGGACAGTGCCGCCCAAGCTCGACCGATCACAGTGCTGAGTTGCCTTTTCAGGTTTTGGGCCAGGGTCCTTTGCACTCAGGTGCTCGCTACTTGGAGTCACCGGCTGCCGGCCTCAATAGTGGGTTGCTTGCGAGGCCGCTCTGCCTTAGACTTGTCCTATTCCATACAGGCGCTCGTTGAGGACAGTCTGATCAATTCCACTGACCTGTCAGGGTTCTGCTTGGACCTGAGGAAGGCCTTTAATTTTCTGCCACGGGCTCCCCTATCTGATTTGCTCCAGCGCCTTGGGGTCCCGCCCGCCATTGCCGAGTGCTGGCGTAAGTCTCTCTCCCGCGTCAGTCGGTGCTTTCAGGTCCGGGGTAGTTTGGGCCCACCGTTGGGCTCCAGCACTGGCGCTCCCGAAGGGGATCCGACTTCTGTCTTGGGTATGATAGCGGTTTGTTGGATGTTTGTCTCCTTACTGCAAGGTCTTGTGGAGCCCAAAGCATATGTTGACAATCTGTCCTGGTCTTCAGATGCGCCTGACAATCACGCCCCGGCCATTCTTGTGTTACAGGACTTTGTTTCCTCTCTTCGGCTTGAGATCGATTGGAAGAAAACTTACCAGTGGGCTACCTCGCCCACCTCACGCAGGTGGTGGCAACAAGTTGGTTCCGCCCTGCTGCCCGCTGGCCATGGCCTACAGTTGGTATCTCATGTCAAAGAGCTGGGCTCTTACCACCAGTTCTGTCGCCGTGGCAGCGCCACCGCTTTCAATGACCGGATCGAGGAGGCACATGCACGCTTGACCAAGTTAGGTACGGACCCTCAATGCCTCGCCACACGCAGCCTGGTAGTTCAGAATGGGGTGTGGCCTTTTCTCTTCTTTGGCACGGAGGCTTTGCTACCCTCTGCCACGGCAATTGGCCGCTTGCGAGGCTCGGCCGCTAGAGCTTTGGTTGGGCCTCACCACACCTTGTCTGCTCATGCCGCGCTTTGTCTCCTGCCCACCGTCCAGGACCCGGAGGTTTACTTGCTTTGTCATCACATTGGACAGTTGAAGCGAGCCTCACGTCTCTCGCCCACCACTGCCCGCCTGATTTGGCATCATCTCTTGCATAGCCCCACCTCCGCACGAACCGTTTGCGGCCCAGCCGGGGCCCTGCAAGTTCTCCTTCATCGGATGGGTTGGACCTGTGCCCCGGATGGCAACTTTAAAGGTCCGCTGCACTGCCATTTCCACATTCACAACAACACCATGCAGCAGATACGTTGCTCTATCGAGCAAGCTTGGGCTGATAACATGCAAGATCAGATTCTGCATCGCAATGGCTTGCACCAGGCCCCTGCACCTCATGTCAGCTTGACGCACAAAGTGTTTCAAAAGTTTCGATCCTGGGAGCAACATTTTCTCGCCCGCCATTTTTGCGGTGCCTTTATGTCTGGCGCTGAAAAACAAACTTGGTCCCGATTAGAGGTTGATAATTGCCCTTTGTGTGGTGAGCTAGATACTAAGGCCCATAGACTCTTTTCTTGTAGTGCACTTCAGAGCAAACGTTTGCCACATGCAGATCCACTGGAACAGGTGCGCACGCAAAAAGCTCATTGGGTACACATGCCATATGCGTCTTGGCCCTTTGAAGCTTCAGTGCTGCAGCTGCTGTTGGCGCAGCTTCGCCTGCCGCCCCCAGCACCTCCATGCACTAAGGCATCGGTCACTTTGCTCACGGACGCAAGTGCTTTGCATTCAACTTGCCCCACTGCACGTATCACGGCTTGGTCAGTAGTTGTGGGACAATGCCCCGCTGCAGCTCCCGACCTGTCTCAGGAGGATGTTCAACCAGAGCGGCTGCTTACGGATTTTGCAGTTCTTGCGCAGGGCTGCACCCCCGGCCAACAGACCGTCCCTCGAGCAGAGCTGGCTGCCATTGTTTGGGTGTGCCATTGGTTGGCCGCTACTCCGGCGTTGCGGCAGTGCTCTACTCCGATTGCCAACCAGCTTTGGATCTTTTCCACAAGTGGCTCAGCTATGGTTGGACTGCTGTGAGTTCTGCTGCTAATGCCGACTTGCTGCGCGACTGCCCCTGTCCGGCAGCATTACATGCCATCAAAATCAAGGCCCACCGCTCCCTCGAGGAAGTGGCTGCCATGTCCCCCTGGGAGCAATGGTTAACTGCTGGCAACACTGCTGCTGATGAAGCCGCCAAGGCCGCTCGCAATCATATCCCCACAGTGATACAGGACATGGCCAATACAGTGCAGCAGCACTGTTCTGAGGAGAAGAACCTGCTCAGGGACTTTTGCCGGGCTGTCTTGGATATGGGTGTTCTGGAGGCATGCAGCCGTAAGCAGCACAGAGCTTCAGAAGCCGCAACCTCGTCCTCTTCGGCATGGGACCTTCAAAGTTTTCTTGAAAAGGCACGGGCATGGCAGGCACCTGCTCGCAGGTACTTCCCATTCCCGGCCGCATGGGAAGAGGACTGGTCGTCATGGCGTTTTGGGCAACCTTACGGTCAGCATTTGGTTTCCTGGCTGCAGTCCTTAAACTGGCCAGAGCAGCCAATGCCTCCCCAAGATAGCTGGCAGATTTCCTATTTGGAGCTCTTGCTCCACTTCTGCGTGACAACAAGCTGTTCCCCCGTGATTGAGAATGTGTTGAACCCAGGGTGCTACTGGTCGCTGACCTCTGCCCACCAACAGTTACAACATACTTCTTTACGGATGCTCGTGTCTTGCTTTCGGGCCAGCCTATCGCAGCTGGCCAAAGTGGTTGGTTTCCAGGTCCTTCCGTGTCTGGATATCGCCAATGTGGATTATGCGCCGGCTCTTGGTACAGGGCTGACGGCTCCAGGACTCTCCATACGGCCGTTTCTTCCGGGCACAGACTGGCTAGACGCTTTGGGCGAACTGGTCAATCACGAAGACGCGGTGCAGTTCTTTCTTCAGACATGCGGAACTTGAACCTTTTTTACTGCGCCAACGCCGCGCAGGTTTCACACAGAGACGGCAAGGACTCGCGCTTCGAGGTGCATGGGTGTCGCGGGCTGTGCTTGCTCAGAGTGCTCCCCGCCGGCCCCTTGCACCCCCCTCAGGCAACGGTAAAGGTAATTATTTAAGCTTCTAAATTAAACCGCCCCATAAATCGATGCCAGAACCATGCTCCAAAGCCTAAATGCTCAACCCCAGCCCGTAAACTTCAAATCGAAACAACACTCCAAACCCGGAGCACTAAGCCCTGCACCTCAACCTTACAAAACTAAACTCTGTGTGCACAAGCTACGTGTGCATGATCACGTGTAAATCCTAACCGCCCTAAGCCAAGACCCCGAACTCGAAACCCCCAGCCCCATAATCCGAAAATGTACACCCTCAACCCTAAACTCTAAACCCCTAAACCCTAAACAGCCCCATAATCCGCAATTGTACACCCTCAAACCAAAACTCTAAACCCCTAAACCCTAAACAGCCCCAAAATCCGAAACTCAAACCATCCCAAACCCTACAACTCCAAAATAAAAAATCAAAGACTTCAAAGTTGTTTTACAGCCCTCATAATCTTTTTGTAGCACCCTCGCATGAGCCGTTTTCATATAGGAGCCTTAATAACTAGAATAAGGTTTTGGGGCGCATTATATCATACTTATAATAAAGAGCCCCCAAAATAGTATAGGTAATTACTAAGGCTCCTAGATCACACCCTAAGCGGCACTGCCGGGAGCCGGGCTGAAGCTACAGATCCAGTAGGACACGTCCGCGGCGCTTCGGGGAGCCCTCGCGTTGCGGATCGTTTTACACAGTATCCGTTGCTGTCTTTAAAGTTTTGTAGGGTTTAGGAAATCGGAAACTTTGTTTTGTGTCAGAAGATCCCACCACAAAGTTGCCTAACCAACGAAGGAACTTAGAGATCTGCCGATTTAGGGTTGAGGCCTGTGGGGCAAAAACGTTCAATGCTTAGGGTTCGGAGTTGAGGGTTGTTAGGGCTTGGGGTTTGAATATTTGAAGGGGGGTTGAGGTTGGCCTGAAAGGCTTATATATACTAGAGTGCTCGCATTTGGCCCTGTCATGGGATTTTAGAACCTACTTGGAGGTTCATGGGCTTATATATACATATATATATATATATATATATATAGATATATATATATATATATATACGTATATATATATATATATATATATACACATAGTTATATACACATAGTTTCATTATTTATACGTTGTGCTGTATATGTTGTGTACATTTTCGTAAGGTCCTTACAAGTTCTTGAGCCAGTCAAGAAATCGGAAAAGCTGCTAATTTTTCATAGAAGTGGGCTCGCAGGTCGGGAGCAGGTTCTTTGGGGCTTCAAAAGGGCCTCAGTATGCCTCAGTGCCTATGAACAATTCGGCTTTAGGTAGGGTTTGGGGCATAGTTTGATGAAGTATGTACAACTGAAAAAAGAAGACCTGAGGCACACTGGGGTGTGGCTTTAAGGGCTGAGCTAGGCTGATGCGGGATTAAACCCTGTGCGGGGGTTAAGAGGCTTAGGTTTAGGGCTGAGACTGCGGATGTCTTCGAGTTGAGGTTAGGGTTTAGAGTTTAGGGTACTTAGGTTAGGGTGGTGTCCCCAAAAAATGAAGCCTGTCTGGACAGATGGCCAAGTTGCTCTACGACGGTCTCCGAGTGCTTCTTGATGCTGAAGACAAAATGAGCGAAAGAGGTGCCCCAATAGTGGGACACAAACCTGGCGGCGGTCTGCTTGTGGCATCTGGATGATCGCGAAGACTTCGACTAGGGTGCCTGGAAAGGTTGAAGTTGCAGATTGAAACGGTATGGGTCGGACAACCTTGAGACCCTGCACTTTGCAAGCTCTGAGCCGCAAAAGCAAGCAAAGCCCCGAAAACCCGTAAAACTGAAGCTTTCGAAACTGTGAAACATAAGTGCCGAACAATGTGAATCCCTGGCTCCACAGACCCAGAACATCAAAACATGCGGGGTTCGATATCTAAGAATCCGAATCTGAGGTTCTGCGAATTAAACTGAATGCGAAAAACGAACCCTAATCTACGAAATTTGAAGGCCTCCCGAATGCGTGGAAATCTTCGAGTTTTAAGAGGACGGCCGAGTAGTACGGTACACGGTTCAGATCTGGCCATGCTTCAACGCTTAGCCGGCTTAGCCTCTAAAGCTTACACCCCGAAGTCCAAAACACCCGTGAGCCGTAAACCCTGAACCCTAAATCCTGAACCTGAAGCCCTCCTCAAACCCTCCACCCTAAACCCTAAACCCTAAACCTAAACCCTGAGCCCTGACGCCCTGAACCTGAAAACCTGGACCCGTAGTCCAAAGCCTACAGGGTTCAGGGCTTAGGGCTCAGGGCTTGGAGTAAAGGACTAGGGTCTAAGGCTTCTCTACTGTAAAGATATGAGGGAAGGCATAGCCTTGTAGAACCCGTTTGGAACTTGTAGAACACTTAAAGGACCCTTATGGCACCGGCACCGGGGGGTTTAGGGAAATTACTTTATTAAGGGACCCCTCTATAATCGTCCTCGAACGCTGATCAACCACTTTGTAACGGTAGAACCCGCAGTCAAAAGAGAAACCTAAAAGCTGATATTAGCCCAAGCACAAGTAATCAAGGGTAGAAGGAGGGACCCTTAATGAGGACCCCTAGGTATATACCCTTAATATAGCTATTATACACCCATCAAATAGCCCATTATAGGGTAGGGGTCCCCATTAAGGGTCCCTCCTTTTCCCCTTTGAAAGTAGTCATCATGACTGTAGCTCTCTTCTCCGATAACACTGCCAAAAGAAGTACAAACTGATCACAGATAGACCAGAACATATATGGCCAGCAATTTTAAAGTTCGCCCAGTGGCGAGCTTGGTTAGTTAGCTCCTGCAAACCAGATCCCTGTTGGAACCCTTGCAGAAACCGCGTTCGAAACACTAAAACGGGGCCTCAATGATTAGAACGGGTTTTGGTTTTGGGTATCTTATAGAAAAAAGCCCGAAGGAATAATCTTGGCACTTATTTCGGGGGAACCCTCTCTCCTAATATAGAAGCCTTGATTATTAGAATAGAGTTTGGGGACCCAGTTTTACCGTAGCTATAGTAAGGAACCCCCAAGGCAAAATAGGTAATTAGTAAGGGCCCCTATAGTATCTTAAAGGAACCCTAAACCCTAAAAAGGAGCCCTCTCTGATATATACCAACCCCTAAACCTTAAACCCTAAAAAGGAACCCTCTCTGATATTAACCTGCCGTGTCACCAATCCACCGGCTGCGGGCCAACCACCTCTGCGTACGAGAGGCGACTCGCCCTGGTCCTTGCATACTTGGAGGGTCGGGGGACTTAGTAAATAGGTAGTAAGTAGACTTATAAGTACCCTAAACGGGACACTAATTGGGGTTGTACTTATAAGTCCTTAAAATAACCAGCTACTAAGTGACTAAGTCCCCCGACCCTCCAAGTACCCAAAACACCCTACTTGGAGGATCATGGGACTTAGTAAGTAAGGTTATAAGTACCTTAATTGGGGTTATAAGTAGAGTTACCCTAATTAAAACCCAAATTACTAGGTGCTGGGCGGAAGTGACTTGTGTCTTAAGGGTCTCGGCTTTTGTGCTTAGGTTTTGTGTTTTTGTGGAAAGTTCTAGGGCAGGTGTAGGGGTTTTGGGTTTCAGTTTTTGAAGCTATGAAATACCCAATTAGAAGAAGCCTTTTGCAGAGTCCAACTACGATTCTCTGCATGGCTGGTAGATGCTGTTGCGCAGCACTATTGTTGGTGCTTGCAGCCTTTATGGGGGCCGGGAGAATGACTAGAGATGGAGTTAGGGGCTCTTTAACAGTTATAACACTGCACTCGAAGAGGATAAATAACAGATGTTGTTGATGGCTGAGACCCAGCCTGTGGCACTTTGCCTACGACTCTTGTGCTTTGGGAAGCATAGTGAACAGCATGTAGCCGTCAGAATTCGACCGAAATCCAGGTGACACAGCCTCGTGGGTGCGCATATGGCTTCGGACTGATGTAAGCCGCTTCGACCAGCCGCAGCACCCAGACATGCAGACGTTTGTAGGTCACGCGCGAGAGGTCTTCTATCTGATGCAGTGCCACCAGCCGAGCAAGCACCCCATGATGCTCGGGGCACGAGCTTGCGCCAAACACGGCGGTGACAGAAGACACACGATCCGTTGACAGTTCTTCTGTCCGGCTTGGCGCCAGGACGAGATGTGGAAGCGCACCTGTAATGGATCGTGTCTGACAGGCTCAAAAACAGACGATATGAAAACATGTTCCAGCCTTTTCGAGGGCCCCGACTCTGCGTTCGTCATGAAAAGGACAGACGTCAGCCAACAAGTCCTATAGGTATAGGTCCTGTCTCATCACTTAAGAGTTGGCATACTCAATCAAAGTTCGTCCTCACAATGCCACTTAGGGTATTTCCCGCAACTTGCGGTATTCCCCATATGCCTTAGACCCTAATATAGTGTTTGGACTTAAAGTATGATTATGGGAGGATCTCCAATGACTAATGTAGGTAATTCTCAGCATCGCCCGCCTTGGGATTTAGGGTTTAGGATTCAGGGTTGAGGGTTGAGGGTCTGCAATGCCCAGCGCGTGAAACCTGGCTTTGTTCAAGACTTGAAGGTTGACTTTACAGCGAGGAAATCTTCAACCAACCAGCGAACACCATAATGTTTCCCAACGCCCTAGTCTAATCATTAGTACTGTTATGCGTATTCTTGTTATTATAGCACATTCTAAGGGTAGCAACTGCCCAGAAATGTTGCGCAGTGCTGAAGGTGACTGATGCGTTAGGATTGAGGACTCCTGGTTCAAAGTACTTGTTCTTTTTTAGGGCTCTTTTCCAACTGGTGTTTGGCCTTCAGGGTGTTACCACTACCGCATCCCTCGTGGTCCCTGCTTTTTCGCCTCGGGGCCGACTATAAGGACTACTCTAAACAAAAACAGGCTCACAGCATAGCACTGCTCCCTAAGGCTCCATGTACACATATAAAGTATATACTTAGGCCTTAAGGTACCTATATAGGGACCCCTTTGAGGCTTAAGTAACTACTGTAAAGGTACATGGAGCCTCAGGGGTCCCCTCTGAGCGGAAAAGGCCCCGGCAGCGGCTTGATGATGTTTGTCGCCACCTCCGAAGACAAGTCTGAGGATGCTTCTCCCGGTTCATGGGCAGCTTTGGGTTTCGGGTTTAGGGTAGTTATCAGTGGGGTTACAAGAAGGGCTGCTAGAATCTTTAGCCCGTATTAGGCGAGGATATAACCCCTTGAGAAAAACTCATGAACCTCCAAGGACAGCATCTAGAGGGTGGAGGGTTTAGAGATAGTTGAAGGTTCAGCATTGGGCTTGAGGTGTCCATAACATAACCTACAACGAAAGTCAGATGTCCCACATGGGCCTTATATAGAACGTATTTCGACCTTAGGGTCTGGTTAGTTCAGGTAGGTATCAGGATAACCCCAGCAAGCGCATAGAGTAATCCTACACCTGCAGCTTCGAATCGGAATCTGTTGACCTCAATCACGAAGCCCACACCCACAAACCCTGCAGCTCGGAACCCGAACCCTCAAACAGCAAGGCTGGCCTCGAAGGAATTAACTAGCCTCCCATGAGCCCTAAATTCCACTTCCTGAACATCGAACCACCCAAACCCTCCAGAATCTGGGGTACATTATAGTGTAGCTAGCTCCGAAACCCCAGGCCCAAACCTCCTCAACCCCTGAACCCCAAATCCTTTTCTCAACCGCTAAACCATAAACCCAATTGGCCCTAAATCCCTAAAACCTACGCCCGAAACCTTAAACGATGCCCTGTTGCATAGTACATGTCCCTGGATCGGATACCTGGGCGGTGCAGCTTCTCTCCGTGGAGCTCCACGGGTCTAGATACGGCTTTGGGATCTAGGATTTAAGGTTTAGTTGTTTCGGGTTTGGGGTCTAGGAATCTTAAAGGGTTTAAGCCTTGGGGGTTAGGGGGCTTGGGGTGTGGTTTAGGGCCCAAGGGCGCTGATTTCGAGGTCTTCCGTGTCACTTGGCGTTTGCTTGGTAAAGTGTTGCACTGTTCCGGTTGCCAGGGTCTCTTGCACGTCGAGAAAGGGTTACATTATGGTGGGCTTGCAAGGTCCTGGGTTCTAGGGTCTACCCATAGGCTCCGTAGTAGCTCCTTTTTGGGATTACCTTGTAGGTTTCTAAAGCTGAACCCCCAAAAAGGAACTACTATGGAGTCTCTAGGTAGGGCTGGTACGGTTAAGTTTCGGGTCTAGGGGTGTTCAGGGTTTGTCATGAGGGCATCGGGTTTTGGGGTTTAGGGTTTAAAGCCTCCGGGCTGGTCTGGGAAGCACCAACCCATAAGAAGGAAGGACAGAAAAGAGAAAACAACAAAACAGGAAAGCGAAGAGTTCTCTTTGGTCTTTCTTTCTTTTCTTCTTTTCTAATACCCCGGCATTTGCTCACCGATCTTAAGGCATGAACTTCGAAGGCAAAAGGGACTGCTGATGGAGGTTAACAGCAGGCTGTAAGCTTTGACTAAAGGGTGGGAGCTTAGAGTTTACGTGTGTGCGAAGGGGCTTCGAACCAGAGTTAGTGGTTGGGGTTTGACGGAGTTCTACGTAGGTTTACCGACTTTCTGGGCCCAAGTCTCCGACTGGGGGTTCCGGATTTCTCTCGCATGTCAGCACGTCTCAGTAACCGGTTTAGGGTTTAGGGTTTAGGGTTCAGGGTTTAGTGTCTTTTAGGTTCGGGTTAGGGCTTGAAGATTAGGGTCAACATGTTGAGGGCATGAGAACATACCAAAGCAAGCGCTACGCTATTGATGCGATCATGCATCTTAAAACATACTGCTTGCGTAAGGCCTGATTGTGCTACATCTCAAGATTTCAAGTTCTGCCGTACCAACATTTCAAACTATTGTAAACATGATACGTGCCAGGTACACGGTATGTATGTAGAACATGACTTTTACATACATACTACTTACACATGTGTAAATGTGTTATATGAGTACAAACGAAGATAGTCATATGTCACGATGTCTATGCACATATGTGTGCATACATACTTGCATACATACTTGCACATGCATACACACATACACACACATACATAATTGCATACGGACACACATGACATACATACATGCATGCTGCGACAGAAGGAACAGAGGGAAGCAACAGCAAGCCAGTTGGAGTGTCAAACTAGGAGTCCTTCGCACATGCCACAAAGAAATGACTTAGCGCTGGGTTGCTTCACATGAGAGCGATTCTGACTCAAAGTCCTGGGTATGGATAACGATTAAGCAAAATACTCAGGTACACACAAAGAAAAACACACCCGAAACCCTAAACACCTAAACCCTAAACCCCCGGCACCCCCATCCTTTGATCGGAACGCACGTGAATCAATCTTGCCGAAGAACAGTCATCGAAAGCTCCGTAAACGTCGACCACGTTCCCTGCACGAATGGCTCTGCTGGGACCTGCCGGTGCTTCGCAGCATGTCGATATACCTGTATGCATGTATACATATGTGTATAACATGTACATATACAGGTAGATAGATAGATGGATAGATAGCCGATAGCCAAGCATGTGGATACATCAAAAGGTACAGGTGTGTGTGTATATATATATATATATATACATATACATATACACACATACCTTCTGCATGTACATCTACATGTATGTGTATTCGCAAGTAAAAATGTGTCCCTACCTGAATATGTCTATGCATGTGCATAAGTCTATGTGTTTGTGTAGTTGTATGTGCATATGCATGCGTGTGTTTACTTCGTGCATATATTTACCACTATACACTCCGTATGTATGTCTCAACAGATGCTACATGTAAATACAAGTCCGCTGCATGCACATTCTTATGCTACAGCCGGCATGTGGTGCGGCTTTGTTGAAGATGTTCTTCTTCACTTCACAGGACATCTTGGTACTGTTGCGCATTATCCAAAGTCCCCTCTTGGCTCATTTGCACTGGTTGAAGATTTTACGACACGTTCTTAAGGCGCGATGCGCTTCACCAGGGTGTAGCTTGTCCTGAAGAATAGAGGTAACTCTTGATATCCACAGACTTCTAAGACTTCTGCTGAAGGAAGCGGCAGCATGTCGTAGATGAAGTTGGTATTCACA
The DNA here is from genome assembly GCA_905221615.1 of Symbiodinium sp. CCMP2592. Taxonomy (NCBI): domain Eukaryota; class Dinophyceae; order Suessiales; family Symbiodiniaceae; genus Symbiodinium; species Symbiodinium sp. CCMP2592. Next base: position 213,613 of record CAJNDT010004524.1, read on the forward strand.
GCCAAGTTGCGAACCAGGGCCGGAGAATGCAGGTGTCGCTGCACATAAGACCATAATATGAGCTTACTCTTCCCGGCATGACGGACGTCGAAGACGTTTGCCCTCGGCTGTGACTCGGAGGTGCAGATCTTGCGGCGCACCGCACGTCCTTGGAAGCCAGCTGGCATCACCTGCAGTGCGGGCGCCACCCATTGCACAGGGTCCTGCATCTGTCGGAGGTCCGCAGCGCTCGTCACTCTGGCTACTTCTTGCCTTACCTTTGGTCAGTAGGGAATGGAAGAATGGTAGTAACAGTAGCTATAATTGTACCCCATTCCTTCATTCCCTACTAACCCAAGGTAAGTTGTGGCTCTGCAACGATCGCACTCTGCAGCATTTCCATGGCCGAGGCATCGGAGTGCGCGGCTACTCCAAGATAGGGGCTTCAATAATTAGAATAGGGTTTTGGGGGGGGGATATTATACTACAATTACAATAAGGAACCCCCAAAATAGTACGTATTGGTATATTAGAATAGGGTTTTGGGGGATATTATACTATAACTGCAATAAGGAACCCCCAAAATAGTATTGGTAATTATTGGGGCCCCTCTTATACCGAGGCGGACTGCTCGGTGTGCTCAGTGCATCACCTGAAGTCTCACGTTGCTCCGAGGCCCTTAAAGAACACTAATGATCTGAAGGTACATAGACCCCCAACTACCCTCGATTATGCCCTACATGCCCACTATTAAGGCCCATAAGGGCTCCATTGAAGGGCACATGGGGGATCTTAAGGCACAGAAAGGGGGTCGATACTCGGCTCCCGATTGACTTCGCCTCCTGCGGACGTGTTTTTGCACTTGTCGAATGCTTGCCAAAGGCTCCGGTGGTTTGGCATGACGCTATGAAGTATCATAAGCCGTTAGCATGACGGAACATCGTCCGAAGAAAATCTTGATAGTGCTTGATTAAGTCTTAGCAAACCTTGAACTCAAAACTAGTTTGGGACATGTGGCGAAGTGGAAATTGTGGCTGTCAGTAGAGAATTCTCGAAAAGGGATGTGCACCGTCCAATCGACGCTTGGCGAAAGTACTCCAAGTAGCCTCGTAAACCATAAACCCAAAGCTCTGAACTCCTAAACCCTCCCTTAGCCCGGAAGAACCTAAATTTTTAAGGAACCATATAAAGAAAGAAAGCATAATAAAGAAAACTAAAAAATAGGTTACTCAGGGTTAAGGTGCCCCTCAAACGATCCCTTACAGGATCCCTTAAAGGCCCCCTAGCCCTAACCCCTAAACCCCTCCACCACACAACGCATCCCCACTCTGACCGCGTATAAATCCAAACTGACGAGTCGAAAAGCGAAAGCCCGTACTGAACCCGATTAGGGTCTAGGGTTTAGGATTTAGGGCCATTTAGGCTTCAGGATTTAGGTTTTAGGGTTTAGGATAAAGGGGCTCGCGATTTGATATGAAGTTCAGGGTTCAGGATTACGGAAGCAATCCGTGCCTTTTGGTACCGGCGAAGGGTCTGGGTTCGCACCTGACCCACGGCCCAGATGCTGTGCTGCACAGTTTATGGAGGCTGTGCGGCTGTGCAAGGCTAAAGTTTGGGAAGAGGCACAGGTGAGGCTTGTAGGGTTACACAAGGGAGCCTTGATCGTTAGAATGAAAAAATATCACTAGTGTAACAAACCACAAAGCACTGTTCTTATCTCGCCGGTCCCGATGTTCAATGATATTCACCCCTTAAAAACGCTATTTTGCCCCCTAAGCGGACCTAAAGAAACCCTACTCTACCCATTAAGGCCCTTAAGGGCTTAAGGAACCCTACTCCAATCTCAAGGTAACTGGAAAGCCTGTCGTACCGGAGAACCCTGGACCCCTAAACCCTAAACCTAAGGGTCTAAGTCCCGAATAATCATATACTCTCCCAAATACTAAGCTACGCTAAATAACTACTATCCGAACCCTAAGCACCCAATTCTAAACCCTAAACATCCCCTCAGCTACTCCAGGGTCTCCTCCGGGATCAGATATTAGACCCCAACATGTGGGTCTAATTAGCAAACCCCCACACCGTGCCGTTGTAAGATAGGCTGGTATATTAGACCCCGGCTCTGCGGCTGACGTTTTTGTTGACACTCTGCGGCTCCCTCCGGTGTCTGTTCTTTGGAACATGACTTGTGCACCCCCACAAGCCATGTGCCAAACAAGAAATCCACGGCCCCCCGCTCAGATATACAATACCCGGCCGGGGAGAATGTATAAACTGGGGGGTTTGAGGGGTATGCATTTCAGACGAAATCTGGATAAAGTTATCTTTCACTTCGCTCGCTTTTCTGTCAACCACGCGACTGCGACTTGCCACCTGGTACTCCCTTAACAACTCAGACATGTTTGAACTCTTTTGAGCTACAGCCACTCCACGGAGTGGGATTAAACACTGTGGGGTCGACCCGCAACCCCGAAACCCAAAACCCGAAACCTGAGCTACAAAACGCCGAAACCCACAAGCCCGCAACCCAGAAACCCTAAACCGACAAACCCCTAAATCGAAGCCCTGCAACTCCGAAACCCTAAACCCCGAGAGCGCGAGAGTGAGCCACAAAACCCCGAAACCTGCAAGCCCGCAACCCAGAAACCTGAAACCCCGAATCCGCGACAGTGAACCCGGAAGCCCTAAACCCCTAAACTGAAGCCAGCAACCCCGAAACCCAAAACCCGAAACCTGAGCTACAAAACGCCGAAACCCACAAGCCCACAACCCAGAAACCCTAAACCGACAAACCCAGAAACCCTGAACCGTCTGCAACTCCCAAATCCTAAACCCTGAAACCGCGACAGTGAGCCACAAAACCCCGAAGCCCACCAGCCAAGAAAACCTAAAACTCCGAATCTGCACTGAACCCAGAAACCTAGGCCCAAAACTCTTAAATTGAAGCCAGCGCAAGAGTGTGCCACAAAATTCCGAAACCCACAAGCACGCAAGCCAGAAACCCTAAACCGACAAACCCCTAAATGAGCCGGGGTCTACAGCCCGGGCCCAACCACCCCGGGTGGGACTGCACGAGCCGGGGGGCTGTGGACCCGGCTCTTACACCCCCGCCCCAAATTGGTTGAGCTTTCAGTGGGCCCGGAGGTTGCAGGCTTCGATTTAGGGGTTTAGGGTCTGCGGGTTTAGGGGTTTCTAGGTTGTGGGCTTGTGGGCTTCGTGGTGCACTCTCGCCGTTTCGGTGTTTTAGGTTTCGGGGTTGCGGGTTTCTGTGTTTCTGGGTTTTTGGGGTTTCTGGGCTCACTTTCGCGGTTTCAGGGTTTAGTTTACGGGTTTAGGGGTTGCGGGCTTTTGGGTTTAAGGGTTTGGGGTTTCGTGGTTGCGGGCTGCTGGGTTTTGGGGTTTATTTATGCTTGCTGGGTTGCGGGCTTTTGGGTTTGTGGGTTAAAGCTTTCTGCGTTGCGGGTTTCTTGGTTTGCGGTTTCTGGGTCGCGGGCTGCTGGGTTCAGGGGCTTAGGGTGGTAACGATTTCTCTGGCGCTCGTGAGGCCAAGCATTTGTCAACGATCCGACAGCAAATCAGCAAAACGTCAGCATTAAAGTTAGGGCCTTCCAAAAACCTAACCGCCGACCGCACCCCTACATTGTATAAAGACTAATGGTGCATCCCCCGCCATATATACATTCTTGGGCGTGGCCGTGGCTTCATGGTCCATCCGTCTCTAGACATCTGCCCCGAAGCTTGTCACGTCAGCAAGGAGCACGCATAAGAGGGTCTAAAATCCCAAACACCCGCAAAGGTCTAATATCCCAAACCTCTGATTTAAGACCCTTGCAACGGCCAGCACCTGGGGTTACTGATTCCAGACCCTCTAGTAGCTGAGGGGATCCCTAAACCCTAAACCCTGGTCCTTTGGAGCCTTAGGGTAAACCTTTACAAGAACTGTAAACCCGAGGGATTGAGTCAGCCGAGAGGCGAGCGAGGCGCTTCCTGGTCGGTGCTTTTGAAAGAGCAACCCGATCGCAGGGGCTTGTTAGGGTTTCAAATTTTAGGGTTTTAGGGTTTTAGGGTTTTGGGTTTTAGGGTTTTAGGGCTTAGGGTTTTAGGGTTTAGGGTCTAGGGTCTATAGGGCTTAGGGGTTTCGGGCTTTAGAGGTATACGGTATAGGCTTTAGGGCGGGGTTGGGTTTAGGGGCTTTTATCAGGGCTGTAAGGGTTCGGGGCTGTTGGGGCTTTCGGGCATCAAGGTTTCTGGAAGGCTTTAGGTTCCTTTAGAGTAGCTTTAGGTTCCTGTAAAGGGGTCTGTCAATAAGGGTTACTATAAGGGGATCTATAAGGCTACTAGAATATGCGAAGAGAGTAGAAGCCCAAAAGTTGGAAACCCTGTAGCCTCAATCCTTAAGGGTAATGTATAGGGAATCCCAGCACTATTTGTCCTTAATCCGGTTTCCAACTTTTTGGGGTTTACTGTAAGGCTTTACGTAATCTAGAAGGAATCTACGGCTTTCCGGCTCTAGGTTCCTCTAGACGGATTAAGGCTTCTACAAGGGTCTAAATAAAAGGTTCTCTGGCTTTAGGAACTAAACCTAAGAGTAACCTAGGAATAAAAAAGGTGCCCTTTTTGGCTTAAAGGGGCTTGTAAGGGAACCTGAACCCTGCAAGGAGGGAATAAGGGCTTACTCTAGGTCCTAGGGAACTAGGGCACTAGGGTTTGGGTTTATGGTTTAGTCAGGCCTTGCGTTTGGGGATCAATAGTGGTTCGGGCTTAGGATTCCGGTGTTCAGGGTTTGGGTTTGGGGCAGTATCCGATACCGGCAGGACATGCCGTTGTGGCTGTGACTGTCGCTGTGCTGTTGGACATCGTCTTCGGAAATGGGTGACCCTGGCAACGCTGGCAAATTCGAAGTCGTCAATAGGGCCCCAGAAAAGCACATAAGCAAAAATCAGGTCAGGGACATCCCATATAAACCCGGTTATATAATGAAGCACAATCAGGTAAGAATATCACCCAAAACTGCTTATTCTTATGTGCTTTTTGGGCCCCTAAGTCAAGTCCACGAGAGCCCTAGCAGTCCGCAGTCTGATGCTTGTCCCGACCTGGCAGCCCCAAAGCTACTTGCGCCCATACCCCAAAGCCCCGAACGTCGATGAAAAGCCTAAACCCTGAACCCTAAACCCCTACAACCCTAAACCCCCCAGACCCTACAGGGCCTGAGCCCTAAGCCCCAAACATCAATGAAACGCCTACACCCTAAGCCCCAAACATCAATGAAAAGCCTACACCCTTAACCTCAACTGTCGATGAAAAGCACACAGGGGCTGCGACGCCTCCACCCACAACCCAGTCCATGTGTCTCCATGGTACTGTCTTCGTAAAGGGACACTCGTATTACATATTCCGAGGCTCCAAGTTGCATTCCGCCCTTTTCCACTGCAGCTAGGCTCGATATGGGAGTTTCCAAAAACTAGGGGTACCTTGTTTGGGGGTCCTTATAACAAGGATCCTACTATTTAAAGGTACATGATTAGGGTCCCCTATGGTCCCCCCTAAACCCTAAACCCTAAACCCTAAGACTGCAAGCTGCAGGCTAGTGTCGCGTGTCGGTTCAGCTTGCGCTGCATGGGAGACGGGGGCGAGCAGAAGAGGCGAAGTACGTGGAATGACACAGCAATCCTCTGCCACAGAAGCTCGGGGCTGGGTTTAGGACGTGCCTTTAAAGGGGATTCTAGGGGTTCCTTTAAAGGGCTCTATAAGGGTACTATAGGGTTTAAGGTTTATGGGGTTTAGGGACTTAGTAGGTAGGTAGTAAGTAGACTTATAAGTACCCTGAAAGGGACCCTAATTGGGGTTATGGTACCTATAAGTCCCCAAAATAACCAGTTTCTAAGTCCCCCGACCCTCCAAGTAGGGTTGATGTCTAGGAGTTCCGAAAACAGGGGACCCTAATATAGCATCCTACATAGTAGGCTCCTTATTATAAGGACCCCCTAAAGTACACCTAACCCTAAACTCCAGCCGAACGAGACCTCTTTCTGAAGGCGTATGAGCCCAAAGAGGCCGTAGGCAGCAAATACAACGCTGGTTTAGGGTTTATAGGGTTTGAAAGGTTGTGGTTGTGGTTTCGAAACCGAACTTCAAGTAGGCGTTGGGTTTAGACTGGCATGCGCTGGCGAAGGAAAACTGAATGTCCATCACCAGGAGCAGCTAAATACAGTCCTTGATCCAGGATACCCCCAAACCCTTACCCAGACCCCTAGGAGGATCTAGAAAGTAGATCCCCTAATTTGGGGCCCTATACTACTAAGGGTACTTTATGGGAGCCCCCCATTAAGGGATCTACTTTTTGGATCCTCCCGGGGATAGAGCTCCGTTTGTATTTGGGTGGTTGTCAAAACTGTGGTCCCTTCTTGGGTACCTTAAATATTAGGTGCCGTATTGTAACACGGACCCAAAAAGGGACCCTAATTTTGACAAATGCCCATTTGTTGTATCAACCAATTCTGCAGACTTTGGGCTTTTCAACAGATGCTATGTCTAAAGCCTTCCAGTGCCCTAAACCCCAAACCCATCTTCAAGTTAGGATGTCAATGCGCAGTGTCGAAATCAGATTGTTGCGAGTTTAGAGTTTATAGGGTCCTGAATCATGGGCCATGTTCAAGTAGCCTAGGAAATCTCGGAGTGCACTTCAATGCGCAAAACACCCACGTGCAAAGCACTCTGTTCCCCCAATAAGGCTAGGGCCCAAGTATCTAGTGACCACATAATCTCCCACATCCTATACTTGAACCTTAGGATGCGATACAAGTCACAAGGCACTGAGCAGCTCTGCCAGCACGTACACCTTTGCTGGGGCTTACAGCTAGAAACCCCTGCTTGGAGGGTCGGGGGACGTAGTAACTGGTTATTTTAGGGACTTACATGTACCATAACCCCAATGAGGGTCCCTTTTAGGGTACTTATAAGTCTACTAATGTAGGAACGATTGAGAAGCCCTGGCAGGCCCTGGCCCCTGATTTTAGGGTTCCTTCAAAGGGGTCTATATGGGTTTCTATTAGGGTTCTATAAGGGTACTATAATGATGTAGGAACCTGATTAAGAAACCCTGGGAGTATGACCCCAAATGGTAGGATTCATGTAAGGAGCCCTAATAAAGGCCCGAGGTTTCTCAATGAGGTTCATACTTTAGGGGTTGGGTTTGTTGGAGTGTAGCTGGATCAGTCTCCCAGACCAAGTGTTTAGAGCACATGGGTGTCCGTTCGGACATCTTTTTCAGGAGCCGGGCTCCGCTGAAGAATCACACTTGGAGGGTCGGGGGACTTAGTAAGTAGGTAGTATAAGCCCTAAACCTGATGCTCTAGGGTTGTCATTAAGTCCACAACCATCATCCTTTAGTCTACCCCAAACTATACACCCAACTCCTTCCCGCCCTTTAGAACTATGGTTTGCGGTTTTTTGGGTTTGGACAAGTATTTTTCAATCTTCTTTTGGGTTTTGCCATAGCAAAAAAGGAGACTATAGTAAACCTTGGAAGGGGCCCCCACCCTGTGATAGTGGTATAATCGGAATATAATAGGGCCCTAATATTATCCTTATAGTCACTATTACAGGGTGGGGGCTCCTTCTATAGCAAACCTTTAACTCTTCCATCCTGAACTCTGATGCCCCTCAATCGCACACGACCGGCTGCTGTAGGAGCCTGAAAGTTAGACCAGGATTATGGGGGCATAGCTATAATATAGACATGGTAAAATACACCTTAAGAAACATTATTGCCAATCTTCAGCCTTCTAAAGTATTAAAAAGAATGCTGATCTCAGCACTGACGCACGTCCGAGGGCTTTGGGTTCAGCAGCTTGTATAGGTGTCGGAATCAGTAATAACATGACTCCACAAGTATAACGATGCTATACTGTGAGCCAAACCCTTGTTCTGATTGCTCTTCTCCATACTTGGAGGGCCGGGGGACGTAGTAACTGGCTATTTTAGGGACTTATAAGTACCATAACCCCAACTAGGGTCCCTTTTAGGGTACTTATAAATCTACTTACTACCTACTTACTAAGTCCCTCGACCCTCCAAGTACTGTGCTTCGACTGGCCAAGAAAGGATTCTGGTCCAAATCACAGCTTGCGATCCCACTACTCGGAAGCCCAATGCGAAATGCAGCTCACCCATGGCATACGAAAGACACAGACGGACACCGTCACCACTAATCCAGACTACATGCAACCTAAGGGCTCTAATGCTATACACAGTGCATGATGTCTTCTAGAAGCCCGAAGAAGTCTCTGGACTTCACCACTAAACCCTACACCTTTGATGACGTGCAAACGTACACCTCCAGCCACAGTTCGGCCCTGCAGAGGGCCCAGTGTATCTCATAAGCCCAAGACCTAAACCACGGATCCGCGGCCAAACATTTCTTCATGCTGCTCTGGCCCTCAGAAACCCTGTCAAAGAGTTCCGTCAAAGATTCTGTATGGGTATGCACATGGTGCGCATTCAAAGCATGACTGCAGGGGTAGATGGACCACTTTTAAAGGCTAGATGCTCCAACCATGTGGCCACAACCTACTAGTGTTTCCTAGACTAGAGCATCGATCCCTGAACCCTGTACCCAAAAATCGGAAGCCCCAAAACCTAAACCCATCTAGGCCAGGGAAGCCCATCCTCCACCGGGGCCAAGATAACGTAGAACTATAAAGGGAACTCCAAAAAGCTGGAATATGGTTTCAGGGTAGGATACCCTATAATTTACCATTAAGGGTTTGGGATAATCATATTCCAACTTTCTGGCTTTTACTGTACCACATGTGCCGTATTATAGTCCCAATCTTTGAAGAAAAGTGAACCACAAACTTCCCCCCCCACAACCTGAGAGCCTTGAACTCTCAAACCCAAAACAAAAAAACCCCGAACCCTTAAGGTTTAGGGTTTAGGGTTTAGGGTTCTTAAAGTCTTAACCCTAAACTCGAAGCGATTGCTTTCAAAGGTGCCCACTTGGCCCCTTCCGGACTGGTGACCAGCACTATGAAGGGAAGAAGTGCGAGCCTGGTTTTGCGTTTAGTGGTTGAGTAAGAGGTTTGGGCTCTTTGCGGAGTGATCAGGTTCCTGCGAAGGTTCTATAGAATTTTTTATGAGTTCTTGTGATAAAAATGGGCGGAGGCCTTATTACTTACCATAAGGTGTCGAGTGTAGTATAATTAGAATAACCATGATAAGCTTGACGAAGGAATCTTCCTGATCACTGTTTAGGCTCCTGTAGTAGCTTTGCGTATGGGGGTCTGTCTTGGGGTTTAGGAGGTTAGAGCGTTGGGGTTCAAGAATCCAAGTTCAGAGTTTCGGGGTTTGGAAGTGTAGGGTTTAGGGTTTAGGGTTTAGGGTTTAGGGTTTAGGGTTTAGGGCTTGTGGCCTTAGGAAAAATCGAAAACACTCACCCTTGACCCCGAACCCAAGCCCTCAACCCTAGCCCTAAACACCCGAATCCCGGTTACGTACTTAAGCATTCGAAATCATTCCAGAAATCTAAAATCCCACCACCCGAACCGCCTAAAAAAATCAGAGTCAATTGCCGACGTGGCAGTGATTTGCATGGGGTTTGGGCAAGTATCGTTCCCAACTATAGAATGCCAAGCAGAAGTAAGCCCCACCTAAACTGTAGGTTCAAGATACTGAAGCTATTCATGGGTAAGGCCCAGGCTTTAGAGTTTGAGGTCTCAAGCGTAGGATTAGGATGTGCGAAGGCTTCAAGCTCTTCAGGGCTCTAGGGTTTTGGGCTTTATGGATGTGTAAGAACAGGGCATAGTAGGATTGTATTTAAAAGGGACCTGAGGAATACTGTTGGTGATTCCGGGTAGTTATAAGCGGAGTTATAAGTCCCCTAATATGGGGTATAAGTACAGTTACCCTGCTTTTAACCCCAGCTATATCTACTCATGAACCTCCAAGTAGAATCTAAACCCTATACCCTGATAGAATCCCTATAGATCCCTTTAAAAGGGGCCCTTCAAGTAGAAACTAAACCCTAGACCCTTATAGAATCCCGAAAGATCCCTTTAAACGGGGCCCTTCAAGAGGAGCCTTCCAGGCGGCAAATACTATGGAATCTTCGAAGTCGCCAAGGCATGAAGCACATAGGGTTTAGGGTTAAGGGTATTCGGGTTTAGGGTGTTAGGGTATGGGGTTTAGGGTCTTCGAAGTCGCCAAGAGGCATAAGGGACATGCCCATCAGCCCGCCTAGAGAGATGAAGGTGCCTGCAACAAGGCGTCAAGGAGTTACATACAAGATTATGGGCCCTGAAATAGAGTCTATTAATTAGCGCCGATTAGCTCCCTGGGGAGGGTTCCCTCAACCCCAACCACAAAAAACCCTAAGCCTAAGACCTAAACCTGAGATCCTGAACTGTAAGCTCCAACCCCCGAATCGAAAGCCCAAAATCCCAAAGCCCTATAAGTCCTAAGTCCTCTATGCCTGAAGGCTACAGCCGGTTAGGTCAGTCGTGGGGTTAGGTTTCGGGCTGACCCTTACCTTGAAGATAGGGCTTAGAGTTTAGTTTTTAGAGTGAGGATTCGAATAATAAGGGCCTTCAAGAAACGGGTTTAATTAATCTTGGTCTAGCAATACATTGCATTTGGTTCTCGTTTATCCGGCATGGTGACTTCTTACCATCTTCAACAACATCCAGGGCGATGCCACTGTTGCTACGCCCGCTCAAGCGACAAAACCCTGGCATCGGCTGAGAATCAGACAAATGACGATGAATGATGGAGGTGTTGAAGCTGATGAGGGGGTGATCACACCAGGAGAGTGAATATACCCGGACCACACGCGCATTTTATTTCATATGCATATATACACATTGTACATCTGTTGCTAATTACGATTCTACGTCTTCTACGTTCGTGAATACGATGCACAAACTTCGGGGCAGGTTTCAGCACGAGAAAGCCTCACTGCAAGACCAGAGCATACTTTCAAGCTTGAAGCTGTGCTTTGCCTCGTCATGTCCTCAACCGCTGTTAACGCTGGGTTAGACTGCCTCCCCCCGTTACCTTAGCCTGATCTAATCGGAAGGAGAGTTTTACAGGATTTAAGTTTAAGCTGCACGCTAATGATGTGCATTGTGGTTCCTCTATTGCATGAAACCCAGCTACTCCAACAACTGTACTCCATGCCGAAACCAAGGGTATCCAACGGTCCCAAAACTCAAACACAGCGCGTCCCTAGAAACCCAAAGTAATCCCACCCTAAGCTCGGCAAGACTCTCACAACTCATCGCAACACTGTCAACACCTGCAGCGGTTCAAAGAGCGGACAAACCACGAATCTGTGTGTGTGTGTGTGTGTGCATGTAGACGCAAATACACCCATGCATTCATGCATGCAACTTGTACATCCTATCATGCATACACGCAAGCGTACATGCATACATACATACATACATACATTATTTACTGATTTACTTGCTTGAACATGCACATAGGGGTGAGATTGTGTATGTGTAACCATACATGCATGTGCATCTGTACATATATATGTATACATATACATATATATCATATATGTGAGAGAGAGAGAGTGCGGGTCCACATACCTATGTATATATATATATATATATATATATATATAGATGTATACAAAGTATACACGCACGAACTACTTACAGTGCATGCATGCACATGTACATACATACCCACATACCTGGGAGACCAACGGACATATGTACAGACATGCATACATACGTACATACATACATACATCCCGGCAGGCACGCAGGCAGGCGGGCGTGCGGGCGGGCAGACACACACATACACATACACGTACATGTACCAACAGAAGCAAACACAATGCATACGCATGCACATACACACATGCATGCATACATACATACATGCATATGTACATGCATGCAAACATACATGCATATGTATGTGCATGCTGCATGCATGATCGCAACTGCATGTGCATGCAAACATCCTTACATACATACATACATACATACATGCACACATACATACATACACACATACATACATGCATACTTAGGTACATACATGCACACACAGCTCAGACTACGTATGTGTGTGTGTGTATAGGTTTGCATATGTCTATATATATATATATACCCAGTAGCTACACACATACAGATTTTTTCACACATGTACTTATAGCTATCTGAGTATGTTTATATACACGCGGACATGTAACGTATGTCAACAACCCATAAGTAGCTTAAATGCCTTGCTTCAATAGGCGAAACCATGTTGCTTGCAGCGAATCGAAAATCGCCTGGGAGAGACACCCACCAAAGGGTGACCGGAAACGGGATGTGCAGGTATCCTGGTTCAGACCCTAGGTACTAAGGGTCCATGTGCTCATATAGTATATACCTTGGCCTTAATGTAGTCCCTATATAGGTACTTTGGGGCTCATGTATCTCTATATGGGTACATGGACCCTTAGGGAGTTGGCAGAACCGAGACCAGAGCAGACGGAGCTTTGGCCGACGGACTTAAGTGAGGCTGGGGCTGGGGAGTACAGCTTAAGAGATCCTAAACCCCTAGCCATGAACCTCAAGCAACAATCCCTAAACCCTACCGTTGATGATATAAATCCTGCATTACCCTAAGGACCCTAAACTGGGAATTATGGTATATTCGTTATTATGGGTATTGCAGGATTTATATCATCAACCGTACGTGTCTAAAAGCTTGGATGCCCCCCATGCAGCTTCAGGCTTCGGGCCACATGGAACCATGCCCTGACAGCTTCGTAGCGCTCCACCCATCCCCTGCCCCAAACACACCAACCCAAGCATGAAACCCTGAACGCTGACACCTAAAACCTCAACCTTGAACCCTAATTGCCCTGAGCTCTCAACCTCCGCCCCCCCCCCCCCCCGGAGAGCCCACGCGTCCTTTCGAGGTCTCAATTGGGCGATTGTCCGGCTTTCCATCCTTAAGTACGCACGTGTATCTCAGAAGGGCGTTTGTTGACACGAGAGTTGAGGGTTATGGGGCCTTATAAATATGTTTGGAGGGTGTTGGAGCAAAATATGCGGTGAAATTTCAAAACCCGAAGGGGGCCGTAATTCGCAGTAGTTAACTATGTAGCAGTAGTAGCAGTATAGTCATGTAGGCATTACGTCAGAGGATCTTAGAGTTTAGAGCAAGGAGGGAAGCTTGCTTCTAGAGGCATATTCTACCCACGCCCCTTAAACGACTGTTGATGATGCAATGTTGCGTTACCTTAAGGACCCTTAACTATGGGAATTATGGTGCATTCCTTATTGTGTGAAATGCAGGACTTGTATCATCAATCGCAACACTCCCAAACCTTAGATGCTACACTCCGCTCCACCTTACCCCCTGAACCCTACACCCCAAGCCCTGGACTACCCAACACCACCCACCTTAGTACTATCTGATGAAGGACCTATATAAACAAACCCTAAGGGTCCATGACCTCATATAGTATATACGTCGGCCTTAATGTAGTCCTTATCTAGGCACTTTGGGGCCAATGTGTCTCTTTCTGGGTACATGGACCCTTAGGGAAAGAACTCCACCGTTGAGCAAGACGGGGCTCGGCTGTGAGAAGCATCAGGTGATGAGCAGTCAAGGGCTGAACACAATGGCGCTCCACGCTTGTCCTTGGGCTCGGGATTTGTTTAGGGCTTATAACCCTAAGGGCCCATGTACTCATATAGTATAACATTGACCATAATGTAGCCCCTATATAGGTACATTGGGGCCCATGTATCTCTATATGGGTACATGGACCCTTAGGGTAAGTTTTGGAGCTAGTGGGTTTTACGGTGTAGCGGGTTTGGTGGAGATTTTGGGTTTAGGGCTTCGGGTGCAGAATAAGTAAGCTCAGTAGCTTGGGCCTTTAGGGTTATATGGGGGGGTGTTTTGCAGGGTTTCGTAGTTTTGTAGTTTTGTTGGGTTTACTGGTTAGGGTGTAAGGAGTATGACGAGAGGGTTCGAGGCACATGGTGGACACCATATAGAGCTCTGTGTTGCAAGATTTTGGAAGACTTTACACAAGGTCTTCTAGGCTCTTATGACATAGGTTTAGGGCTTGCTAGGCACAGTTGCTTTGGGATCGGGGCTTAGGGTTTTGGGATGGATACGTGTTCTCTCGGGTTTTGGCGGCTTCGGGTCCAAACCCCACCTATATGTCGGTGGTTGCCAATATTCGGGTCTTTTTTCTGGTCCTTATTATAATTTGGCACCTAAGTTTTATGGTACCCAAAAAAGGACCATAATTTTGACAACCACCCATGTGAGATTCACAGAATAAGAGCTCCGAACATGAGGTAAAACTTCTATGCCTCATTCTAAGGACGCTTGCGTCCCTTATCGAACCAAGAAGGGTCCATGTAGCCAAATAGTATATACTTCGGCCCCAAAGTACCTATATCATAGGAACCACTTTAATTAAGGTCTATGGACTATTGTTTGGGTACATGGACCCTTGTAGGGAAACACAACCAAACACCTCAAACACTCAATCAGGCTGTGACATAGAATCTAAGAAACTCGGCTGTACAAGCTCCGTAGCTTCGACGTTTCGGGTTAAAGGGTCAAGGGGGTAAGGGTTCAGGATTGAGGGTTGCATTTGCAAAACCCTAAGACTCCATGTACCCGTATAGTAGGTACTTAGGCCTTAAAGGGGTCCCTATATGGGTACTTTAAGGCCTAAGTACCTACTATATGGGTACATGGAGCCTTTGGGAAAGTAAGTTGGGGCTGAGTCTCCTAAATATCATGCAAAGGCCCAAAAAGCCGTCCAAAAGCGGCGAAAAGTCAACCCATAACTGCATTACACCCTGTACTCTGATGAAGTTCCAGTATGCTGCATCGCCAATTCTAAAAACCCAAACCCTAGACCTAGGCCCTACCTATAGTCTCCGTTGTATTTCCTTGCTTGCTAAAACCCTTCTGTGTTATAGAGTCCTAGCCGTAAAACTGTTTAACCGCAACTCCAGTGGAGACTCTAGGTACACCCCAAACCCCGAAACCCGAATCCTGAACCCGAAGACTCAGACCCGCAAACCCTAAACATCCGAACCCTGAAGTCTCTCTATCCCAAGCATGCTCCTGCCCAGTGTAGACGAGGACTCCTCCCCCTGCATTGGTGCTTTAGGGTTCAGGGTGTAAGGGTGTGGGGCGTCAACTTGAAGGTTTATTAATTATGGTAGTTATCATTGGGGTTATAAGTCCCCTAATGCGGTTTATAACTACAGTTACCCTACTTATAACCCCACTTGTAACTACCCATGAACCTCCAAGTAAGGACATACGGACGGTGCACCCTAAACCCTAAACCCCTAAACCCTAAACCCTAGACCCTAAACCCTAAACCCTAAACCCTAAACCCCTAAAACCCTAAACCCTAAAACCCTAAACCCTAAACCCTAAACCCTAAAGCAATTACGCAATCAAACCACAGGGTTCAGTGATTCGGAATTTATTGCTGAGGATATAAACCCTGCATTGCCCTAAACCAGGGGAAGTATGGCATATTCCTCCTATCCTGCATTACCCCTAAGGGTCCATGTACCCAAATAGTAGATGCTTTGGCCTTAAAGTATTCCCTATATAGGTACTTTGGGGCCAAAGTATGTACTATTTGGGTACATGGACCCTTCGGGTACCATAACGCCCATAGTTTAGGATCCTTAAGGCAATCCTGAACTATGGGGATGATGGTATATTCCTGATTATGGGTAATGCCGGGTTTATATCCCTAAGCCCTAAAGCCCTGTAGATCCTTTAAAAGAAACCCTCAAAGGTACTCTTATAGATCCCTTTAAAGGCATCGTATTACGAAGGTCCACCTACGTCTAGGAGTCGTTTGGGTCTGCTGGGCCTACCGCGATCTGTATGTGTGTGGTTGCCAAAAGTATGGTACCCTTTTCGGGCCCAAAATACTAAGTGCCGCATTGTACTAAAGACCCCAAAAAAGGGACCATAATTTGGACAACTACCCACATATGGAGAGTTTCCGAAAATAGGCGACCCTAGTATAGTACCCTGAATAGTAGGATCCCTATTATAAGGACCAGAATAAGGTACCCTAACTTTCGGAAACCCACATACACACATGCTAAACAAACAAACAAACAAAAACTGGACTGTCAGAAGCTTGGGGTGTCGAAATGAAGTTGGGTTTGTCGTTCAAGCTCCGATTGGTGGTTACTTTGGAATCCATATGCGCAAAAAGGATGTTGAAGGCTCTACCGGCTTGTGAAAAAGGCAAGCCTAGCTACATCTGTCAAGCTCCATAACCCAGTCGAAACTTGTGTTCCTAAGCTTTTTCAACAGGGAACACGGACTTCACAACATCACCAGTGTCAACCAAGGGCAAGCCGTCAACCACGAAAACAAATTCCTTAAGCCATACCTTAAGCCATACATCAGCCAAACCTTATGCCTGACTAGCTTGCTTAAACACGCGAAACCCTGAATCCCGAAACCCTACAACTTTACAGCACCCATGTGAAACGCTTAAACCTAAACCCTGAACCTTAAACCCTAAATGCCCCAAACCCTAAACCGTTATGAAACCCTGAACCCCTAAAACTTTAATGCACCCTTACGAAACCCTAAACCTTCACCCCCTCATGAAACCCTTAACTCAAGCCCAAAAAGCTCCCCTAACTCCCGAGATGGGAGGAGCCACCTGCGAAGAGGATGCCCAGTAAAAGAACGCAGCTGCCTCTGCCTGGTTTAGGGTTTGTAGGGTTTATAGGGTTTACAGGGTTTTAGGGTTCAGGGTTTATGGGGTTTGAGGGTTTAGGGTTCAGGGTTTATAGGGTTTTAGGGTTTAGAGCTTGTAGGGTTTATAGGCTTATAGGGCTTATGGGCTTTATAGGGCTTTTTGGGTGCTTAAAGTTTTTTTGGGCTCCTGGTTTAGGGTTTACGGTTTAGGGTTTATAGGGCTTGGGAATTGGGTTTATCGGGCTTCTAGGGTTTATAGGTTCATTGTAGGGTTCAGGGCTTGTAGGGATTACAGGGTTTTGGGGCTTAGGGTTTGCAGGGTTGAGGGTTTAGAGATTCTGGGGTTTATAGGGCTTGTAGGATGTATAAGGTCTGGGGCTTTTAGGGCTTGTAGGGTTTTCGGGTTTAGGGCTTAGGGCTTGTAGCGTTTATAAGGTTCGGGGTTTATGAGGTTTAGGGTTCGTAGGGGTTATAGGGTTTTAGTTTAGGGTTAGGGCTTATAGGGTTCAGGGATTCTGGGGTTCATAGAGTTTAGGGTTCAGGGTTCTGCTTTCTGGCTTTCGGCTACTATCGTTTGATTTAGGCCGTCGGGTTGCTATCAGTGCTCCTCAAGAAGTTCAATACAAAAAAGGTTTAGGTCTATGACACCCACTTATGCGAGTCAGGCCTTCTGGCTCGCAGGGCAGCGTTTAGTGTTTAGGGTTTAGGGTTGTTTAGGGTCTGGGGTTGTTTAGGGTTTAGGGTTTCTTTTGATCACACGGCCGGATTCAGGGCTCCTCTAAGCGAATGGTTCTGACGAGCGTTCCTTGATGGGCTCTACGGTGTTCTTATCGTGAGCCTCTTGAGACCGCCAATGGTACACCCCAAACTGACATAGGTGCCGTAATAATTAGAATAGGGTTTTGCGGTATATCATACTTTACTTATAACAAGGAAACCCCAGAATAGTAGTTATAGGTAACTATTAGGTCCCTCTGTTACGCAATTCATCAAGAATCATTCGGACGCAAAGCAGATCTTGGATTGTATACACCCAGCGATCGCAACCTCTAAAACCCCAACCGTTAAACTGAATCCTACGTATTTACTTGATAAGTTGGTCAGAAACTTTCGGAGAATGGTTGGGTGTCTATAGAGAATGGTTAGGTGTCTATAGAGAATCAACTCCGCCATCAAGTAAAGAACTACGATTGGCACTTGTGCTGCTGCTGCCACCTCCGCCGCAAGCCTGGCAATGTTGAGTTGATACCCAGCACCCTAAAGCCAAAGCCCTGCATCTCTCAATCCCTAAACCCTAAACGCTGAACCCTACTGGAAGCCCTAAGCCCTGAAACCCCAAACCGCCTGCCTGAATAGCGGCAGCCTCGGTCATCACCCAACCGTCGCCGGCCTGGAGTGGAGCACCGGAAAACCGAGAAGAATTTGATGCTTCTTTCATGCTTTTGCGGTACAAGGATTCGGCGTTCCTAAAGGGCTAATTACTATTCTATAAACGCGTCTATAAGGTTTATAAACCTCGTACATCCTTTAAATTTGATTGTAGCGCGTGATTTATGCTACATGGCTTTGGAAGGAGCAAATGAGCCTGATTATCGAGTCTGCGGCAACTTGGTGATTTTCGGGCCCACGGCACCCTGCCAGCCCAAAGTTTTTGCACATGTCGTCTCTCCCGTAGTCGGGTGCAGGGAGGGAGGGAGCAAACGTGCCTGGTTTTTGGTATCCTGCGAGAGCACAACCCCAGAAGCAGAAATACAAAGACCCCACACCCGAAACTCTGAGACACTTTAAGACCACGTATTCACCCTGCAGCCTCACACCCTAAACCCCTGGTTCTACACTCTAAAACCCTGAAGAAACTCAACAGTCCGGAACAGCCCTTACTGAGAGTGCCTTAGCTGTCACGGAGTGTTTCTTGTCATCCAAGTACGGATGATCTGTCCAGCCTTAGCTTGTTTTTACTTCGTGTGTAGGGTTTAGGGTTCAGGGTCCGGGCTTGAAGTCCTGGCATCTAACAGCATCCGATAGGTTCTTGCACGCCACTTGTAAAAATACATTTAGGGCTTAGGGTTTCGGGTTTAGGGATCATGAAGCTGTTCTGGCTCAGATTACCGCAGCACCTGCTACTCCTGCTGCCCCTGCTGCTCCTGCTGCCCCTGCTGCCGCTGCTGATGCTGCTGCTGATGCTGCTGCTGATGCTGCTGCTGGTGGCTGTAGCCGTTTTGGTTTAGGGCTCGACATCTATGTCTCCATGCACACAACATGTCATAAACAAGCAAACAAACCCACCTACGTACATACATCTATGCATACATGCGTACATACTTACATAGATACATACATACATACATACATACATACATACATACATACGTGCATCATGTATGCACACACGCTTACATGCACATAAACACAGACACACACACACACACACACATTCACATACACATGCACACATGTGTATGTACGGATATATACCTATGCATGGTCTTGGGGTTTTGGTTGGAGGAGGAGTGAAGGCTTCTGCCAGGATGGCCTTTCTATTGTTACGACCGCTGCCTTTTGACAATAAACACGACCGATACATGATGCGTTCGACTGATGGATGAAAAAGAAGAGCATGAGTGATGAATGATGGCTCAAGCTTGATGGTGATGTTTTTTGCGAGCCTTTTTGCTTCCAGGCAGCAACAAGAAGGATCATGGTAGTCGGATGGACGTGACCATACGAAGATGACAATGATGATGGCGAGGATGATGACGATTGTGAAAGCTGTGATGGTTAGAACCATGAAGACAAAGATGCTGATCATGGTGGGGCTAGACGATTGCTACCAATGCTTGCGCGAGATGACGAAGAACCATCGTGATAACTGATCTCACAACGAAGTCGTTCCCGATACAGTGACAAGCCGTTGGGGTCTACGGTTTAGGGTCTTCCCCCAAACCCGAAGCCACAGAAAACCTGACCGAGAGTCTGAACCCCAAACCCTGAACTGTAGACTTGAACCCTCATAGGGTTTAGATCCCTTTTAAGGGACCCTTTCAGCAGCCCTAAACCCGCGCGCACACTTCCGATACCTGATGACAGACCAGGGAGCTGAACAAAGCGGGCAAAATGTGTCCTGCCAGGAGTCCAAATTCAAGCCTATGCCCTCATGAACCGTAATAATACGTATAGGGGCCTTAAAAATCAGAATAGGATTTTTGGGCCCATAATGGTCTATAACTTTTAATAAGGAGCCCCCCAAATAGTATTAGTAATTACTTATAAGGCACATACATTATGCCAGATTGCACTACATTGGGTTCTTTGACCGTTGCGGACTGAGTCGTACGAACGCAGGTGCACCCTAGTAGGGCTTAGGGTTGAAAGGGCTTGAGCCGTTTGGGGCTAAGGGTTCAGGGTTTATTAAGCCCTCAACGGTTTAAAAAGGCTCAGCTGCACCCTGGCGCATATTTGGCTTCGTATGCATTCACAGGGTGTTGTGGCAGTGGGCTTTTAAATGGGAGTTTCCGAAAATAGGGGACCCCAAAATAGTACCCTAAATAGTAGGATCCTCATTATAAGGACCCCAAAATAAGTTACCACCCCTAATTTTCGGAAACTCCCAAATGATTCTTGTAAGGCTTCATGTGGTCCATCGGCTGTTCAGGGTATTCAAAGTCCTCGCCGCCAAAAAAAACGTAGTCGGTACCGGTTTGATACTCTTCAGATCCCTAAACCCCAAACCCTAAACAGAAAACCCTAAACCCTGTAACGAAACTTGTGGATTATCCCTGAAGCCCCTTAACCCGAAACCCTAAACCCTGAACCCTATATTGCCTAACCCTAACGTGCACATTTTGGAGCTTCCGGGTTGCCCTTGACAGTGGCCGGCAGCTGCGGTTCAGGGTTCGGGGCTTTGGGTTAAGGGTTTGGGGTTCAGGGCTTGGGGCTTTACTTGGAGGGTCGGGGGACTTAGTAAGTAGGTAGTAAGTAGACTTATAAGCACCCTAAAAGGGACCCTAATTGGGGTTATGGTACTTATAAGTCCCTAAAATAACCAGTTACTAAGTCCCCCGACCCTCCAAGTAGGGTTTTCACTGAGGGATGGCCCTCAGTCAAGCGCCACACCCGCAGACCCCTAACGCTACAACTGCCTATGTTCCTCAACCATCAGCCCTCAAAAACGACTTCGAAACTTCTCTGGGTTGGCCTTTAAACTCCCTGAAAATTATTGATATAGAGGGTCCCTTATAAACCCAAATAAGGAAAATAAAAAATGTCCCAAAATCCAACCTAGTTCTAACCCGGGAGCAAATAGAACATCCAGAAAGCTGGAACCCGCGAAAAAAGGGGGCCCCACAACACGCTATAACATCGCAAACTTAGGCAAGCCGGCAAACTCCTTTCAAAGGCACAATCTCGACAACCTGAATCCCTGAGCTCCTCTAAGGCTCCGGCCTTCATGCAGTCCCTTTTTGTGTACTTTAGGGCCCTACCCTGAACCAGCGCCGAACTGAAAAACACCAAAACCCCCGTTGATTCTGTGGACCTCACCCTAAATCGAAAGACCCTAAAACCCAAACTTTTCCCGTTGAGGTCACCGTAAACCCTAAACCCTAAAACCCAAAGCCCTAAACCCCTAAACCCTGAAACCCCGAAGCCCCAAACCCCTAAAACCCTAAATCCTATCGCTTAAGGGATCCCTTGGAGGGTTGAGCCTTTGGACGTCACCCGGATGTTGCCGTTGATAGTAAAAGTCCCCGTGAGGCTCGAAGTTTTCGAAGGAGCGACTCCTGCGGGGGTTCAGGGGCTAAGGGCTTAGGGCTTTGGGGTATAGGGGTCTAGGATGTAGGGGTTAGAGGTTTAGGGTTTTGGGGTTTGGGGATCTATAGGAGTTTCAGGAGTTTAAGGGTTTGGGATTTTGGGGTTTAGGTTTTATGGACAAAGGATTCAGGGGTTTAAGGGTTTAGGGTTTAGAGGTTTAGGGCTTGGGGGTTGAGGGGCTTCGGGGTCTAGGGCTTTTAGGGTTTCTGGATTAAGTGTTCAGGGGTATAATGCTAAGGGTTTCAGGGTTTAGGGGTCTAGGGTTTTAGGGTTTCGGGATTTAGGGTTTCGGGCTCCTGAGTGACCCCTAACCTTGCTCCTGCTGGTATTCAGTTTCAAACAGGGTATTACTAACAATATCGTGGGGATCCATATATGTGTGCACAGGTTGGAATGACCATAGACGGGCATTGCCAAGGAAGACATAGTTACAGGGGCGTTGACAATTTAAATAGGATTTTGAATACATGGTATTTAAAGTAACGAGTTGTAACTGTGTTAAGGAGCCTTCCGACTAGGATTGCCGAAAGATTGGTGCAGCTCTGCTCATCACCCGTCCCCCGCGACAGCACTGCTTCCAAACCCTAAAGCCCAAACACTGTAGGCCCTAATAGCCCAATAACACCGTAAATCCAAACCGTAGACACTTACACATCCTTTACAGGAACTTTTTTGCGAACCCGTAAACGATGCCTTTAAGGAAACACCAGTTTAATTACCAAGGCCCTTATAGGAAAGAACCCTGAAAGAACCCTGAAAGTAACCTTTCTAAAGCCAGTTAAGGAGCCCTAAACCCTGAACCCTGAATTCCAAACCCTATAACCCCAAGCCCTATACCCTAAAACCCCGAACCCTAATTTAAACCCGTAAACCGTGAACTCTAGTTATACCCCTTAAAGGAGCCCTTAAAGGCCCCCCTAAAGGAAAGAGCCCTAGAGCCGGCGCCTCCCTTCCGCTTCGCTTCACAGGCTGCTCGCAGGCGCCGGCAGCACTTGCGCAACATCCTCTCATGACGGCTTAGGGCTCAGGGTTCAGGGGTCAGGGCTCATGAGGGTTTCGGGTTGAGGGTTCAGGGGTTAGGGTTTAGGGTCTAGGGCTTAGGGTTTGAGTGTTAGTGTTTAGGGTTTGGGGTTTAGGATTTAGGGGTTTGGGGTTTAAGGTTTTAGGTTTACGGTTTTCACCCCCTCACGCTGGCCCCAGCGCAAGAACTTCTTTAGGGCTTTAGGGTTCCATAAGGTACGTGCTTCATGGGCAGCTTTAAGGGCTCCTGTAAAGGATCTGCAGAGGTCCAACAAGGGCTCTACAAGGGTTTAGGTTTTGGGCTTATGGTTTAGGTTTTAAGGACACGATGTATTTCAATCGCTGATCACAAACTAGCATTTAACTGACAGAATTGGCATCGCACCTGGGAAAAACTTGCAACTCTAGCTCAGAACAAGGTGCACATGAGGAATATTCAATCCTAAACCCTAAGCCCTAAACCGTTGAATATTCCAGTCTTCGGAACCTACCTGAGACCAAGTTAACAACGTGTATCCTCGAGAGCTTTTCGTTCCTTCTCGGTGGTGCTAACCGTGAACCCTCAACCAAACGCCTAGGCCTAGACCCTAAGCCTTAAACCCTAAACTCCACCCTAAGCCCCAAGCTCTAAAGTCTAAGCCGGCCTCTGCCACGATGTGGTGGGCAACCAGTGCTTGTGATAGGTTCCTGAACGTTCTGGCGAAGGCTCAAGGTTTTAGCATTAGGATCTATATCGGGGCTTTCGGGTTGGGGGGGATGTAGGGCTTACGGCTTAGGAGCTTAGTCCATAAACGTTTAGGGGTTTGCGGGAGTGACAAAGCCGCTGACATGAGAATCGAGAGGGTCTCGTGCGGGCGTTACATACAGGTCAGACGGTATGCAACAGGGCCACGGTTTAGGTTTAGGGTTCAGGGTTTCGGGTTATTGCTACGAACCTTGCCTGTTGAAACATCATACATGAGGTTGTGTGTACAAACATCAGTAGTGTAGACTGCGTTTGAAAACAGCAGCCGCTCAAAAAAATCAATGCACAGCACAACAGCTTATAGGCCGATAGCTCTTGAAATCATCGGCAGGGCCGGCTTTGTGACCCCTATAGTTAATATGTGCTTCCAAGTTCTGAGACGCATGATCCACCTCACTCAATCTTTGGAGTCTTTTGTGCTTCGTGTTTCTAGATGTAAACCCGCAGCAGAGATCTGCCTTTCTACTAGGCGCATCACAGGTACGCCTCTCTGTCAGGAAACTTCGGACAGGACTTCGTCCGCAGTCGTAAACCCTCAGTCCTAAACCTGCAAGCCAATTCTGGAAGATCACAAGCGGCCAGGCGGGTTTAAAAGAAAGGTCATACATAGAAGCCGATTGTTAACACAGAAGCGTGAACAGTTCGTACATAGATAGTACTGCTCGCGGTTTCCCAAAACATTATAGACTACAATGTACCACAAAAGCCCACGGCCACTACTGTTCCTTAGGACTCCCTCACTAAACCCCGCCATAAAAATAGCCCCAATACCCATTCTAATTACTAAGGCCAGCATGACCAAGTACTGAGCTCAGGTCCTCCACCTCAGTCCCCAAAGCCTATTTGGAGGCTCAATCTAGTTACCCTACTTATCTCTTTCTTTAACGACGAGACAGAGAATATGGCTTATGACTACAGCTACCCTACCCTAAACCCTTAACGGCTTTGGGGTTTAGGGTTGTAGCCCCGCTTATAACATGAACCTGCAAGTAGCAGACTGACCCAGGATTGAGGCTCAGCGCTTCTTGGGACACTAGGGTTCAGAGTTTAAAGGGCATCAGGGCTTACCATAACCCGACATAAGCTTCCATTTTAAGGAAGTAGACAAGGAAAGCAAGAGAACTGATAAGGAGCCGCATAAGGTCAAAAAGGTAGGTTTTACAGGGCACTTGTAAGCCCTAGAGCCGTGTGGGCCTGACTACGATCGGACCCAGGGACCCAAACCTTGCTAGTACCGATAAGATTAGTCTAATACTGTTATGATCATTAGTCTAAAAAATATTGGCAGGGTTATCCTCACTCCCCCTCGCCCTGCAGAATCGACGGTTTCTCGCCTAGACGGTTTAGGGTTAAGGGTTCGGTTTAGGGCTGAGGATCTAGGGCTTAGGAAATTGTGTTTAAGGTTTAGTGAATCCTGCACTGAAGCCGGAATCCGAAGCCAGTACCATGACTCACCCAGACCTCCAAAATCCCTTAATTAAGGAATATACCTTAAATCATATTAGGGGTCCTACTATAACTTAAGGTATATTCCTTAATTAAGGGATTTTGGAAGGTCTGGGCACACTAAACCTGTAACCCGACCAGACCCTTACGCTTATGAACCGAAACCACATATAGCATACAGCAGTATACATCCTAGACCCTCATGCGCGAACCCCTCAAATTCTCAACAGCCAAGTTCAAGACATGGCTTTAAGAGCAAGTGTCGGATGATAACCCGTGAAACGCCATCGACATGCCTGCAGCAGGCAGCTGTTAGGTTCAAGCTCTGATCCCCTGGGCCCTCAGACACCCCAAAGCCTTTGCCTCGGAAACCCAGAGAACTCTAACACTGTCTCAAGTGGGGGCTTCAGGACTTTTGGCTTCTACATCGTGCGTGAAGGGCATGGCCATGAAGATAACAAAGTAGTGGCGGCACTAGAGAAACACCTGAACCAAGATTAGCGCCGACGGATATCGTAAGACTCTCCACCGCGACAACAACGAAAAGCGCAGCCGCAGCAGCATCCACCAGCAACAATAACAATCATCAACAACACGGCAGCATGGAACAACAAGTAGTAGCAGCCGCACCAGAAGCAGGAGCAGGAGCAGAAGCAGTGGTGGCAGTATTAGTAGTAGTAGCAGCAGCAGTAGTAGCGGAAGACGTAGTCGCAGCAGAAGTAGCAGAAGCAGTAGCAGCAGCAGCAGCAGCAGTAGTAGTAGTCGTCGTCGTCGTCGTCGTAGTAACAGTAGTAGCAGTAGTAGTAGCAGTAGCAGCAGCAGTAGCAGTAGCAGTAGCAGTAGCAGTAGCAGTAGCAGCAGCAGCAGCAGCAGTAGCAGCAGCAGCAGCAGCAGTCCCAGTCCCAGTCCCAGTCCCAGTCCCAGTCCCAGTCCCAGTCCCAGTCCCAGTCCCAGTCCCAGTCCCAGTCCCAGTCACAGTCACAGTCACAGTCACAGTCACAGTCACAGTCGTCGTAGTAGTAGTAGTAGTAGTAGTAGTAGCAGTAGTAGTAGCAGTAGCAGTAGCAGTAGCAGTAGCAGTAGCAGTAGCAGTAGTAGTAGTAGTAGTAGTAGTAGTAGTAGTAGTAGTAGTAGTAGTAGTAGTAGTAGTAGTAGTAGCAGTAGCAGTGGTAGCAGTGGTAGCAGTGGTAGCAGTGGTAGTAGTGGTAGTAGTCGTAGTCGTAGTCGTAGTCGTGGTCGTGGTCGTGGTCGTGGTCGTAGTCGTAGTAGTGTAAGGTATTGGGGTCGGAATAACTGGCAATCCCGTGAACATCGTCCCAATGTACCATAGTACAGTGTGCCCACAGCCCGATTCTAATTTTTAGGGCCGCTACAGAGTGGCGGGCTCTTGGTCCAAGAACACCCAACCCCTTGTCGGTTGATTTCAAGACGCAGCAAATACTTCACCCCCAAAGCCCTCACACAAGACCCCTGTGAGCCAAGTGACACCGATAGAGCCGATAGACCCGACTTTAAATGAATTTGCTCTAAACCCTGAACCCTAATAAACCCCAAACCCTAAACCCCTAAATCCCTAAACCCTAAAGCCTTAAACCCGAAAGCCCTACACCCCAAACTGTAAAAATGGCTTAGAGCCGGGATGCTCGAGACTGATATCGTCAATGACAGCACGGTAGCGCAAGGCATAGGGCAGGAGGCAGAAGAAGCCTTTGTGGGGATTCCTAAACCCTAAACCCTAAACCCTGAAAGGCTTGGGTTTAGGGCGTTAGGTGTAGGGCATGGCAGTCGCGACATAGGGCACAAGCGTGCTACTACTATTGATACTTTAAAATACTACTAGTTATTATTGCTCCGTTTCACAACCTGTAGGCTGAGGATGCATTTGCATGAGTTATCTGGACTCGCTAGAAATCCATCAGGGGAATGGAATTGGACAGGCCTAGTGAAGGGCTTCACGAAACTGCGGTTGATCTCTGCTCGGGGTCGTTTTTAACAAGTGTCCTACTGTTCCTGGTCTATGTCAAGCTCCCAAGTTTTCTGAAATCCAATCGGGTGGATGAAGTTTCGACATGTTAGCTTCAACCGTCTAAACCCCAAAACCGTAAACCCCTGAACCCTAAACCGCAAAAGCCTAAGCTTCAACGCCCACACAAGTGCCTTTAGCGTTAGTTTCTCGGGGCACGAATAAATGAATACACATCCGGATCGCAGAGTTCCTTTTTCAGGGAATATACGAGGCCCGTATACCCTGGATCCCTCCTTGTAGCTGCTTTCTTGAGCCCTTGAAACAGGTAGGTCAAGCACGTAAAAGGGAACAGGCCAAAAATGGACCGGGATGTTGGCTATGAAGAACTACCATCAGAAGCAGGTTCCTTTCTGTCTAGTTTAGGGCTGGGCTGCACCAGAATTCTGAACCTTAAACCCTGTGCAAACGGTTTAAGGTTTGGGCGTAGATGGGGTATTGGCGCCTGAGGATAAGTGTTTGGCGTCCAAGGTTGAAGTAGGGTAGTAGGATTTGGGCTTTGGGTATGATATATAGATATTATTTATGATAAGAAACCCCGAGCAATCGCCTGGTAGTTATTCGGACCCCCAAATTATTAAGTGTCACGGCGGCATCTCTGCATGAGGATGCCTCAAAAGCGAACGCTCCCAAAGCTTATGCCCAAACATTCTGCAAGTGCTGTGAAGGGTCAGGGCCGACACGGCGGGAGTAGTCCTCATATAATATAAGGGCCTGAAAAATTTGGAAAAGGGCTTTGGCGTACATTACATACTATACGGATAATAATGCCTGTCAAAGGATCTTATTCCCAATTATTCAGTTTACTCCAACCCTATCGCTGAACGGTCTTCCATCAGCCACCAGGCCTCCTGCAGCTGCCTTGAAATCCGAAGTCCCAATAATATCTTAGAGGCTGAGTACCCTAGCCCCAAAATAGGCTAACCCCTTTATTTTTGGTAGGATTATAGTACAAGGCCCCAACAAGTTGAAGGCTACCTACTCAGCCCCTCAGATATTGACATCCAGGGTGCATGTCCAGCCGGTGAGGATGCAAACCAGCCCGACGAAGACCCCGGAATCCGTGGTGCAGTTGACGCGCTCCTTGAGAGTTGAGGGTTACCTTGGGGTTTATTGTTTGGGGTTGAGGGTTCAGGGTTACTTAAAGGTTTAACTTGAGGGTTGAGGGGGTTTAGGGTTAGATGTCAGAGCACAGCACATGATTCCGCCTGTCTGCGCGGAACGAAACCTGACCCCGTAGATAAACCCTGAACCGCACGGTTTAGGTGCACGATGTCACCTGGACGTTCTAATTCTGGGATCGTATCGTTGCGGGAGTCTGAGTAGGGATTGTTAAAGCGTTTGCGAACCTGTCACATTCGAGCCTTTTGAGCTACAATCAAACCCGATACTCTAAACCCCAAACACGCCGCGACTGGACAAACCTTGTAACGGGTTTAGGCCCTCTAGGGCGACAGCGAATCATGTGTTCCGCGAACATGGGCCACAGATGCGAGTGCTCCTTGTAGAGGGTCCCGACTAGATTGCAGAGACTGTTCTCTTTGCCAAGAAGTATTGTCTCTGGATTTTGTCAGCAACGCACCCGTGTCGAGCGCGAAAGCGTGGCTGCGTTTCAATTCTTAGGATGTGTGGGGGGGTTAACAGTTTAGGTTCCTAGGTGTGTAGACGCAGAAGCCAACAGTATAAACAGCACACACCGATGCACCTTAGTATAGGGGTCGGCAATAGTGTCCCTGTATCTTTCCTGGTACACTTATACTTATCCTATACGAGGTCTTCCACGTAGTACCCCTACATAAGCAAGGCTGCCACATCCGAAGTCATGGGCCAAATCCATGAAGCGCCGCACGCCTGGGACAGGACGGGATGAAGGCTTTCGGATTCAAGCTTCGAGCTTGATACTTTTCTAGGATGCTCAGTAACCTCGGAATAAAAAGGGCTCCCTTTTTGGTATTGGGTAACTTTACAAGGAACCTAGGACCACAAAAAGGGAATAAGGGTATTACTGGGCATCCTAGTTCTTGGCGGTTACGGAATTGGGTTTAGGCCTATTTCGGGTGTGGGGGACTGCTAACAGTGAGGGAGCCTGGTCGTCCCAGAGACTCCAATATCCTTTAATTAAGGAATATTCCTTAAATCATATAAGGAATCCTACTATAATTTAAGGTATATTCCTGAATTAAGGGGTATTGGAGTCTCTGGGGTCGCCCCAAGAAGTCGGGTGTTGACTATATACTCAGTAGCTGAGTGGATACACTTTACAATTCTTGGGATCATACTACCCACTATAAAACTGAAAGTGTACACTTTTGGGGGCTTTTGAACTCAACAACTAAGTATACCAGGGTCCTTTGCCGCCCGAACTCTAAACACTAAACCCTAAACCCTTACGTGGGGGCCCATGGATACCAAAGCATGTGTTGTCCTACAGATGCGCTGATCCTACCAATGTACTTGCGGTTAGAATAGGCTTTGGTGTATAAGCTACTACAAGGTGTAACATAAGGGTACTACTGGGCATCCTAGTTTAGTTATTTCTTAGGCTTGTGTACTGACATCGAAGCATCTTGGTGCTTCAAGCCAAGGCCGTAAGCCCAAACCTTATACCCAGAGGCCCCAAAGTAGTTCCTTTTTGGGATTACCTTAGAGGATTCTATATACGAACCCAAAAAAGGAACTACTTTGGGGCCTTTGGGTAGACCCTAAAACCCTAAAACCCCAAGCCCTGCAACGTGCCCCAAAACCCGGCTACACCCCTAAACCCCAAACCCTTAAACCCTAAACCCTAAACTACAAATCCCCTAAACCCCTAAACCCTAAACCCCAAACCCCCCTAAAACCTAAACCCCTAAAAACCCTAAACTTTCCCTAAACCCCAAAACCACAAAACCCTCAACCCCTAAACCCTTCATAGTACCCTTTTAGATCCCTTAAAGGAGCCCACAAGGCCCACGGCCTCGCAATAGCTCATCCCGGATCTGTTCGCCACAGATCCGCGCGGGCATTCGGCGCAACCTGACGTTAGAGTCTTTAATAGGGGCTTATAAGGGTTTAGGGTGTAGGGTTTAGGTCTATAAGGTTTAGGGTTGTACCTTTAGGGGTACTATAGGGTTTGGGCGTTAGGGTTCAGGGACTTAGTAAGTAGGTAGTAAGTAGACTAACTTATAAGCACCCTAAAAGGCACCCTAATTGGGGTTATGGTACTTATAAGTCCCTAAAGTAACCAGTTACTAAGTCCCCCGACCCGTCAGGTAGGGCTTTGATGGCATGCCGTCAGCTAACCCTAAGGGTCCATGTATCCCAACAGTAGAAACCTATATAGGGATCACTTACTTTAAGGCCAAAAGTATATACTTATTATATACTGTACCCTTAGGGTAAAATAAGCAGTTTCCTACGACATTCAAAGAAACCATCGAGCAACATTTTTGGATAGGGAATGAGAGATGTCGTTTGAGAGGCTCAGTCCAATGTTTCAGAGCGTCCTTCCTGAAAGCTTCAGCATGTTCCGGTTTGTGAATTACAACTTCAGGGGTTTAGTGCTTATACGTCTCGCGGTGGCCTAAACCACTACCCGTAGGTAGTATATACGGTCGGTAATGAAAACATATCGCACTCCCTGACTCGATCTTTGAGGACCCCCAGCAGGATGTTGCACCGCATATGACAGTGGGGGGACCCTCACATGGAACTCGAAATGATAGGATTCTGAAAATAACTGGGGGCCTCTACAGCTGTAAGATGCTGTTCAGAGTCTCCCTCATTCTGTGGCTTCCGAAAACCATCACGGTCTTGCTCGTCTACCAAACTCAGCCAACAGCTAAAGCGCCGGGACCACGCTTTGAGAGACATCCAACACGTTAATCACAAAGTCTGTACAAAACCCTCATTCCAAAACCTCACGCCCGGGCGCTTCACCGTACGGCTTCTAGAGGACCAGCCCCGGCATGCTATCTTTAGCTCATTGCCTGAACCCATCCCCTTCCCAATACTGCTGAGGGAGCAGCTGGCAGTGCCCTCTTGGTCGGCGAAGTAACCCTCCGTGCACGCGGTGCAGCTAAAGGAGGCGTTCAACTCCTCAGCCAGCACCATCTGAACTTCATGTCGCAGTTCAAACGTAACATCACAAAGCTTCTGATTGAAAGAGTAGAGTGCATAGTGGATGCGTCTATGTGACAGAATGAGGGCTATACAAAAAATAGCATGTCACGAAGGCAAATATCGTAACAGTAGGAACGCCGCAGCGATATCGTAGCAGTAGTAGTAGTAGTAGTAGTAGTAGTAGTAGTAGTAGTAGTAGTAGTAGTAGTAGTAGTAGTAGTAGTAGTAGTAGTAGTAGTAGTAGTAGTAGTAGTAGTACGGCGCTATTTCATTAAAAAGCTTCAGGGCTCTTGGGGTTTGGAGCTTCGAAAAACCCTGAACCCTCAACCTTAAACCCTAAGCCCTAAACCCGAAGCCGTGTCTACTGAGATTTGGGGGTGCCGGGTTTGGGGACTTCAGGAGTCTCTCGAGCTCGGATCTAGGGGTTCAGACTGTATGAACCTAGGGTTTAGGGGCTTTTGGGGCTTTTAGGGTTTGATTTTAGGATTTAGGGGTTCAGGGTGTAGGGTCTTTAGGGTTTAGGGTTTTTAGGGTGTTTAGGAAAGCAAAATGCATTGCGTGCCTTGAGCTTGCCGAGCGCGCACAGCTGCATCACGAACTGGCCCTAAAGCCTTGAAGCCCAAAACCCCGGAGATGTCCTTAATTGACTGAGCCTAAGATAGATGGGGGCTTCCGAAAATAGGGGGCCCTAATACAATAAGGACCCCAAAATAGGGTGCCCCCAATTTTCGGAAAATCCCAGATCGACCCTACACCCTATGTAAACGATGCCCTACATGCCAAAAGCGCAAACAAGTCACCGCCTGTGAACCCTTCATGCACGGTGTGCAATTCGTGGCTGCCTTCGCTGAGATAAATCCTTGGACAAAGGAGAAGCGTCAGGAGTCAAGGTTGTTGTGCAGGAAAAGGGGCCGACATGAAGATTTCGATACAAGATCTTTACAGTAAACCCCATAAAGTTGGAAACCGGATTGAGGCCAAATAGTGCTGGGATTCCCTACACATTACTGTCAAGGATTGAGGCTATGGGGTTTCCAACTTTTGGGCTTCTACTGTACATGGATATAGTAACCTTAACCTACCAAAACCTATAAAAAAAAGGGTCCCTATAAATTCCATATTAAGGTTTATAATAAGAACCTACAAAAAAGTAGGGTTTGGTAGGTTAAGGAAGGGTCAATAGGGGTTCTTGGAAGATCGTGTGGCCTGCGATGGGAAAGTCTTCGGGCTCGGAGTCTTAGCGTGGCTTGCGGCGAGGTTGTTGAATCATTCCCTAAGGGTCCAAGTGCCTAATTATCATATACCCGAGGACCCAATAATTAGGTATTCGGTTTTAGGATAGTAGTTCTGTAGGTTAGGATTTCGGAGAGTATATATGATTATTGGGTACTTGGACCCTTGGGGATACTCTCCAACATAATTACTATCAGCAACCCAAACACCTAATTATTGGATCCTGTGGACCCTTCGGGATTGTTTGATGCTCCTCCACTCGAAGCCCTGAACCCTGAGCCCCCCTTGGCTGTGCCGTGAGACCCTGAAAGTGGAGACCCCAAGCGCAACGTTCTAATGTAGGCGCCCTCAACAATTAGAATAGGGGTTTTGGGGCCCACTATACTATAAGAGGGAACCCCGCCAAAAAATAGTATTGGTGATTATTTAGGCTCGTATAGTACATCTTGTGAGACTCTGTGTGCTTCAAGGATCCGGCGCGCAGATTCTATCTACATAGGGTTACATGCTCACTGGACTGCGATACTTACTCGAAACCTCAACTTCAACCACGTCACACACATATGAGTAACCGCGAACCTGCAAGTAATAGCGACATGTCACAGTATTCTGTTATCAAGGTCTTTTGCCAAGCTCCATACATAGATAGGTATATGGCTGCAAGATCACCGTTCATTCCCACAGACAAACACAAAGAAGAAGACAAAGTCAACGAAGAAACGGTGTGCCTCTTCCCAGCCTCTTCTCGCTCCAACCCGAACTTCGAATAGACAAGCCTTATCCCAAAGCTGACACCTTAAACGGTCGCTCTAAAACAGTTAAACCCGAAACCCTGAACCCATTAAACCCAAAACTCGTTTAACCCAACCCAAAACTCATAAAGCACGAAACCCAAACCCAAACCCCTAAAACCCTAAAGCCCTAAACCCTAAAATCCCAAAGCTCCAATGCCCGTCCCTGCTTGTCTGAGGAGGAGGCCAGCAGTACAGTCTTCGCAGATGGTGAAGCCAAATCCAGCTCCTTGGCTTCAGTTATTTTTTTCCTTTTGCCACCTTGCCTGCTTGGGTCAGTAGAATCCACATTGTGGCTTCAGGGTTTAACCCCAAACCCCGGAGACCCTAAACCTTAATAAGCCCTCTTCACATTGTGGCTTCAATCAAAGATGTAAAAAAAAAACAATAAGCCCTTTACACCCTAACGGTGGAACCTGACTGAGAAACGCTGGGCCTATAACCCCAAAATAGTAGGATACATTTCAGGAACCCCAATAAAGGCACCAGGTTTCTTAATTAGGTTCCTACATTAGAAGTGCTCTAGAATGGCCGAGTTGGACTTCAGGATTTGTTGACGGAGTAGCAAGCGCATGCTAGGAATAGTATTAAGCCCGAAGGCTCCATGTGCCCATATAGTATATACTTAGGCCTTAAAGGGGTCCTAAACGGGTACTTTAGTGTATAAGTGCATACTATATGGCTCGAGCCTTTGGGAAGAATCTAGACTTCCAATTTCCACCCCTTATTGGGTTTTAAGCAACCATGGAAAAAGAAGGAATTCTTAACCGACTATGACAAAGCCTTCTCTTGTTGAAGCTTCGGCTCCCGGAGCCATTCTTGGGCTCATATTACGGTTTACTTAAGGGCCCGCTAAAGGGATCTACAGGGATTCTATAAGGGTATAGGGTTTAAGGTTTAGGGGGACTTAGTAGCTGGCTATTTTACGGACTAATAAGTACCATAACCCCAATTAGGGTCCCTTTTGGGGTACTTATAAGTCTACTTACTACCTACTTACTAAGTCCCCCGACCCTCCAAGTACGGTTTAGGGACTTAAGTTCATAGGTAGATAATCGGTCGAAATGAGTAGGGCCATAACCCCCCCCGTCCTGAATCTCCAAGTAGAACTGGCTGAGGCGAACTCCCCGCGACTCTCGGTAGGTGAGCGGCTGTTTTTGAGATCGAATTATAAACACAAGAGCACGATCCCAATCCCCAAACTGGAAAAGACTTCAGGCAAACACTTCGAATCCGTGTTGATCTCGCTCGTATTCCTCGGAAGCCCCCACGCCCCGAAGCCCTGGAAATAGGTGGCTAAAGCTTGCTGAAAGCTCTAGAGGCGTAACTCCTCAACCCATTGAAGGAGTTACGGTAGAAGCCAGAAAGTTGGAATATGATTATCCTAAACCCTCTATGGTAAATTATAGGGTCTCCTACCAAGAAACCATATTCCAACTTTCTGGAGTTCCCTGTATGGGATTGAATCAGCAAACGTCTTTTGTGCCCGGCTGCCGTAAGTTCCACGGTCGCAGTCCAAGCACTCTGAGCTCATAGCGCTTTGGATATAGCGGCCTTCGCAATGGCTGCAAGCAACCCGTTAATCTATACCCCGCCTTAGAACCATAATAAGCCATAATAGAAATACATTTTTAAAAATCCTTTTGGGTTTTATATGAAAAAAACCAAAACAATTCCTAAGGAGACTATAGTAATTACGAAAGTATGCTCCGATTTCAGGGTTTTGGGAGTCTCTGAGTTCATGTCGGGAACGACAGGAACGACTGTTAAACCCCAAACCCGAAAACCCTGAAAACCCTAAACCCTAAACCCTAAAACCCTAAACCCTAAAACCCTAAACCCAAAACCCTAAAACCCTAGGCCCTAAACCCTAAACCCTAAACCATCCCTAAATTCCACAACCCAACCGTCTAGGACCCGGTGCCCTGCGCACACCGCATCGCCTGGCGAGCAGGCTTCGCAGTAGGATTGACCGAATCCGCCTTAGATTTTGCGGCTTTCGTCTTAAACTCTTAAACTTTTTGGGGGGCGTTTTTCATCCCTGAAACCCGAACCGTTAAACCCTAGACTCTAAGTTTAGGATTTCAGGGGTCAGGGTTCCTCTCGGGATTGACGGTTTGGGGCCGATGGGGTCTGGAGGAGATGGGGTCTTCAGCGGTCTGCAAGGTAAAGGTTTCAGGGGGGGCTCTGAGGGCCTTAAGGCACTTAGAGTGTAGGTTGCAAGGGCTTAGTATGCTACCTATAGTCTCCATTGTGGTTCCTTTTCCGTATCACAGAGCCGTAACCATGAACATTTGTTAACCAAAACAAAAAAATACAATGGACTCCGTAGACCCCCCCCCCCCCCAACTGGCCTCTCTTGTACCCCAAGTAGCCTCTATTATACAAGGACCAGAAGGGCCATTGGGGGTCCTGGTCTGGGTAGGAGTTTCCGAAAATAGGGGACCCTAATAAGTACCCTAAATAGTAGGATCCTTATCATAAGGACCCCAAATAAGGTACCCCTTGTTTTCGGAAACTCCCATATAGGTTTAAGGCTGCTGCGTTGGGATGTGGAAGCCTTCAGGTCGTTTGACCCTGCGGCTTCATTCCCAGACCTTCCAAAATCCCTTAATTAAGGAATATACCTTAAATTATAGTAGGATCCCTAATATGATTTAAGGTATATTCCTTAATTAAGGAATTTTGGAAGGTCTGGGGGGGTTTAGAGTCCAGCGGGAACAGACCAGGTTTCGGAGGCAGCAGCAACAACAACCGAACGTGAGGATCTCTCAACAATGGATTTCTCCCAAAGGCCTAAACTACCCAGAGACTCCAATATCCCTTAATTAAGGAGCGTACTTTACATTACAGTAGAATCCCACATATGATTATCCCTAAACCATGAATCCTAAACCCTAAACTCCAAACCCTAAAGACTAAACCCCAAAAGGTGTAATCCTTAATTAAAGCGACATGGGAGTCTCTGGGTACACTCTTTGGGCCCCAGAGGCCGACATAGCGGCCCGGTGGACAAGGGATGCACTCATGGAGACCAGTTTCGTTGGCAAAATTGCCTGACACCAACGGCTCGGTTTAGGGTTTAGGGTTTCGGGTTTAGAATTTAGGGTTTAGGGGGCTTCTCAAATCAGGCGTCCCGCTTTGAGGGTTCGTATGTTATACTAGTGATCTCTTTCGTTGTTTTCGATGTTTGAACGCTCGAGCTGCAAACGGGTTATATGTACAGAACCTCAACACCTGGTCAAACACCGTTTCAAAGTTAGTCCTTCCAACTGTAGAAAAACAGAAACAGATCAACCATACATGCATTAAACAACTTCAAGTCTTCAGGGGGCTGACGTAGAGTTGCGAGATAGGGGGGTTTCGGGGACCCGAATATACTACCCTAAATAGTAGGATCCTTATTATGAGGACCCCGAAAAAGGTACCCCTAACTTTGGGAAACTTCCATATAGGTTCGGAAGTGAGGCTTAAGCATGCATGGTCGAGCTTTATGGTGTCCCGTATGGGCCGAATGTGTGCGGGGCTAGGCACTGGATGCGCACCAACCACAAAACGGCGATGAACATCTAAACTGATAGCCTTGAACAAACCCTGAAGCCTGAATACTCAATCCTGAGCCCTGAATCCTAATCCCTAAAAGTACTCAACCCTGAGCCCTGAATCCTACAGGAAATTCCTAAACATTCACAACCATAAACCCAAAAGCTGAATCCTGAATCCTTAACCCGAACCTACAAGGTCCAAGGGCTTCTACTCTGACATGTTTGCTTGAAAGCTTACTTGGAGGGTCGGGGGACTTAGTAAGTAGGTAGTAAGTAGACTTATAAGTACCCTAAAAGGGACCCTAATTGGGGTTATGGTACTTATAAGTCCCTAAAATAACCAGTTACGAAGTCCCCGACCCTCCAAGAAGGGTTTAACACACAACACACCTAAACCTGCAGGCGTGATGGCGGTGCCGTCAAAGACCAGCATGGTTTCCGCTTGCGTCAGGAATGTAGCCTCCCCTGTAGACTATGCGCCCCTTGTATTTCTGTTGCTGCAGCCCAACCTTAAGCACGAAATGAACCCTAAACGGGTTTAAGGTGCATATACCATATAGGGATTCATAGTATATAGGTATAGGGCCCCTACTTTTAAGGGTCATTTGGTCCTTCAGGAAGCTGAAACTGCTTCATCGATGCCGCATCAACAAACCCGGTCTTGCGGGGCTCTTTTCGGAGCTGCCACAAGGGTCGCACACTGAAAAGTCGTCCCAAGTTTGCTACGAAGACCTTCGGCTTCTTTCTGCACTGAGCTATCACCCTGTGCGTCGTTGAGCCACGAGCTTTCTTCGTAACCAGCGCACTTATTGCGCACATCGCAGGAACGCTGCGAACAAAACCTGCTGCAGGAAGGGAGCTTCAATCACAATCCCAGAGGGTCCATATACACTACTATTATGGAATTAGGCCCTAAAGGACCATGCCCATTATGGTTTTGGGGACCTAATTCCATGATAGTATATATGGACCCTCTGGGAATGCTCGCAAACTGTGGAGCGTGGCCGGAGCTCGCTGAAGCAGAACCCTTTGCGGATTCATGCTCAGGGTGTCTTCAGCATTGCTGCCGGCCAAGCCGCTGCAGTACCGTTAGGGAGGTGGTAGAGGTAGCCCAAGGTCTCTTGATGGGTTTGTCTTTGCCTTTCAGACTTAAGGAACAACAGTGAAGTAAACCCTTCGTACAGGTTAAACCTCTCCTCGAGCTCAGCTTACCCTGGAATCCCTACTTGGAGGGTCGGGGGACGTAGTAACTGGTTATTTTTGGGACTTATAAGTACCATAACCCCAATTAGGGTCCCTTGTAGGGTACTTAGAAGTCTACTTACTACCTACTTACTAAGTCCCCCGACCCTCCAAGTAGACCACACAACCTGCCTCGCGCGCATAAGATGCACTTCTGCCTCGGGGGCGAGGAATGCATTGCCCTCTTCGCTTCGGCAGCGATGGCTTGGCACATCCCTTCTTGGAGGTTCATGGTAGTTATACGTAGGATCAGAAGTCCCGTAATATGGGTCATAATAATAGCTACCCGACTTATAACTCTACTTATAACTACCCATGAACCTCCAAGTTGTCATCGAGGCTGGGCACCATTGGCAGGCCTAGTCATTAAGGGCTCCTTTCGCGGGTCTGTGGGCTTCGGGCTTCGGGGCTTTGGGGTTCCAGGCAGGGTGGTGTGTAGAATTGAAGGGTTAGGGTTTCCGGATCTGCAGTTTAGGTTCAGTGTTCTGGGAACTACGAAGCACTCTCGAATTCAACACTGCGCGACCATGTCCTGCAATCATTATGTACTCATACCACATGCAGTAAACCCGCCACTGATCGAAAATAAACCAGATTTCCAGAGCACTGCGATTAAACGCACGAGCTTTCTTTTCCCAATGCATGCAATGCTGAGAAGAATCGACAAGTATGGGGGGTTAGTAGGTACACATGAACCTACGATCAGGAATGAGCTTAGGTTCTAATTTACTCGAACGCCTGTGTGTGTGCGCATATGCATGTACGTGCGTATGTACGTATGTATATGTGTATATATATATACATATATATATATATACAAACATATTATTCTTCAGTTGTCTATTCTTGAACTATCCCTGATTAAGGGCTGTAGGTGATCACCCTTCACCCTGAACACGACGGATGATTTAGAGCCAAGTAGATGCAGCCAAGCAGCATGCCTGGAAGCGGTGCATATCGACCAACCGGGCAATCGGTACAGTTTGCCGCCCTGGGCGTCAGGACTGCTTGGGGCTGGAATAAGAACTTGTGCCTTGTGTCCTAAGTTTCAACCATACAGATGACGGCAAAGACGATGATGCTGGTGATGATGACAATGGTGATTCAAGGGTGCTGCGGTCATGAAGATGGCCGTCCAAAATAAACTAGCCTGACATGCTATGCGGCCGTACTATGCGCGGGACGATGTACAAATGACCCTACTTTAGAGAACTCGCTACCCATGTGAGAATTTCCGAAATTATAGGGGACCATGATATAGCACCCCAAATCGTAG
The DNA here is from genome assembly GCA_905221615.1 of Symbiodinium sp. CCMP2592. NCBI lineage: Eukaryota > Dinophyceae > Suessiales > Symbiodiniaceae > Symbiodinium > Symbiodinium sp. CCMP2592. The sequence goes on from CAJNDT010004524.1 coordinate 252,548, forward strand.
GATCCTCATTATAAGGAGCCGAAAATAAGGTACCCCTAATTTTCGGGAACTCCAAACCCCCAACCCTAAACCCTTTATAGAACCCTTATGGATCCCTTTAAGGAACCCTTCAAGGATCCCTTTAAAGGTACCCCTGCAGTAGAAGCCAGAAAGTTGGAACATCATAAGCCCCATGCCCTTGAAGCAAAGTATAGAGAATCCCGGCATGAATCATCCTAAATCTATGTTCCAACTTTCTAGGGTTCACCGTACTTTTCGGGAACCTGAGAGCCGGCGTGTGGTCCACAGAGTTCCGCTTGTGTCCCAGCCCAAAGGCTCCATGTAGCCATATGGGAGTTTCCGAAAATAGGGGACCCTAACATAGTACCCTAAATAGTAGGATCCTTATTGTCAGGACCCCAAAACGGTACCCCTGATTTTCGGAAACTCCCATATGGGTGGTTGTCAAAATTAGGGTCCCTTTTAGGGGTACCCTAAATATTAGTTGAGTTTAGAGTTTAGGGTTTAGGGTTTAGGGTTTGGGTTTAGGGTTTAGGGTTTAGGGTTTAGGGTTTAGAGTTTAGGGTTTAGGGGTTTAGGGTTTAGGGTTTAGAGTTTAGAGTTTAGGGTTTAGGGTTTAGGGTTTAGGGTTTAGAGTTTAGAGTTTAGGGTTTAGAGTTTAGGGTTTAGGGTTTAGAGTTTAGGGTTTAGGGTTTGGGTTTAGGGTTTAGAGTTTAGAGTTTAGGGTTTAGAGTTTAGGGTTTAGGGTTTAGAGTTTAGGGTTTAGGGTTTAGAGTTTAGGGTTTAGGGTTTGGGTTTAGGGTTTGGGGTTTAGGGTTTAGGGTTTAGGGTTTAGAGTTTAGGGTTTAGGGGTTTAGGGTTTAGAGTTTAGAGTTTAGAGTTTAGGGTTTAGGGTTTAGAGTTTAGAGTTTAGGGTTTAGAGTTTAGGGTTTAGGGTTTAGAGTTTAGGGTTTAGGGTGGTTGTCAAAAGTAGGGTCCCTTTTTGGGGTACCCTGAATATTAGGTGCCGTACTATAGTAAGGATCCAAAAAGGGACCCTAATTTTGACAACCACCCATCTAGTATATACTTATGCCCTAAAGTACCCAGATAGGAACCCCTTTAAGGCCTAAGTAGATAAAATATGTGTACATGGAGCCTTAGGGCAGGGAGGATTTTCGGGGAGTGGCTCCGGTCAGTCTCACAATGAACTTGGCGACGGGCAAGTCTAGATTCTGAGACTTACCTATAGTCTCCACTTGGAGGGTCGGGGGACTTGGTAAGTAGGTAGTAAGTAGACTTATAAGTACCCCAAAAGGAACCTTAATTGGGGTTATGGTACTTATAAGTCCCTAAAATAACCTGTTACTAAGTCCCTCGACCCTCCAAGCAATGGTTTGGATGGTTAAACCAACTCTATACTGTAGAGTCCTAACCATAACACTAGCCTTGTCCAAAAACACCTGCAATGGAGAGTCTAGGTACCCTGCAAACCCATGTGGCGGTCGGACAGAGGGGCTTCGCAACTCGAACTTGCGTACGACCAATGATTCGCGTTGGCTTAAACAGTCAACCGCAGACACAAGAGCGACAATACGAACCTGTGCAGGGGCTTGACACTTGCGGTAATTGCTGTGCTCGAAGCATGAAGCAGAGCGGAACTCTGATACACGAACGTTTAGCAGCTGTAGCTCTTGCAGCTGCACCTGTGCAGATCTTCGCACAGTTACGTGCTTTGTAGATCAAATACTAACACGGCTTTGGGTGAGTGGTGTTGCTTACCCGTTTTCCAATAATTGCAACTTTCACCACGGGTCCATCTGATTCTGGAGGCTTTTAACTTGGGTGTCTAGTTTAGGGTTTACCCTAAACCTTATCGAACATATCCTGACCTGTACTCCGAAGCAACACACTCAAAACATTAAGCGATCATGGACCATCCCACTATATAAGGCCTTGAATGTAGTACGGCGCCTTTACAACAGGACCCCAAATGGACCCTAGCTTAGAGAACTTCCCAAGATACCCAAAGCCCTATAAACCCTCATCCCGATATAACTTAAACCCTAAACCTAAAACCCTAAACCCTACACCCTAAATCCATAACAGAGAGGCCGAGGTGCCAGGTGCGATCTGTTTCGCTGAACTTGCCAACCTGGGTGGGGCTTTTAAAGCCATGAGTAAATAAGATCCTCTTTAGCCCAAGAAGGGAAAATATAAAATCTCCCAAAGCTGTACCCAGCAACAGGGCAAGGCTCACAGACGCTGCCATTCAGAAAGCGGCCGACAGTGCACCTGAGCAGCTTAAAGAGGCTTTAAAATCCCTTAATTAAGGAATATACCTTTATTAAATTATAGTAGGATCCCTAACATGATTTAAGGTATATCCTACCTGAGCCGCTTAAAGAGGCTATACTTAGAATAGGGCTTTTAGGGTTTAGGGTAATAGGGTTCCTGTAGGGCTACTATAAGGATATGCTACCTGAGCAGCTGAACCCAGAGCTTCCAAAATCCCTGAATTAAGGAATATACCTTAAATTATAGTAGGATCCCTAATATGATTTAAGGTCTATTCCTTAATTAAGGGATTTTGGAAGGTCTGGGTCTATGCCGGAAAGTTTACCCAGAGAGTCCTGTTCCGTTAAATTGGGGAAACTATTTTTTAATCTAAAGGCGTTAAACTTCTTGTGGTTTGCGGTTTATTCTGCAGTGTGTGTAAGGCCCCCAGTCTAGGCTCAATACTTAGAATAGGGTTCCTGTAGGGCTACTATAAGGATATGCTATAGGCGCCTGAGAATAACTACCAATCCTATGTTTGGGGGGGCTGCTGATTATAAGTATGGTAGAATAGGGTGTGGCGGGAGTATATGATATTGTAAGTAAGGACTATACAGTAAGGGGATCTTTAACCTGATTCTTCAGACCCCTATGTTACAGTGACCAGCTCCGCAAACATGTAGCAAGATCAGTTGCGCCAACGACCCTGCCAATACAACGAGACTTAGGCTTTAGGCTTCAGCTTGCTCTGAAGGGCCTTGGGGTTCTGAGCTTGAGGAATCACTCAATCCCAAATGCCGACTCTTAGCTCGAAGTTCCCAGAGGCTCCAATGCCCCTTAATTAAGGAAAATACCTTAACTTATAGTAGAACCCCATATATGATTTAAGGTATATTCCCCTTAATATTAGGGATATTGGAGTCTCTGGGTTCACAGTCTGCAGCTTCGTGGCGTGGGCTTGTCTCCCCATGCAGCTGGCTCAGCCAGCTCAGGATGAGCAAAAGCCTGACACAGACAAGCTTACGCCTGCACCAACCAATTCATCAGCGACGCCATGTGAACTAAACCGCAGTACTATCTGCATTCAGTGCGATAACTACTGCAGCAACATGCAAATGTCAACACCATCGGAAGAACAGCCACCCCCAGGCCACCACCACCACCACCACCACAGTGTCACCGGCTTCAACCACAACAGCAGCAGCAGCAGCACCACCACCACCACCACCAACAACAACAGCTACAGCAACAGCAACAACCAAAACAACACCCACACCAACACCAACACCACCACCACCACCACCAACACCACCAACACCACCACCACCACCACCACCACCACCACCACCACCACCACCACCACCAACACCACCACCAACAACAACACCACCACCAACAACAACAGCAACAACAACAATAAGACGACCAAGACAACAAGACCACAAAGACCACAAAGACCACAAAGACCACAACCACAACCACAACAGCAGCAGCAGCACCGCCACCGCCACCGCCACCGCCACCGCCACCGCCACCGCCACCGCCACCGCCACCACCACCACCACCACCAGCACCACCACCGCACCAGCACCACCACCACCACCAGCACCAGCACCAGCACCTCCAACACCAGAACCAGCACCATCCGCCACCACCGCCAGCAGCACCACCGCCGCCGCCGAGGCAGCAGCAACAGAAAGAACAATAACAGTCACACAAGAAGACAAACAAGGGATAATCTGAGATTAACATCTTGAGTAATTCCGCTGACCACCTGCTGCGAGCATAGCGGAAGCAGAAGCGCAGACCACAGCAGCACACGGCGCATGGAGCGTTCAGCCGGGAAGTGGAAAAAGGAAAAGGGGCCCCTGCGTTGCTTCTCCGGTTTATGACTCAGGCCTTTTTGGCTGCTGTTCGGTTCCGGGTTGGGAGGTAGTGGGGTTTAGGAGGGTCTGGACTCTCGGGGTCAGAGTGAACGTGTTAGGTCAAGGATGGAGTTTGAGAGTGTATAGGGTGTAGGATTTAAGGGCCGACGGTGCCGATGACACATCAAGGAAACCTCATCGAGGCGCGACCGTACTCTTCACCAGCACTTTAAGCCACACAAGACAAGGTCGGGGGACTTAGTAAGTAGTTGTTTTAGGGACTTACAAGTATCGTAACCCCTATTTACTATTAGGGTAAGACAGTGTGAAAACCTACAAGCTGACATCCAGAACTTCAATCCTCATGTGCTAAATTCTAGGCCCGAGATGCTGCACCATGTTCATCCTGTCTCGTTTCGGTGCGAAGCTGAAAACTGCGGCTGGACATGCGTAGAAGGGCGGCGTGGATATGGGGCAAGGCGTCAGGTTTAGTTTAGGGCCTAGCATTGAAATTCAGAGTCAACTCAAAGTAAGCCTTTTTGCAGAGCCATCATGCAAAAATAGGGTTTTGATTCTAGCTATAGCAGCAACAACATCAAACAAACACGCATAAGTCGTGGAATACCACTATGAGGCTACACAGCGCAAGATCTCTGTTTGAGCTTGTAGGATTCGGGATGCATCGCAGGGGTCTGAAAATTAGAGTACGCTTTGGGGTAACATTTACTACATTCGCGCAGGGACTACCGTAGAAGGGGAGACTAGTGCAAATTATTCCGACACCGTTTAGGGTTTGGGGCTTGGCTTCATAGTTCAGGGCTTAGGGATTTGGATTTGGGGCTTAGGGTTTAGCCTTGCCATATCCAAACTCATTCGCAGAACCCGTAAACCCGAAACCATATACAACCAGACTCATGACTTCCAGAGTCGCATACCCCTTCAGGAATCAAGAAACACCCTTCTTATACCTTGCCTTTCCCAAATTAAGGCTCCATGTACCATTATAGTAGATACGTAAGCCTTATACGAGTCCTTATATAGGCACTTTAGGGCCCAAGTATAGATATAAGGGTACATGGAGCCCTCGGGTTTGATTGAATTAAAATTAAGGAGGGGCGTAGTCCTGAATGAAGGTGTGCGTGGCTCTCCCGGACTGTTGTTCGGATTTAATTAGGGTGCCCGGTTTATGGTTCAGCATCATATACACATATATATGTATATATAACTACATACATACAAAGTTTGGAAAGAGGGTACTCCTGCTACCGATTAACGACCCAGATGTCCACATAGCGCAAAGTCGCTGCGTCTCGCTTAACTGTTAAAATAGCACTGTAGAGACGGTTTAGGGTTTAGATTATATAGACCATGACGCATGCACCCGGCACTTTGAACCCGTGGCAGAAACAACGGTTGCAGGCCGACACCCGCAAGAGGGCAGAACGTCTCAAGTTTGCGACGGTTAGGGGTTTAGGCTTTGGGTCTTTAGGAGTGTAGGGTTTAGGGATTTATTGGCTTAGGGTTTGTGGGGTTTAAGGCAGGCTTTTTGGAGCAGAAGTGTCGGGGAAGATCCCAAAGGGATCACAAACCCCGCTTGGGGTTTAGGATGTTGGAGTCTAGGCGGGTTCAGGGTTTAGGGTACAGCATTTAGGGAATTTAGGGTTTAGGGTTTAGAGTTTAGAGTATTGGGTCGAGATTTTAAGGGAACAACCTACATGCCTTCGGACTGCCGGTGAAGGAACCCGGATGTTCCTAAAGTTTCAGCTTCAAGCAGCCACATACAACGAGTTCAGAGTGTTTAGAGTTTTGGGCTTGCTTTGAACATCGGAGAGGCAAAGATACTTGCTTTTTTTGGTGTGCAAACTCTAAAAGTTCCTCCTCAAGCATCCGATACCGCACCTGTCTTCGGTAGGAAGACCTAGGACTCCGACTGAGATCCCGAAGCAAAGGCCTGTTGCTTTTTTCGCAGGTAGGGTCAGATCAGGGGGCTTCCCCCTCGTTTCAGGGAAGCTGGGTGTTTGCATATCCACGGCACGGTTTAGGGTTTAGGGTTTAGGGTTTAGGGTTTAGGGTCTTGTGTAAAGGCCTCTGCTCTTCACCTACGACGATGAGCTCGCATCTGTCTCAGGGCATCATCAAGCGGTGCCTGGTTTTGGGCGACTGCAAATGTAAGAACCAGAAGTCATCTTACGACCACTCACTGCTGTAAAGCCTCAGTCGGACTCTCTACCCAAATCTGACGCCCTGAACACCAAGCACTGAACCCCGGAATCCCAAACCCCTAAGGAAGACCCCAAACCCTCTTAGCAGCCCCTATATTTATACCCCAGCAACCTAGAACCCTTAAAAGACCCCTCAAAAGAAACCCTCAAAGGTAACCCCTTTCAAGGGACCCCTTAAAGGACCACTTACAGGGAACCCCAAACCCTCGGACCCCAGAACCTGCATCCCTCAAACCCTAAACTAAACCCCAAAGTACCTGGAACCCCGAAGTCCCGGCCCAAAGCCCCACGTGTAGCCCCAAATTTTTACAGAATAATAGGCTATGACGACCCCAGAACTTCGATCAAAACAATGAAAACTGTGGAGTATTGGATCCACCACCTAGCAAGCGAGGTCATAAGTACCTTCATTCAGGGTATAGGTACAGTAACCTCGTTCATAGCCCCAAAATCTATTTCAGTAGAGCCCAGTCCTTGACCCTGCGCAGCGCGAACGGTTTCAATCTTTGGGGCATCCTGGCTGGCACAGCAATTCCAGAAATCAAGATAGGAGCTTGATTAAGAAACCTGAGGACCTGGGGTTCTCGATATGGGGGTTTTCGAAAATAGGGGTACCTTACTTTGGGGGTCCTTAGAATAAGACTCCTACTATTTAGGGTACTATATTAGGGCCCCCTATTTTCGGAAACTCCCATATGGACCCTAGTACTGCCCAAAACCCGAACGAAAAACACCTCGCATGCGTTTAGTCTCCAGGCTTTTTGCGCGCCTGTCACCTTAAAGGAACCCCACTCTTATCATCAAGGCCCCTAGATGAGTCCATAAATCCCCCACTCGAAGGTGTCCCGATGTGCAGATTCGGAATCTTACCGAAGAGAAGCCTGGCAAAGAAGGGTTTCTTGGGTAGTTTAGGGTTTAGGGTTTAGGGATTAGGGTTCAGGGTTTAGGAGTTTAGCGGTTCTCCTAGGTACAGTATAGATACTCAAGTACTACCATGATACCCATGCAAGCGATTTGATTAAGGTAACTTTCTTCGAGTTGTAGATTGGCTATTGAGGCCCTAAACCCTAAACCCCTAAACCCTAAACCCCTAAACCCTAACCCCTAAACCCCAAACCCTAAACCCCTAAACCCGGGTTTAGGGGTATAGGGTTTAGGGGTTTAGGGTTTTGAGGGTTTGGGGCCGTGGGGTTATAGAACCAGGAGCTTCGTAATCAGGTTCCTGCACTAAAGAACCCCAGTATACAGAGTTAGGGGTTCTAGGGTCTAGGAACATATAGATATATAAATAAATACAAATATAAATAAATAAATAAACAAATAAATAAATAAATAAACATATATATATATATATATATAGATTTTCAGGTTCAAGGTTCCGGGTTCAATACAATACCGGAAGATCAGTAGCTCGTGAATCTCGGCAAGCGTCTGTACGGACCCCAGGAAACCCTGCAAGACAAACTCATAAAGATCCTATGAAACTCGGCAAAAACCACGCATGACCGAAGTCTACAGAGTACCACTGAGTACCACCACGTGTGGTTTCGTTTTTTGCGCTTGCTAGCCGGACCCAAGAGCAGCCTCGGAATAAAAAGGGTGCCCTATTTTTAGGTTAAATGGGTCATAAGAGAACCTAAACCCTGAAACAGGGAATAAGGGCCTACTCTGCGTCCTAGCAGCGCATCTTTCAGGTCTTACCAGGTTGAGGCTCGGGTCTCGTGAGTCTACTTGGAGGTCCATGGTAGTTATAGGTAGGGCTACTAGGATACCCAGTAACCTAAGAATAAAAAGGCCTCTCTTTTTGGTATTGGGTAACTTTATAAGGAACCTAGGACTACAAAAAGTGAATAAGGGTACTACTGGGCATCCTAGGCTATCAGCAGGGTAACTATGACTATGACCCATAATTAGGGGACTTATAACCCCACTTATGACTACCCATGAACCTCCAAGTGGGGGCTTGTGACTCTAGGGCTTCGAGCCTACAGGTTTTTTTTTTTTTTTGAACGCCTTTTTCCATCTGCTAGGGTTGTCAGGTTTAGGATTTAAGGTTGCTGATCAACTATTCAGGTGTGGGGTTTGATAAAGGCATAGAATAGGAGACACACTTAATGGCTTTACTTTAGTGTAAGAATATCGCCACTATAAAGAGAATACAGTAAAATTTCTGTATACTCATGCCTGCAATATATATTGGGCGAACCTTGAACTGGCATGGAAAGACAAACGACCCCGACGCTCTCTCAACCTTTGGTCCTAAGCCCCACATACCCTAACACTATATGGGTTTAGGGATTACGGGTTAGGGTTCATTCAGAACAAAGGGTTTGGGGGTTTAGAGTTTTGGGTTTAGGGCTTTAGAGCTCCGGGCGTAGAGGTCGGGAAGTTCCGGGAGCAAGCCTCGAGAGTTGGCTTGAGCCGGGTTAAATATAGGGCTATAGGACTATAGGGCCCTTAACAATTAGAAGAAGGCTTTGTGGCCCATTATACTATACTTATAATGAGGAGTCCTCAAAATAGTATAGGTATTTATCAAGGCACCCATATGAGAGTTTAGGGCTCAGGGTCTTATGGTTCGGGCCACCGCAACAGAACCAGCAAGAGCCACAGCAACAAGAACACCACTAAACCCTAAACCCCAAGCCGCAGCAACGAAAGCTTATATCAAGCTCCATGAAATTCTAGAATTCTAGAAGTTCCGAGAAAACAGTACGAACCAAACAGTTCAACATACAACCAAGCAAGAACCGTAAAGAAACCGCAGTCTTTTCTATAAAGGAACCTCTGCAAGAACACCCACTCCAACTCTGTAGTCTCATGGCACAAACGAAAACTCGGACACCTGCATCTCGGTAGGGAACCAGCGCGCTGCCGAGACTTGCAGCACGCAATCCTGAGAGGCTTTGGGGTCTGGGAATCCAGCCCAGAACCCCAACTATAGGGGTTTAGGGTTTAGGGTTTAGGGTTTAGGGTTTAGGGTTTAGGGTTTAGGGTTTATACCCAGAGAGCCAAATTACAAATCGAAGTTGGAATACCACAGACCTAAAAAACTGAACCCTGCACACGGAAAGCCTCTAAGCTCCACACCCCGGCAGGCCCGAAGCGTCATGCCACCGTCACGCCCCCACGCCACAACAAAAGCAAAAAGATCCCTGAATCCTAAACCCTACCCAGAGGCCCCAAAGTAGTTCCTTTTGGGGGTTCATATATAGAATCCTATAAGGTTATCCCAAAAAGGAACTACTATGGAGCCTCAGGGTAAACCCTCGCCCTGGAGACCTAAGAGATTTCCAGGCGGATGCCCATTGGCGAGGCTCCAGCATGCCGGCATGCCACTTGACCTTCGAAAGGATCGAATAGGATTTGTTGTTGGGTTCGTACACTTTAGAACCTGGGTGGTTGTCAAGATTATGGTCCCCTTTTGGGTACCCTAAATAATAGGTGCCGTGCTATATCAGGGACCCCAAAAGGGGACCTTAATTTTGACAACCACCCATCTAAGTCTGAAATATCTGAAGGTGCGGGACTCGGAAGATTGGGTGCATGCAGGGGTAAGGGGGGCATAGCCATAGCAGACTTGGGTTTGCACCTTCAGGGAACTGCGGTTTAGGGGGTAGGTGTAAATTAGCATCTTCCTTTTCCCGGAAGAACCTACATTTTTAAGGACCAAGGAACGCTACAAAGGTAGCTTATTCAGGGTTTAGCTTATAGTTGTTGTAAACCACTGCACACACGCACTGTTGTACACCCGTCCAAGTGTTGAGGAATAACGCAGTTATACCATTGGGCATCTACTCTTTTTCACTCAGAGCACTTGTGCCACAATGCCATACACACAACATGATACTTCACACGTGCACAAATTACACCCCCCTCGCCGAAGCGTCAGTCTGAGGCGCAAACATGCACGGAAGCTTGGTGCGGTGTGGCCTGCCATCAAGGCGGCTGGATTGTGGCTTGGGGCTCATAGAGTTTCTACTACCGTAAAGCGGAAGATACGGAAGCAGATTAATTCTTTTAGCGCGCAGTTTAAAGTCGCGACATGCATTATAAAGTGGCGACGATCCAGCAAGCCTTGAATGTTGGCGTGGATACGAGTCGCAAGAACGTGTGCAGCGTGGGACGAATACATCATCCACTGGAGCTGCTGACTGTTCGGATTTGTCACAAAGTGACTGCCAGGAAATGAAGCATGAAATTTTTCTGGTCTTAAGGAAATTCGGCCACCTCTAAGAGGGGCTGTATTTCGGAGTACCGGTTAACGTGACGGAACCACGAAATGTCGATCAGGTACTTAGTACCATCCTCGGGAACCAGAGGAGCGACCGTAGGGGTGGGACCCGCGCTGATAGCCTTGGTCCCAATCCTGTTGGTATCGCTGCTGTTCGGCTCTGCGTGCGTCAGCCTTAGCTTGTGCAATGCGAGAGCGTTCGGCATTGCGCTGGCGCTCTTCATACGCACGGCGTGCAACTCCTACCTGATCCGCAAACTTCGATTGAAGCCACTCGACCCATTCGTCGGCGGAATATCCGAGACGTGGGTCAATGTAGAGTGCTTCCTCTGAGAAGGTCACGATCATTCGCACGATTTTGTGCTGAAGGAAAACATCTACGAACTTACGCAGACTGTATGCCCCTCCAAGCCACATGATGCAGAAAGGATCGTCACTGACAGCGGAAATCAGGCCTGCCCTAAGGGCGGCTGGATTGCACTCGTGCAGGTAGAGCAACCTTGCGATTTCCTGGTTCCGAGGGCCGTCTGCGCCGCCATAGGTGCCGATAGCAAGTTGCCTCTGCTCCTTGGAACGTCCGTGGTTTGGCAAACCAGCATGAGTGAGGACATCCTCAATGGCGAGAAATTCCCGGTCGAATCCATTGCCGATGGAGTGCATGGTGTAATCGACATCATTATCGAACCGGTGGACGATGCTGGTGTATCCTCCTTTCACTGCCATTTTCAGCTGTTGCCGCGCCTTGTCAAGTGCTTCTGCGTCCAAGGAGGTAGTCCCGCGTTGCGTGGTAGCATCCCTCGTCATCTCGTGGATGACCTCCTCTGGAGTGAGCTGGGATCGCGGTTTACCGGCCGTGGCCGCTGCAGCTTGTTCGGCGAACCATCGGGCTGTCCGCACCTTTTTGCGAGCGCTCTGTTGAGAAGGCTTCACAATGTGCACGCCACAGCTGAGACAGATCATCTGTCCCACAAGGTGTTGCGTCCCACAGTGGGGGCAAGCTCTGTGGCGGCCACCCGTAACGGGGGCTGGAGGGAGTGCCAAAGGCGTGGATGTAGGCTGCGGAGGCGCTTGCTCGTACATCGGCTCAACCTTGACTTCTTCCTCCTTTTTCACATCACCTTCGTCTGGCTCGATCTCGATCTCGACCTCAACGGGATCTTCCGGCTCAAGGAAACGAACACGCTTTCTGGACTCAGGTTGCACATCTGGTGGTGATGCTCCCCCCTGGTCCAATGTTGCCGTTTCCTCTGGGAGAAAGTCGGAGGCCGTGGCGTCATTGAGAGCGAGGGGTGCCAAAGATGCTGACGGTCCCCCTTCAATCTCAACTTCAACCATGGGTTCGTCTGCCATTGCAGACGCTGCTGCTTCAACTTCTTCATGGCCACCACTAAGTGGGGCTGAAGGTTCCTCCGGAACATCGGGGAACTGCTCCGGCTCAGCTGCTCCAGGATCGACGATGGGATCCTGGGCAGTCTCCGGAATGATTGTATCCTCCTCCTCGCTAGATTGACGAGACCACAGGATGATGCCTTTGATGGTGTCGCGGATGTATAGCACACAAGTCCCCGGCACCGGATCGCGAGTGAGTATGCCTTCGGAAGTTGTCTCGAAGAGGTACGCATAGCGGTTGACCTCCTGAGTGTCGAGTACAATTTCGTAAGGCAGGTTCGCTCGGCTGCCAGCTTTATTCTCAAGTTCGCTCAGGGTGGCTTTGGCGAAGTAGTTGTGGAACTTGCCGCTCCTGTTGAACCCTGGCGTAAAGCCAGAAGAGAGAATATTGAAGGCTGCATCATGCGTCGTCCTGTGGTAGAGACGCGGGGGAAACTCCCCGAGAGCAAGGAATGGCCTGCCTTGACAGGCGGCTGTAGGTCCAAGCTCCTCTCGCGTATCGTTCGTGAACCAATGCAGCGCAATGGAGGCATCGGTCACTTGGTCCTTGATGCGTTCGCTGTGACCATGCGAAGCACAAATCCAAGAGGGCCAAATGTCCGTCTCAATGAAGTCGGCACGCGGATCGGTGGGGAGGCCTGCCAAGTTGAACCTCGATTTGTTATCGTAGGCGACTAAGGACAAGATACCTCGTGTTCCCAGATCCACACGGTGCTTCTTCCACATATGCTGAATGAGTTCTTGGATGCGAATCCATTTCCCGCGCCGTGAGCTGAGCTTCACGTTCGACCCTCGGACAGCACCTGTGAGATAGCGCCCAACGTAAGGTTTGAGGCCCAACTCAGGGAGGTGGTCCTTCGGGATCGAGTCGGGGAGGATCTGAACGATCTCGCTCCCCTCCGGATCCTCTGGGCACACATCCTCGTCAACGAAGCCACACATTTCCATCAGGTCCAAGTCGTCTTGGTACTTTACCCCAATGTAGTCGTGTGGGCGAGCCCTTAATAGGCCGCTGGAAGGGTCCCGGTCCTTCTTGGTCATGCCCTCTTTTGCCGCTGACAGAGTACGGTGAGACTCCGTGCGGTAAGGGATGGCCTCGATGACATCGTCAAAGGACACCTCCGGTACGTCGCGAGATGATGCACTGCCAGATGGGCCACCACTAAGTGGGGCTGGATCCTTCCGCTCAGCACGGGCACGCGCTTCCGCCTGCTCTTTCGCGCGCTTTTGCGCCTGTTCGCGAGCTGTGGCCCATTCCCAATTCAGGACATCCTGAGGGACCTCACGCATTCCAGTGACCGGAAGATCAGGTGGAGGAACATAAGGGGATTCCCATGGATCAGGGCATTCGTTCGCAGCTTCGCGAATCTCGGCCTGCCTTAAAAGGCGGCGGGAGAGCTGGGACCGATACAGTGCCTTGTCGAAGACATACTGCATGGAATACACCCGCGTTCCTTCTGGATCAAAAGGAAAACGGCGGGCCAGCTCGTCCAGCGTCTCTGCGGGCATCTTCGCGCTTGACACACTTTAATCCGCTGTCCGATCACAGAGGCCAAGGCTGCGCGATGTGTTGAGTCTTCGCGGAAGTGGTAGTGGTCGTGCTTCGGGATCTGGCATACGCTTTCTTTGAGAGAGGCGGTGTATAACCCCCTACTCCTTGCGTATCCGAGGAATTTTCGGATAGCTGTGCGGTACTCTGCTGGCAGCCCGTAGTCCAGTGGGTCGGCATCCGAGAGGATTTGCACTGAGCCCACCGTTGGCCTGCCCTGAAGGGCGGCTAGACGGCCAATCTCACCGCACACACGTGCGGCAATGTCCGCCCAGATCCCTTCTGCGGCAACGCCTTCAGGACCAATCTGCCAGTGTGGCGTCCCTGGGTCGACGAAGACTCCTCTACGACCGCACAGTTCGTTGCCCATCCAAATCACAACGATATCGACCTCGAGATGCAAGGGGTTTAACGATTCGTTGATGATCTGCGGCAAGAGCGTGTGAACTGCCTCAACGATCGAGTGGAGGTTGCCTCCCCAAATCGCCTTTTGTCGGACATTCGTGTATTGCTGAAGGATATGACCAGGCCCCGTCAGAGCTTTAAAGTCGTCCGCCATCTCAACTTGAAAATGAGGGTAGAGTCGGAAACAATGATGCAGGCTTTTTCACGGCCTCGGCTGTCGCCGGGCTGGAAACGCGACAACCCCTCGTCGTTGATCCGTGCCACCTTAGGGAGGGCCTTATAGCCATGATCAACATCTCCCAGACACGTAGACAGAGCGGTTTGCGCGATTGCGCCTGTGTAGAGCTGTTTCACGCTCTCTTCCCAGTCACGGTCTGGGTTGAGTCCGAGCTCGTGTCCGAAGACACCGGCCCACATATGGTAGTGAGCCCACTCCCGCTTGATTGAGTCACCCGATGCAGCAATCGTCGCTGGCGCTGACGGCTTGTTCTCGCCTTCTGCTCGCACTCGGGGATCACTGATCATCTCTGGCGTGCTCTGATGAGCCGCTGCACAGGGGCAGGCAAGCACCTTCCTAAAGTTCGCAAGATTAGCAGGATGTGAAGATGTGATATCCTCTAAATCATCATGATCTGCGGCTTCGTGCTTGTAAGATGCCTTAGCGATCGGATGCTGGTTTCCTGAGCGGAAGCTTTCCTTAGCACGGTTCGCAAGTGGCAATGCCTGGAGCCCTGCGCACACCAGATATGCGTTTTCAAGTCGTGCAATTTCGGCATTAATTCCGTCGAACATGAATTCGTCGACGGGCCCACACAAGAGAACACAGAAGTTACTGGAAAACAAGTGAGCCATTTCAACAATCTCAACAATGCTCCTTTGTAACCTCCTCAAGTCACCCTTTGAGAGCGATGTCATGACCACCGTAACAAACGAAAGTGAAGTGATAATGAATGCTCCCCCCTCATCGCGAACAGAAGTGATGAGGCGGGTCAAAGGTAACCATTGTGATGGAGTTTCATGGCGAACCGCAATCCACCACCGTTGAAGACTCAGTCCCCCCTGATCGGTGCATGCAATTGGCCTCGGCAAAAGCCGGGCTGGAGCAGCGACCGCAGCTGGTTGGGGCAGCCTGAACTTCAATATCTCCAATTGTTCTCTTACTTCGTTGTTAATACTACCTACCTGGGAAGAAGTGAAAGCGATCAATCCAAAACGGGTGCCCTTCCAGGGCATCACGCAGTGGTGTAGGTCAGGGGCAAAGTACAACGGAGAGTGCTTTGTGTTGTGAGTTCCACCAGTAACAACGCTTCCATTGTCCTTAGTCTGGGTGGCCGGACCTTGTCCCGGCATCCCTTCAACCCACAACAAACCTCCAGAAAAATCCCCGAAACTAATCGCGAAGTTCTCACTTCCCTTAAGGTTCCGTGAATCCGCATGCAACAAGGATTTAGCGTCACGATTCACCGCGATCGAAGTCCATGTGAAGTCGCGACGTGCATGTTTGCTGATCCACTCGTTCATGTATCTACACGCTAAAGGGTACCGTTTAGTAATGTTGGTAATCCCTTGCATGGCACTGAACGAAAAGAAACCCCAATTGTGATAGTACGAATTGTCGTTCGTGGTAAGACGAGACCTGCGTCTCTTGCTCACCTTCACTGGAAATTGTGATGCAACTGATTGCAAACCCTCAAAACTAAAATCCTTAGCCTGAAGTAGACCTTCAGCAGTGGCTTCGAGCTCTGGCCGGCCATGGCTGGCGGCTGCAATCTGAGGTTTCGCAACCAAATGACTGTCTGAGTCCTTGCCACCTTTGTTGGCAACAGTAGGGCACAGATTGTGGTTGATCAACCTGAGAGCGTGAAGCCACTTAGTCTTCTCGGCGAAAGGTTTTGTAAAGATATCGGCAACCTGTTCGAGCGTATCAACATTGACCATATCGAAATGTTCCACCTCGAACTGCTGCTTTAACCATCCAAAACTGATGTTCTGAGTGCGATCAGTGTGTCGCATCTTTTCACTGTCACCTTTGTGAACGATCGTGATCGTCGCTTGGTTATCCTCAAGGAACTGAACACGAAACTTATCGCTCAAGCCCACATTCAAACCCTGAAGATTGGCTACCGATCGTCCACCTGGGATTCCCCCGTACCTGATCTCGTCAAGTTCGGGGTCAACTCTTGCTAGAACACCATCGATCTTGATGGGTGGAGGTCTCTTTGGCCTAACCTGATGGTTGGCTGAATTGATCTCAACCTGTTGCCATAGGAAAATCCAAAGGCTGAGGCTGGGCAATCCCTGAGCGCGAACACCATGGTTAGCACTGATGACCTCGCTTTCTGTGCTTGACATCGTGATACTGGTCTGTTTCTTGGAAAAGGCATTCAACGGGTAATAGGTGTTTGGCCCCACGAGATACAGTGCACAGCCTGAGGTTGATTTGCGGTCATGTTCCCCAGACCAATCTGCATCGCAGAACAGCCAAAGCTTACACTCATTGATGCGATCCCCGATAAATCCCTGCATCCGAACATCAAGTGAATAGTTGATGTAGCAGACAAGCCTGTGAAGTGCTGCGTCGCAGTCCCTGCTCCACTTCGTCACCCTACTGGCAAGGCTTTGAGTAGCCCGCAGGAGATCCCATCGTGCCATCCTCGCGGCAAACAGGATTTTCATGAGAACCTTGCTAGCAATTGGCTGGAGGCGACCAGATGGCTCCTCCCCCTCAGTAGGCTTAGCAATTCTGTTCTCTGAAAACGGAGTTGGAACATTGGTAAGGGACTGCTTCGAGACCTTAGCAAGATCACAGTACCTGTCCACGCAAGAAATCAGGAAGTCTTTCATGTCATATGTCATAACGTTCACGGGCTTATCCATAGAAGGAATAGCGTCTTTGCAAATCGTGTCTGTTCCCTTGAACTTCTGTTCCTTGGCTTCCCTTTTGGCCTCGGCCTTAGATCTAGACGGCTTGCCTTTGGAGGCAGCTAGAGCGTGTCTGATCTTTTCGGCATCGTGACCTGGTAACGGGAACAAGGATCGGCCGGTCCACCACTCCTCGCGCTTAAGGTTGGGGTCAAGATTGACATCGTGTTCCTCAATCGGACCTTCATCGAAAGCGGTTACCCTGGTTGTTGACAAGTTTGGGAAAACCTCAATGTCCCTGTTGGTGGGAACATACAACCTCTTCCTAGGATACACGTGATGACGAACAACTGCACCGAGCTCGGTATCGACTTCCCAGAAGTCTTCTCGAACTTGTGGCCTCGGGTCACCCCGGGCTGGAGCAGCCGTCTTTTTGTCGAACACGTATGCAAACGGATGTGCTGACCTGGGAAGTTGTACCTGGGTTTTCTCAAAATGATTACAACCAAAGTACCTACCAAAAGGCTCAGGAGGATCCATGTCAATGACACTCTCAACTGTCGCCCATCCCTTAGCGAGATTCTTAGTTGGCCCAGCCATCTTGAAATCATCAACGTAGATGACCAAAAGAAGATCAAGTTCAGCGTGATAGAAAATGGACTGCCAGATCTCGGGCAATACCGGGGTCCACCCTACGGTCTTCAGCTGGTCTTCACAGTGTTTTTCCCAGATTCCGCCGGAATCCGGGTGTCCGTAGAGGGCTAACATTAAGGGCGCTCTTCAAGGGGCGCACGCCTTCCAAACCAACACGCTAACATTAAGGGCACGACTGGGTCGGAAAACCCTCGCCATTCCTTAGGCCACCGGTTGCGCGGGAGTCTGACCCAAGTTTCTACCCCTTTAAATAATGCTTGCGTGTAAGCCTGCTTCGCGTCAGCTTGTTGCTTCGAGTACCCTGGCTGGCTACCGAAGACGTCGATGACTTTAGCGGCCTCCATTGAAGCGGGGCTGGATCCGAGTTCAGAGAAGATCGCATGATCGTTATGTTCATCTGAAACCCGATTCCCCTGGAACACGCTACGTCCCTTCCACTTCCTGTCAGGGTGTCCTTCTGGAAGTTCGTCGCCCTTGATGCTGCAGATTTCGAAGATTCTTCCGAAGTGTGTTTTGATGCCTTTCCTAATTGCTTCAGCGGAAACGTCACGAAACTCACGAACCTTCGAATGCAACCAACAAGACTTATCGACTAGCTTCTGCCACTCTTTGTCCATAGCTGCCTTGGCTGCTGGGGTGCGATCAATCTCGGCTTGGTTGACGACCCTGGCTACCAACGCATACTCAAGAGCGGACAGTTCCCCTAACTTTTCCCAGTAGAGGGTTGCCATCTTGACACGATGAGGCTCGTTTTCACATGTCATTACGGGCATAGCTGGAGAAGCATCCCTTTCGACCTCTGCTCGGGCGGCTTCCTCGCGACGGCATTTGGACTGATACCTTTCGATGTCAGCCTCGCGCTGATTACGGGACATCATGTGCCATTCCTCGCTAGAGGTGTCTGGGGGTCGCTTCGAGCCCTTCTTGTTTCGAACCAGTCTGATCCCATCCCATTGTATCCTTCAGGCACAGGTTTGCCGTCGGGCATGGTGTAGGGATCATGTCTCTCTGGAGGCGGTTTCGGTTTGGAGCTATCTGATGGTTTGTCAGTTGATGATCCACGGCCATCCCCTTCCGGGGGGCTGGAACCACTACCTGACTTACCGTCAGCCTCAGGGAGTTTGTCCTCATCGAGAACAGAAATGGGTTCGGAAGCTCTCTGCCTAAGCTTATCAAGCTCTCCCTCCACGTCTCTGCCCTCTGGGTTCCAAGGGTCAAGTTCTTTAGGACCAAAGATGTCGTCGATACCACCTGAAGGAGGAAGTGTAGTCTCCTTAGCTGGGAAAACACAGTCTTGATCCTGAAGCTTGGGTGGATCACCCCCCTGATCCTCGGAAACCGCGAGAGGAAAAACCATATCCCCTATCGGAAGTTCCATGCGCTTGACCCGAATGATTCTCAGGTCGTCATTGTCAATTGCATCTTGGCTACCCTTTAAGGGAGCTACGAGGTATTCCTGTCTCCAAATGAAGCCAGGTTGAATGTGGTACCCTAAGAAGATACCGTCTTCGGCCTTTGGGTCGAACTTAGATGCATTTGTAATGTTCTCTTTGGGATTGTTCCAATAGAGAACCTTGGCACCAAAAGGAATGAGCTTACCGCTAAACCCTTCACCGAACCTTTCGTCCCATGGGATCTTCGCGGTGTCCATCCTTTTGGACAAGTTTAGAGCCATAGTGTGATGTTGAGCAGCTAAGGGCCAGAGCTTCGTTGGAAGTCCTGCCTGCAGCAAGTTCGCCCGTGTGCCCTCGAGCACAGTTCGGATCTCTCTCTCAACAACAGACTTGCTCTCATCGACGTAAGGTCGTGAGGTGTTGTGACGAACTTTGTATTTTCCAGTAGCATTCTTGAGTTCGGGGGCGTTGTCAGAGTAAATGATACCTGGTTCATCATCTACGGTGAAGTAGTGCAACAGGCAATCATAAACCTCTTCCGACTCCTTCGTACCTGCAGGGTACACATAACGAAAGTTAGTGAACACGTCCTTAACCACAAGAGCAACTTTCTCACCTTCGATCCCAAAATCACGCAAGTCCTTGGTCACAATGTGATCAATTGTCACGTGGTCTCCGAACTTCTTCGAAAAGATAGTGGAGCTCCCCCCTCGCTTTCTGGCATGTGGCGCTAGCATTTTGGCCTTTTGGCATACCTTGCAGAAAGGGTTCTTAGGACGGTGGGTGAATTTGTGCTCCGGGCTATTGGCCTGCAGCTTGAGCTGGGCTGAACGTTTTTCGTCCTTTGGGTCAGCTTCAGCTTCTCTTTCGCTGTCAGGCTCCGGCTCGGGGTCATCAACAGGTCTTTTAAAGATCGTTACACTGAGAATGCAGGCATCAGAAGGGAGCTTGGCTACCCGATTGTCCAACGTCCTTACATCCACGTCCTTTTCGATCTCCTGCCATTTCTTGACATAAGTCCAAGTACTCCGGATGACGTGCTTTGGAAACCTTGTAGCAGGCGTTCTAAAGGTTTTGGGAAAGTGCCCCACGATCATCTGTGGAAAGGAAGGATGCGAAACCCAACCTGGTTTGTTCAAGTACTCCGCCTTTATGCCTAACGGAGCAGCCTCTTTCAGTGCTTTTTCGATCCTGGGGTCGAGGCCATTGCCCGAGGATTCGCCTTCCGGCTCGGATTCTGCTGCATTGGCGTGCCTTAGTAGGGCTGAACGGGGAAAACCCGACGTTGCCTGGATGACTGGCGAATGAGCCGCCTTCTCAGCCTTGGCGGGAACAGCGATTGTACCATCCCCAATTACCGGGACTCGCCCGCGCAGCTTGCAGTAAAGTTTCCGGCCTTCGGGTGTCACGAAGTAAGGCGTCTTCCCTGCGTACCAATGGAAATCAAAACCCTCGTCCATACATCTCCTACCAACAGAGCACACCGGCGGCGTTGAATCTAGCACGTAGCATTCGAGGATTTTGTTGATTTCAGGGACCTCAAGCTTAACGGCTTCATTACCTTTTACCGGCCCATTGGCGGTGATCAGAGAGACAGGACGTGAGGCGGGTTCTATGGGTACGTCGGGGAAGTGAGTTCTGCAGTCCGACTTGCTGATGAGGTCCTCTTCACTTCCGGTATCCGCTAGGAATTCTAAGCCGGGGACCAGACCTGCACATGACGGACGTGCAAGTCGCTCGCACTCCTCGCAGAGGAAGCCTTCCTCCATGCATTCATACCCGCATCCCGCAGGCGTGTCGTGAACCATGCATTCGATCATGGTGGCAAACTGCTTTGCCCACACAAGAGCCCTCTTCAGATCCTTAGGATTCGAGCGTGGACATTTCTCGACAGTGGGATAGACTTCGTCATAAACCCTGGGAAGGTAGGCATGCTTTCTCTGCTTTCCTTCCGGTTCGATGGCAATCATTTCTACTGTGCTGTCGAAACTCACCTTAGGGAGTTCTTGCATGTAGAAGATCGTCTTTCCTACCCATGTGCTGCCGGGTCCTTTGGTTGGGGTCTTCCTCCAGTTGTAGATCTTGTTTCCAACAAAAGGGGAGACCGGCAAAACCTGCTCGAGCTTAGCTTGGCTCCTAAGCTTCTTGGGGTTCACAGGACATGAATTGTCAGGAACATACCAATCCGTTCGGTACTTCTTGTGATGGCGGATGATTTTGTTGCCGGTGAAGTCTACCTCCCAGTAGTCCTCGTCATGTGACGCTGCCATAGCGAGCTTTGGCGAGATCTCAAGATCCGCTGTATTCTCGAACGCGATGGCGCATGCGGCCGTCTTTGGAGCCTTGTCACTTGACTTGGCCCTGGGACTTCTCCCTCTGCGCGGGGCAGGGGAGTTGGCCCTAGGTGACCCTGGCTTTGGAGCTGCCGGGGCGGCTTCGGACTTGGGTGCGGGAGCTGACGGCTTCTCTACATCCTTATGCTGGAACCGACATTTGTCACCCTTGTTGCAGTTGCCTTCTTTCCAGAACTTGCATGTCACGTTGATTTTCTTCTTCTGTTTGTCGCCTTTGGGGGACAATGATCTCTTCTTGTGAAGGAAAGGGCAGTTATTGCCTCGCTTGCAAGTTCCTTTGAGGAAATCGTAGCATACTCCCTTTGGGCTAGGTGTCCTAGGCTTGCTGGGAGACTGGGATCTACCTTTGCTGGGTGATCTTGGCCTTGGGCTCTGTGATCTGCCACGGCCTCCTCTTGAAGAGGGGCTGGAAGTTCGGCCAGGAGACTTTGAGGCAGGGGCACCGTACTTATCTCCGTGAGATCTTGCGATGCGGTCACGGTTCTTGCGTTTGCGCTCTCGGGTCAAAAGATCCTTGAGTGACTTCACAAGAAACCTGTACGTGTGCTGATCCGTGCCCTCTGATGCCCTGTCGTAAATCTCAAGATCGTACTTTAGCCTCTTGGACTGCCTGAGTTCACGAAGGAAAATGTCTCTTAGGGTCGTTTCGTCCGGTGTGTGGCTAAGTCCAGACATGACAGATTCCCAGTTGCTAATGAACACTGAAAGGTCGTCATTGATTAACCTTACTTTCAGCAGGTCCTCCACGGAGTACAGTGAGCCAACCTCCTCGTTCGTCTTGAAGTACTGATCGAAGAGGTAGAGCACCTGTCGTCCTCGTACCGCCCTGAATTTCGCCGCTTCTGTCTCCTTAAAAATGAGGATTTCTCGGGAGAGTTCTCCCCTAGCGACTTTGGTGAGTGCAGCAAGAAGTTTTGTGTCAAGGGTGAGGAATTTCTCAGGGTCTCGAAGGGATTCCTGCGATGCGTCTTTGTCGTAGGCCTTCATCACCCATTTAAACGCCTCATCAGGAGAAGCTGATGCTGCCCTGACCGCTTCCCTAGCTGCCGTTTTCCATGAACGATACGACTCTGGACTTGGGAAATCCGGAAGGTTGATGGACTCTGCTTCTTTCGCTTTGGGTTTGTCAGCATCGCCTTTGCTCTCACCCCTTAAGGTTCTTAGGCTTTGAAGAATTGCCATTTGGGTCTCTAGGAGACCTGTGTTGAAAGCCTCCGTCCCTGGCGTGCCGGAATCGGCCGCTGGAGGGGCCGCTGTTCCTGGCGCTGCCTGGGAAGGTCCTGCCTTGGGGATTGAAGATGCTGTTGCAGACGGAATGGACTGAGCATTCAAACCTCCTGGATTCATTGACTCGAACAGACATCTGGCACCCTGGGGGATTACATTCGGCATTGAGAACATGGGCGCTTGAGGAGCTTTGGGGACAACAGAGGGACCTGCAGGGGTGCTTGGAGCAGGCACTGGCTGACTCTTTGGAGTAGCTGGGTTGTACTGATCCAAGACCTTCTCTAGTGCAGTTTCCGCAGAATCCAACCTGTCCTGAAGCTCTTCATTCTGTTCCCTGCATACAGCAAGGGACGCCTCATACTCTTCTTTCTGCCTGTTCCTAAACAACTCAAAGTGTGCTTGGAACTGTTCAACCATGACTTCCTGGGAATTCTCGACGTGCCGTCTCGCCTGTTCTTCGAGGTTCTGTGCAAAGCGTGATTCCGCCAGATGTTGATCCAATGCGTCTGTGATTCGGCTTTGTTGAAGTTCCGCTAGCTCTTGACGCAACCTTTGATCTTCGTCATAGGAATGCGCCTGACTTAAAGTCATTTCCGACAACAGGAGCCTTTCGCGATTTGCCGCCTTGAACTCGCTTTGTGCCAAGGCTGCTTGCAGTTCTGCCACCACTTCAAGATGGTTTCGTTCTGCTCTGTGCTCCAAGTCAGCTGTGTGAATTGCGGATGCTTCTTGATAGGTCAGCATGTGTTGCCTGTGTCTAGCTTCTGCCTGAGCCTCTAGTTCTCCGACTTCCAGTCTGATCTGGTTAACGTGTACTTCGACACTATACTGTGGTGCGAAGACGTTGAATTGTTGGACTGAGGCTGGTGCCGGGAAAACTAAGCCGGGGGCGCCGCTCCCTGTATGGCCACCCGTGACCGGGGGCTGTAAAGGGTTCACGGTGCTTGTAACTGTATCCATACTTGCAGGAATAAGTTCCGGTTCGCTCATGCGCTGATTGATTGTATTGTAACCAACCAGTTGTGACCAGGCCGTAGGCTATACGGCTGATAACCTATAGTTGTTGTAAACCACTGCACACACGCACTGTTGTACACCCGTCCAAGTGTTGAGGAATAACGCAGTTATACCATTGGGCATCTACTCTTTTTCACTCAGAGCACTTGTGCCACAATGCCATACACACAACATGATACTTCACACGTGCACAAATTACATAGCTTATGATTGAGAGCAGCCGGTGAAAACGTGAGGTGCCGAAGCACCTGCAACGGCTACGATGGCACAATTCATTTCTTAAGGTGCCGCTTAGCTGCGATTGACTCTATGTGTCCATGTCAGCTTGGCTTCCGCGTTCGGTCAGGCACTCTTGGATATTGGTAGCCAGGGAGACCATACACCCTAAACCCTAAACCCTCAGAGATTTCCCCTAAAGCAGAGGCCGCACAAAGACCCAGAGTGTCGTGACAATGAAGCGGTCACCCGGGCATTCATGTCCGCATATACAGCATGCTTGACTTTCGTGGCGGCAACAATGACGGGCACGACTACCGTCATATGAAAGTCAAAAACTTAATATCCTAAACCCCAAACCCTAAACCCCTAAACCCTAAACCCCTAAACCCTAAACCCTAAACCCCTAAACCCTAAACCCTGACGGACCAGGTGTCTCTGCGTAAGCCTGGGCCATCCCTGGAGCCTAAACTTCCGAGGCATAGTTGCCAAGATGTTACACAAAGATCACTAGGGTTTAGGGTAGGTCGAGACACTTCAACCCCACCATCTTTCAACAACGGTTCGGTCTTCCCATCCCAAACCCTCAACCCTGAACCCCTCTGCCTGCTCTTCCCACTCCGGCGCGTTGTCCATCAGATCCAGTGTTCCCATGGCGTGCGCACCCTCGCCAGGGTCCTTCCTTAGGAGTCATGTGGGATGCCAGGACTCGAATTCGAATTCGGAGCTAGCTTTAGACTTCTCCCTTGGGGCGCCCCACTCGCGGTTCAAAGAGACACAGGAGAGAGAGAGAGAGAGAGAGAGAGAGAGCGAGAGCGAGAGCGAGAGTGAGAGAGAGAGAGAGGAGAAGAGAACAGAAGAGAAGAGAAGAGAAGCGAAGCGAAGCGAAGAGAAGAGAAGAGAGGGAGACAGAGGTGGGGGCAGGCCGGAAATGATGGACCCCTACACCCTAAACCATTAAACCCGTTTAGGGTGTTGAGGGCTTTGGGCATTTTGGGGGGGCTTACTGTAGGGGCCATGTCAATTAGAATAGGGCTTTGGGGCCCATTATACTATACTTATAACAAGGAGCCCCCCAAAATGGTATAGGTATTTGTTCAGGCCCCCCCATAATACGCATGTAGGGTTTCGTATCTCTTTGGCCACAGCGTCTGAAGTCTCACCGCCGTCTTAATCAGCCGGAAGCCCGGGCCGTAGCCCATGGCACCCCATCGGAAGGCGTAGTACATCAGCCTCCTCGATCGTTGGGGCTTACTGGGACCTTGGGGGCCCTTTAATAGAGTCCTCATGACCCTCAATGGTGGTGTATTTGGGGTATATTAAAGGGTAGTTGGGGGGGTCTAGGTATTGCTCATGTCCTGGTGAAGATCATCCCGAAGGCTCCATGTACCCATATACTAGGTATTTAGGCCTTAAAGGGGTCGCTAGATGGGTACTTCAAGGCCTAAGTACCTACTGTATGGGTACATGGAGCCTTTGGGCGTCATAGGCTTACACAAGGTCCGTCTGCGCTTGCTTTCTGCAGCCTGAATCTTCTTCAGGCACTTATCGGATCTGTATTATTGACTGTACGTTTTTGATTTTTTATGGGGTGTACATTGTGTGCGGCCCCGCCTCACTAATAGTGGACAGAAACAGAAGCACAAGATGAAGCACCAGGGAAATGCTGAAATGTTGACTCGTTTGTGATCATGCTCGCATGATTGGAAAACGCAAGACTGAGACAACAAGTAAACTGCCACCCCATGAGTTGCAAACACAGTCACACCCCTGTTGTTTTCTCGGATTCGATCTTGAGCAAACATCAGGAGCTGCAATGCCTCTGCGCGACTAGGGGGGGCGGGGCGGGGGGGGCTGGGGGTGCTGGGGGGGGCTGAGGGGGCTGGGCTGGAAAGCTGAACGGACGGGGGGGTGGGGGGCGGGCTGAGGCCGGGCCGGGGTCTGGCTCTTCGACCAAGTTTAGTACTGAGAGGCGTACCCGGGCGCGACATTTCGATCACAGAAACCTCTTTTCTGTTGTGCTTTTCTTGTGCTCGAAACGATCCGATTGTGCTTTTTTTTTGTGCTTTTCTTGTGCTCCAAAAACCAAACGTGTTTGTATGTTTGTGCTTTTTTTTTGTGCTTTTCTTGTGCTCGAAACGCTCCGGCTGTTGTGCTTTTCTTGTGCTCGAAACGCTCCGATTGTGCTTTTTTTTGTGCTTTTCTTGTGCTCCAAAAACCAAACGTGTTTGTATGTTTGTGCTTTTTTTTTGTGCTTTTCTTGTGCTCGAAACGCTCCGGCTGTTGTGCTTTTCTTGTGCTCGAAACGCTCCGATTGTGTTTTTTTTGTGCTTTTCTTGTGCTCCAAAAACCAAACGTGTTTGTATGTTTGTGCTTTTTTTTGTGCTTTTCTTGTGCTCGAAACGCTCCGGCTGTTGTGCTTTTCTTGTGCTCGAAACGATCCGATTGTGTTTTTTTTTTGTGCTTTTCTTGTGCTCCAAAAACCAAACGTGTTTGTATGTTTGTGCTTTTTTTTTGTGCTTTTCTTGTGC
Organism: Symbiodinium sp. CCMP2592; assembly: GCA_905221615.1. Taxonomy (NCBI): domain Eukaryota; class Dinophyceae; order Suessiales; family Symbiodiniaceae; genus Symbiodinium; species Symbiodinium sp. CCMP2592. Next base: position 278,723 of record CAJNDT010004524.1, read on the forward strand.
TCGAAACGCTCCGGCTGTTGTGCTTTTCTTGTGCTCTGTCTGTACTCTTTCTGCAATCTAGGCAGGCCTCCGGGCTCGTTTCCGCAAACGTGTTTGCATGTTTGTGCTTTTTTTTTGTGCTTTTCTTGTGCTCGAAACGCTCCGATTGTGTTTTTTTTTTGTGCTTTTCTTGTGCTCCGAAAACCAAACGTGTTTGTATGTTTGTGCTTTTTTTGTGCTTTTCTTGTGCTCGAAACGCTCCGGCTGTTGTGCTTTTCTTGTGCTCGAAACGCTCCGATTGTGCTTTTTTTTGTGCTTTTCTTGTGCTCCAAAAACCAAACGTGTTTGTATGTTTGTGCTTTTTTTTTGTGCTTTTCTTGTGCTCGAAACGCTCCGGCTGTTGTGCTTTTCTTGTGCTCGAAACGATCCGATTGTGCTTTTTTTTTTGCTTTTCTTGTGCTCCAAAAACCAAACGTGTTTGTATGTTTGTGCTTTTGTTTTGTGCTTTTCTTGTGCTCGAAACGCTCCGGCTGTTGTGCTTTTCTTGTGCTCGAAACGATCCGATTGTGTTTTTTTTTTGTGCTTTTCTTGTGCTCCAAAAACCAAACGTGTTTGTATGTTTGTGCTTTTTTTTGGCAGTTCTGGTGCAAAATTGTCTCTGTCTGTTGTGCTTTTCTTGTGCTCGACGCGGTCCGATTGTGCTTTTTTTTTGTGCTTTTCTGGTGCTAGTTTTGCTCTGTCTCTCTGGCGGCCGGGCCAGTCCAGTCCCCGCGTCCAGGCCGTCTGAAAGAAGGTCTCCGGGCCCAGGTTGCGATGGTAACGAAACCGTGGTTCCAAACCTCTTCGCTGGTAAGTTGCAGATAGCTCCTCCCAACCTCTTCGCCGGTCCGACCCCATCTCACAGCCCTAATCGCCAAACTATGTCAAACATATTTGGATTCAAAACACTGCCTGGCCCTGGAAAACCGAATGAGATCAGATTTCCTTGTGCTACTTTTGGCCTGTCTGTTTGATAATAAACCTATTTTTGAACTATTAGTGGGCCGGGGCCCCATCTAAGGTGTACATAAGGTTCTGCCGGGTTTGTCAAATCAGGTTTGGTTCTAAGGTATCCGACAAAAAGGTCCTACATTTAAAGGTCTAGGTAACGTTGGAGCTAACCTTGCATGATGAAAGACCTCACATCAAAACCTTACACACCCGAAGCCCTAAACCCTTAACCATAGACTAAACCCCAAAACTCAAAACCCTAAACCCTGAAAGAAGGTACATGCCCAACAGGGGCCGAGGCTATCCCTGCTTGTTTGAGTAGATAGCCGAAGAGCTTTCGAATGGCCTGCGAGTGCGGTGGGGGCTGGTGGCGCTTATGTTACTTACAGGACCATAAAAAATAGGTCGTGACTCATGACCTTTTATGACTGCATCACAAACCGCAGAAATCCCGTATGTCCTCACCACTTAACCTTTAAGGAACAGGTCCCAAAACATGTATTCAAGTATGACACTCCAAAATCCAGGAATGCCTGTCGAACTGCTGGGCGGTGTGGAACTTGCGGTCGTCCTGTTGGGAGATTCTGGGGTGGGAAGTGGGGTTTAGGGCTTAGGGTTTGGACATCATTTGAGGTCTTCGAGTTTAGGCGGTTTTGAATGGCTTGAGGCCTGGTGGTTTAGGATTTGCAGTCAAAAGGTCAACCGGCAATGTCTGAGGGATGCAAACTTCTTCAGCCGTGTCTTTGTCATGAGGGCTTTCGGGTTGAGGGTCCGAGGTGTCAAGTTTGAGGGTGTTGGGTTTAGGGTTTAGGGTGGTGTGTTTGATTTGGGGATTTTGAAGGCTTTGGGTGTGGATTTTGAGGCTTCAGGGCTTCGGGGTGAGTAAGGCTTAAGGTTTTGTGCTCGCACGAGTTGAGGGGTGGGCTGAGCCCCATACCGTGCCCCAGCCCAGGGCTCAAAAAAGAAGAAAAGCCTGACACGGAAACCTTGTAAACGCATACAGGAACCCGAAAAACAAAGCCTTAATAACCTAAACGTCGACACTACCGTTTGGATCAGAGCCCAGGTGCAAAGGTGTTAACTTCAAAGAAACTCCATGACCCCCCAACGCCCGAAGCCCTAAGCCAAAACAATACACCAACCCTAAGCCTAAGCCCTAAACCCAAACGCTCGAAAGCCCCAAAAAGTCACGGTAGAGCCTCTGGATCGATCTTCCACTTCTCAGGTTGGTTGCTTAAGAAGAACCTGAGCTTCAAACTCGGAGGTTCGCGGGTAGATGTAAGTGGGGTTATGAGGCCCCTAAAACGGGTGCAACGGGTTATCTGATTGTAGTTGCCCTACTTATAACGCCCCCGCTTATATCTACCCAAGAACCTGCACTTCAAAGCGCTTGCGGTTGAAGCGATTTGCTCCAAGTCTTCGCGCGCTGCTGACAGAACGCGCTATAGGGCTTTAAGGTTAAAGGTTTAGGGCTTATAGAGCCTCGAGGGATTGTACAAGCGCTCTACCGAGACCCTCGAATGTGGTACCTTTCTGTTGAACCTGGTATGGTGATTTAATACAGTCTGGGGGCGATGTGAGATTCAGGGTTTGGGAGTTGGTTATATTGATCAGATTGGTGTGGGGTGCAGGGCCAACGGTTCCAACGTGCATCTTGGAGCCAACTTCTCGTGTCGCTCATTCTACATATATTCCGGAAATACGGGCCAATGGGCTGGGGGGGGGCACCAAAAGGAATGATAGATGTAAATATGGAGGCACCTGCGTCAGAACGCTATTGGCAGGAGATTTGTTCCCGTACACGACATCCTAAACAGGGTCCTACAAAGGTTTCGGGCTTTGGGTAGCGCTCAAGACAATGCTGACCCTACAGTACCCTTAAACACGAGAGTCAAAACCATGCAAGCTGCTGAGGCACCGAAAAACTATATAGACCCTACTGGCACTATCGAGTTCCAAAGAGCCAAAGCCCACAACCTGCCTGAGGCCCCAAACCGAACCCTAAACTCTAAACCAAACCCAGACAGAAAACCACAGAAAACTACAAACCCTAAAGGGCCTCAAGGGTTTTTGAGGCCTATCGTAGCAGAGCCAGGTGACTTGTAAAGGCCCTCCGGATCCGTTGCAATAACAGGACCAATCAGCTCCTCGACGTCCTGCGCTTGGGTCTGTGAGCGATCATAAAGCTTGATACCCAGAGAGCTCAATACCCCTTAATCAAGGAGTATACTTTAAACCAGAGTACCAAGGCCCCATATGGGTGGTTGTCAAGAATATGGTCCCTTTTGGGGCACCCTAAATAATAGGTGCCGTACTATAATAGGGTCCGAAAAAGGGACCCTAATTTTGACAACCACCCATATAACTTTCGCTCTATTCCTTAATTGATGGGTACTGGGCTGTCTGGCTTTGGCATCCCCGGAGCTCGCTTCAGGATTCTATGGCTAGAGACTTCTGAGGTTTAGACTTGAGGATTTAGGGTTTAGGGTTTAGTTTAGGGTTTAGGGTTTAGGATTTAGGGTTTAGGGTTTGAAGTTTCAGGGTTCAGGTTTAGGAAAATCTAGGGTTTAGGGGTTTAGGGTTTACACAATCTCAGACTCCAGAGCCCGGTGTCCTAAAGGCTAGACTCTACTCCCAAGCCCTAAACCCTAAATCCCCAAAACCCGAAACTTCAAACTCTAAACCCCTACACCCTGAACCCTGAACCTTGAACCCAAAACCCCTAAACCCTACTCCCAAGGCCAAAAAGGCATCAAGACGTCCTCGGTGTAGACGTGCTCGTGCTCGTAGCACTGCTCGAGGACATCCTACGACGGTTTCCGGGGGCTGCCGGTTCCGCAATCAAAAGTTTCGGGTTTGGGCCGAGGGTTGGGGACTTCGAAAGTAACTTAAGGAACAAGTAGAGCTATAAGTACCGTAGCTGCATCTAGAAGCGCCCTCGCTGCGTCTATCCTATGTGTGACATCAGCTGACTCTACTTAGAGTTGTGAGGAGGAACCCTGGATTTCCAGCCCCTGGCTTTTTGGGCTTGTGTGAGGCAATGCAAAGCATACCGGCCATGTAGTGTCTAGATAGGATTTAGAACAGATTCAATCCTGAGCTCTGTGTTACACCACAAGGCTGCCTAGAGCTTCAATTACATGTAGTACATATCCACCCAAGCCACTCAATCCCTAAGCCCTAACCTGCCACCCTAAGCTCCCCCAGAAACACCAAGGCGTTGACTTTTCCTGCAATGCAACATTGCAACTTGTAGGGGCCTGAAGAGATTGAACAAGGTTTTAAAACATATCATAGTATGACTATCCGAAGGAACACTAAGGAACACGACAGGCAATTATTCAGGATTCCACATCACGCAACTTTGCCATTCAGGTCTACCTTCCTGCAGCTCCACATTCTTTCGATGTCGCCCCTGAAACTTTGCTGCTTGTTGTTCTTGGGTTCAGGTTCTATAGGTTCAAGGACCATTGATTTGGGTTGAGGTTTTGGGTACAGTTCTGCTCATTCAGTGAGAGGGAAGCGCATCTTGCAACTTGACTTGTGCTGACGTGCCCCTGGAATCCAAAAGACTAAGCGCCCGTACCACCAGCTTTCAGAACCCCTGGTGTCCGAGACATCGGCCTTGAAATCTGCACCATTTCTATTCTGGAGCGCCTGTTTTCGCAGACGGCTCAGGGACTTTGGTGTAGGATGCTTGAGGCTTAAGGGCCCAAAACAGGTTCTTTTAGGGTTTGGGGGAAAGCACGTGTCTCGGAAGGATTCTAGGCCTTGACAGCGCATGTTATCAGGTACCTCAAAGCTTGGCGAAGCTTTCGAAAGAAGGGTTTAAGGTTGTAGGGCTTCGGGTTTACGGTTTAATTGGTGTTAGCAGCCCTTGCAAATTTTCATGCTGTGGAAAGCTAGGTTCTTTCGTTTCGATCTGACAGTCGTTGCTCCAGCATCACGACTCGCTCCTCAAGTGGCGCAGTTGCTGCTGGAGACATTTTTTTGAACACACACACCCTCTCACCGCTCGTACCCTTCCCCTCTTTCCACCTGCCACCTAAATCAAAATGGATGTAATCCTACACCTTGCTAAAGTCGCTGTCGCTGATCATGGAGAGCTGTGGCATGCAACGCTGATAAGGAAGACGTAAACGAGTAAAGTCGTTGCTGTACACATGTACGTCCCAGGCCGACCAGGGCCCACAACGAAGTCTACTCAAAAATCACAACTTGTCTTCACATCCTTAGGCCACCAGAAACTCTTTTCCAGCAAATCTCTGAACCCCAAACTCCCACACCCTTCCTGAAGCCTAATCTCCGATGAAAATCCTGATTCCCCAAAGGCTCCATGTAGCCATATAGTATATACTTATACCCTAAAGTACCCATATAGGAACCCCTTCAAGGCCCAAGTATATACTGTATGGGTACCTGGAGCCTTAGGGTTCGAGCCTTGGAAACAGGACTCCAAATAACATTGAAAAAAAATAGGATGCAACCGATACTGGCAAGAACTGTTATCCAGCATTGGCAACACTATTTCGAACAAAAGGTGCGCCTGCTTCAGCTTGATGATCAAATCCTCCGCCTCGCGCTCTTTCGCGGCCTTTTGCTCGAACGCACCTTCGAAACTACTTTGCAAAGGCTGTTATTGGGTGTAAAGGGTCTCTGTGTAGGGGGTAAGGCGAAGGCGTAGGATCTGCAGTAGGGTGTCGGGCTCAACGGTTTAGCGATTTTGGTGGCTGTAGGACTGTAGGGTTGATCGCTTATGACGCGCTTCGGGGCAGAAGCCCCACGACCTCCAGGAAAAACCTTGGTACTACAAGCACTAGTAATTACGAGTACTGGTGCTACTACTACCCCTATTGTAAAGCCCATAAAGCCAGCGAGTGAGCGAGCGAGAGAGAGAGAGAGAGAGGCACAAACAAACGAACTGAACACTGCAAGCTAATACCCTAAAGACTAAGCTGTGAATCTTAAACCATGAAGAAACGGCAAAATGAAAAATGGACCCTCAGCACTACATCCTCAACCTGATACCCCTAAAGATGTGACTAAGCGGCGAACCTTAAACCCTAACAAGGACATGCAAATACAGAAACACACCATGGATCCTAACACTACCTCCCTAAACCCTATTATTAAACCCTAAACCCGGCTAGTGATAATCCTAAACCCCCAACCCTTTTAGTTACAAACCTCAAGCCTAAACCCTAAACCCGATTAGCCATATTCCTAAATCGCGTACTACAGGGGCCTCAATGATTAGAATAGGGTGTTGGGACCCACTATACTATAATCATATTAGTAAGGAGCGCCCAAAATAGTATAGGTAACCATTACCTGGGGATCCGAAACCCTAGCGTTTTAAGGGTTCTACTCTAACTAAGGGGTCATAACCTACTATTTTGTAGGGTTTGAGGTCACAAGTAAAGCCCCTATATTAGGGCCCATTATACTATAATCATATTAATAAGGCGCCCCCAAAATAGTATAGGTAATCATTAAAGCCCCTATATTAGGGGCCCTACTTGGAGGGTCGAGGGACTTAGTAAGTAGGTAGTAGGTAGACTTATAAGCACCCTAAAAGGGACCCTAACTGGGGTTACGGCACTTATAAGTCCCTAAAATAACCAGTTACTAAGTCCCCCTAAACCCTAAACCCGATACCCTTATAGAATCCCTATAGATCCCTTTAAAGGAGCCCTTAAGGAACCCTTACTAAGTCCCCCGACCCTCCAAGTATAGGGTCGAAGGCCTCGGTGCCCTAAAGGGTAATCATATCTATAAGGAGCCCCCAAAATAGAATAGGTAATCATTAAAGCCCCTATATTAGGGCCCATTATACTATAATCATATTAATAAGGAGCCCCCAAAATAGAATAGGTAATCATCAAAGCCCCTATATTAGGGCCTTTTTAAGGGTCGAAGGCCTCGGTGCTCGACCGCTTTTCCGATGACCTCGTGAGCGGCGGCCTCAGCCTGCCGCAAAAGCAGAGTTCATATGGGCGTTTCCGAAAATTGGGGACCCGAATATAGTACCCTAAATACTAGGATCCTTATTATAGGGACCCCAAATAAGGTACCCCCGATTTTCGGAAACTCCCGTATAGGGGCCTTAAAGGGAACTCCAGAAAGTTGGAATATGGTTTCAGGGTAGGATACCCTATAATTTACCATAGAAGGGTTTAGGATAATAATATTCCAACTTTCTGGCCTTTACTGTAAGAAGGTTTAGGGTTTATAAGGCTTATTACCCTAAGGGTCCATGTACTCATATAGTATATACCTTGGCCTTAAAGTACTCACTATGTAAATACATTGGGCCCAAAGTATATACTATTTGGGCACATGGACCCTTAGGGTTAGTGAAGGGCCTTACTAAGGTCAATGGTCCCTTTTGAAGGGGTTTATAAGGATTACGATAAGGGTTATAGAGTATAGGGGCCTTTAGAATTTGAACAGGGTTACGGGCTCCTTTGGCTCCCATATTGGAGGCCTTTATAATTTGCTCTGGATTTATACAGCCTTCGGGTTTTGGAGATTCATATATGGCCTAGACTTTATACAGGATGTAGGAGTTTAGGGGCTTCGGATTGGCTTCATAGGGACCCTTAAACTTAGGGTGCTCATTTATGTTGCTTGCTGTTTGGGATTGGTTTACAGTGCCCCTTCAAATCTGGGTGGTTGGAGTGTTTATTGTCTGCTTCTGCTTAGGACTAGGGAAAAAGGTCAACATGCGAAAATTAAGATGCGGTGCGCACTTAGGTTTCCAGTAAGTCTTACGGTTGGGAGTTTCAGGTTCAGGGATTAAGGCTAGGGCTGCGGATTCAGAGTCGGGAGTTTCAGGTTGTGGATTAAGGATACGAATTCGGGCTTATGTAAGGGCTGGGAGTTTAAATTTGAGTCAGCCATGGTAAGGTCTGCCAGGGTTTAGGATCTAGGGGACAACAGTAGCAGCAGCAGGAGCAACAGCTGCTGCTCCGTTATAAGAGTTGCGCTAGAACAAACAGCAGTGCAATGTAAGTTGAAATTGTTGTACATGTTTGGCCGACCGCGACCCCTTTACCGAATGATCCTTGAGCCTAACCCATGAAGTCTACAAGTACAGCCACAAGACAAAAAGTCTCAGTATGAATACGAACGGTACCTATAATCACAGCAATACCCATCGGAGAAATGACCATCACAAGAGTGCTCATCACAAAAAGTACTCATACTGGTAGCAGCAGTAGTAGCAGTCGTAGCAATAATAGCACAGTCGCAGGGAACCAGCCCGGAATCCCCAACTAAAAGCCTCAAACTGACCCAAAACTCCGCTGCCTCCAGGTCGGCAAGCTCCTTGCAGACGGGGAGAAGCTCCTCTGCGAGCTGCTTCGCCTTGTCCACTTGGCCAAGGACCTCGGAGGTCTTGGGGATAGGGTTGGGGCTTTATGGTCGGGGTTCTAGGGTTTAGGGTTTGGGCTTGGGACTTAACGTTTAGGTTCACGCTTCACATGGAAGTCCCCGGTGGCAGAGCACCTGAGACAACCACAGACTTTGAATGCAGTTTGTGAGTCTTCTAGAACTCATCCATCACCAGTCTGAGAGTATCAGCAGATGTCTTGAGATGTTTTGACTTGAAGGTCTCGCTTGAGCTCTTGTCTTAGGTTTTCCCGGCACTCAGAAGCAGATTGCAGACATAAAGAAATAGCTTTGCTACCTTGCTCATCAGCAATATTGTTGTAATAAATACACCACAGGTCAAAAAAACATTGCAGGCTTGAGAGACTTGTCTGTGTGCTTTGACCCACTGTATGGATACATCATTCGAGGGCCGCCCGTTCAAGAAGGTGGCAGCAGTTTTGAGCAAGTCCTTGTCAGGATTTGAGGCCCACTTCAACTAGGTGGGGCTTTCAAAGCCTTTGAAAATATTAGTAAAGAAGATCCTCTTAAGCCCTATAAGGGACAATATATAACAAAAACTCCCAAAGCCCTACCTAGTCAAGCTTTGGTAACCACACTGTTGGATGCGTGTAATGTCTTTGAAAAAAGCAGCATTATCCCAAAGATCCTGGCTTTCGCTCTGGTTGCCAGGACAACCGCCACTGCAAAGAGTTCTGCTCGCAATGCGGTCTGCAAACGAGGAGGCAAAACACCCGCAGCCATCAAGCTTCAGGGTTTAGGGCAGTTTAGGGTTTAGCACTTTGGGGCTTAAGGGGTTGAGGGTCAAGGGTATTTGAAGGCTATCCGGGCTCCTTTGTGAAAGTGGAGGGCTGTTCTTGTAGGGGTTGGTTCCTTCACGGGTTCCGTATCAGGATTCCTTTAAAATTTTCGGTGCGTTGCTTAGGGTTTGACTTTTCCCGGTTGGAGTTGAAATAACCAGGCTACGAGCACTTTCCTCAGCCCCCGGTGCCCCAAACTGCACCAAACCGAGGCCGCCGCCATGCTCAGTGCTGCCATCTGCTGCAAAGCCTGGTCAGGTTAGGCCCTATTAAACCCCTGGACCCTGAGCCCGCCTTAACCCTAAACCCTAAACCCTAGACCCTGAAACCCGAAAAACAAAACCTTACAACCCCAGAGTCCCGATAGCCTTAACCCTACCCTGAGGATTTCGGTTCTAAACCCTCAGAGTGGGTGTCGCAGCAGTGTAAACTGTAAGCATGGGAATAACAATAAAAGCCAGCGGGTCGTAGCCACTTATAGAATCCTCTGAGGAAACTTTTGCAGGGCTTTGGCTTCAGGAACCCACCGGAAATCCGATGACAATCGAGCCTCCACTTTGTACCTGTTGGAATTGAGGCTTCTTGCCGCATCCAAGATCTTTTCGGCCTGTCGGAAGCAGACACCGCGCTCAGTTTTACAGTGGTGGCCAAAGGCTTTTGTGTCAACGTTTCCGTAACAAGCTATACATGCAGCTGCATTCTATACAGAGCCTATTGAAGGCTTTTGGCTCTTGAACACATGCACTTCTACATCTGATACTGGCAATCATGCATATATACATCCATGACTACCCGAATGCATACATGCGTGCATACATACATACATACATACATACATAGACACATACGTACACATACGTACATGGATATGTACATCCATGCATACATACATCCATGCAGGCAGACAAACAAACTGGCAGCCAGGCAGGCAGGCAGGTGGGCAGGCAGGCAGGCAGGCAGGCAGGCACACAAATATACACTCATACAGACATATACACATTACAATATTTACCTGTTTACATATACACGGACATATACACATACATACATGCATACATGAATGCATAACTGCATATACGTATGTGTATGTGAGTATATACATATACAAAATTATACAAACATAATTAAGCACATACACATATACAAATACACATACACAAGCACATACGCGTGCGCATGTGCATATGCAGACAAACACACATACACATATGCATACATGTACGTAAACAAAACATATCCGTGCTTGCTTACTTACTTAACCTGCATGCATACAACCATACGTACAAATTTACATACGTACTCATACATGCATACATACATACATGCGTACACACATCCGTACACATATACATATACGTATACAGGTACATACGCATGTAGATATACATGACCGAAAACACAGATACATATGCACATGCATTTCTACATACATACATACAGATTGCCAGAACGTCTTCATGGAGACATTCGGAACATATTCATAGACAGACAACGATCATGATGGAGACATATCGAACATACTCATAGAACAACACCGAACATACATGTGTGCAGCTGCATGCAGCCGTCGTTCATAAGCGTGCCTGCAATGCATACAATATGGTTACATGTATCTGTAGCATATGCGCGGGAATAAAAACATGCCGAACCAGCCTGCATTCCAAAACTAGTACTCGATGGTCACCTTCAATGTTCAAAGCCTACAATAGAAATCCAAAATGCGCATTACACTAGTACTGTTAAACCACCCCTCACGTCCAACGAAGCCAGAGCGCCCGGGGGAAGAGTGCGATCGGCGTTTCCCCAACCTTTTCCTAAGTTGCCCCAACCTCGATCACCCTCTCCCATTGGCCCCGTCCCACTCCTTTGGATCGCTCCTCCCTCCCGCCCGAAAGAACGAAACCTTTGAGGTTGGGATCCGAAAATTCTATGTGTTGTGATGCGTACAGAGTACAGCCCCTATTTGACTATAGTACAACACAAATCCGAGCCTTTTCCAGCTCTCTTTTGTTACCGTTTTGGCTGGGTTCGATTGCGATCAAAAGTTTCGAGACATAGGTAAACTTTTTCAGGCCCTGGCTTAAGAGAGAGCTCATATTTTCGGGTCTGAGCCACGCTCAGTGGGGCGGACGCCAATGTTGACATTTCAGCATGTACGGGTGTTTCATCTGCATCGCGCACCTCGGCGAAGGCTTCCTTTTTCTTGTCCATGCCCACAAGTGCCTGCAGTCAGTGTGGACTTGGATATCTAGGATGCATGCACCTCGACTCACCTGTAATCCCAGCGGATGCTTCTCCCAAAGGGTCCTAGGTACTGCTATGGGGGATATACTGATATACTTCCCCAAATCATAATAGTAATAATTCCTATTATAGGAACCCTACATTCTCCCATGTAGGTACTTTGGACACTTTGGGGCCATCGGCTCAAATGTCCAGCGGTAAAAAAAACTGAATCCGCACATTGGCGGCCCGAATCCTCTGAACTGCTGTGCTTTAAACCCTTTCGATTTTTTTTGTGAATAGGTTCCCTTTATAAGGAAATGGGGGAAATTAAAAATTATCCCAGAGCACAACTCAGGCATGGACACAGACCTTCCTGATGTAGGGGCCTTTTAGAGGCTAGAAGAGGGTTCTAAGCCCTTTTATAGTTTCATCAAAAGTTATGAGCCCCACGGATTAGTATCCGTACTTATATCGGATTCTATATCATCCACAAGTTCCAGAGAGAGTCTCTTCGATTTCTCAAATCAAGATCATCACCGACTCTCAGCATCAACGTCTACGATACCCTCATCACAAAGCGCCGCAGGCGATAGCAGCAGCCGCAGCAGGAAACTAATATTTGTATCTTGGCGCTTATTGAGATCAACCTCCTCATCTTGCTTCTTTCCTCTTCAGCAGCCTAAACGTAATAGGCACAATCCCCGAATCGGACCTTCACGACACAGCCACGCATTCTGGGCAGCGCCCACTTGTCTCCAGAACCCAAGAGCGCAGAGAGCTCCTGGTTCGTGCTTCCTAAGGCTACATGTGCCCATAACAAAGGTAGCTCTCTACATTGGGGTCCGAGGGTCCTTTTAATACGGGCGCCGTACTATTTTGAAAACTGAAACCGGACCCTAACTTAGAGAACGACAAATATACTTTGGCCGTAAATCCTTAAACTACCTTTTGAAGAAGCCCATACTATTTAGGTAATGGAGCCGTAGCCTTTGGAGCAGGGCTTGGGTCGCGCAGGGCATGGGGGGCAGGTGGATGGCCATGCCGCCGCCCGATAAGAACTGGCGGCTTGAATCTTCGAGTGCTGCAGCCGACCAGGGTTTAGGGTTTAGGGGTTTAGGGTTTAGGGGTTTAGGGTTTAGGGTTTAGGGGTTAGGGTTTAGGGGTTTAGGGTTTAGGGGTTTAGGGTTTAGGGGTTTAGGGTTTAGGGGTTTAGGGTTTAGTAGGGTTCCCGGATCCTGCAATCCCTTCGCCTCAAAATTCCCTGATACACAAAGCCTAAAAACTAACCAAATCCACAAAGACAAAACCTTACAAAGAGACATGTAAAAAATGCCTACGCAGCCATTAAATTAAATAAAAGCACCATAGCACTTGGAAACAAAACCTAGCAACAAAACCTAGTACGGGCTGAAACCGAGCTCCTGCTTGGCTCGTTGAAGTCCCTCCTTCCGCTGCTCTAGCCGTATCATCGCTTGCCTGGGGAATGTACTTGTGCGATCATATGACTTAGTAAGTCCCAGGATCCTTCAAATAATCTAAGACATTCTAGAATAGAAAGCAAACAAGCAAAGCCCCAACACCCTAAACCCAAGCCTCTACGCCCGCATCCTGGAAGCTATATGCTAGAGGATTCGCGGTTTGGGGATCAGGATTTGGAAAGGGTTCGTTGAGGTTTGGGGTTTGGGCTTCGGGACGGTTCAGGGTTTAGGGGTTGGGAGTCTGGGGTTTCAGGAATGGAGCGGTTTAGGGTTTAGGGTTTAGTGATCGAATGATCCGGCATGACTCGGATCCTGTTACTTGGAGCTTCCGGGGTAGTGAAAAGTGGGGTTCCGCGTAAGGTAACGCTAGTTATAACCTATATTAGGGGGCTAAAAACCCCCACCTGCAACCATCCATGAATCCAATGAACCTCCAGGTAGACCCCCTTTAGGGAACACTCCACTCGCTGAAACTTCTAAACTACACTCGTCAAAACCTCTAAGTCTAGGCTCTAATCTTGACCATCTTGACCAGCCTACCACCTCCCGAGCCTTAAAGCAGAGAAACACCAGCAATCTCTGCATAGGATAGCGATATCCCATATACACCCTCTTATAATAATAAAGCCCAATAAGGTAGGGATATCCCTATAAAATGCTTATGCTTCTGTGCTTTTGGGTCCCTCATCATTGGGTTTCGTGAAAGCTCGAAGAAGCTTGGGTTAGGATCGAGGGTTTAGGGTTTAGGGTCGAGGGTTGCGAATCGTCGACAAATTTGTGGCGAAGTGAGTCTGGACAAGGCATCGGCTGATGATGCGATCTGCTGTGTTGTACGATGGCCAACTAGGTTCCCCTGAAGCCCCTAAATAACAAGGCTACCCTGTCTCCAACCTATTGGGAAAAACAAGGGATGGAAGATTGTGGATTTCAAGCGTGCTTGCACGTCCCATCTCTGTCCCTGCATTGCTAGGAGGAAGTGCTGCAGGATTGTGGTAGCCCTTCCATGGCTCCAACTAACGAAACACCGAACTTTGACGTACCGGAGATGAGGTTGGGGGGGTTACCCCAAACCCCAACACCAGCTTTACCCGTATGGCGCCACAAGGTCGCAACGCGGCGTCTTCAGCTTCAGAAGAAGACACTTCAAACTTCATGGATTGGGGCATAGGCTTTCGGAAGCTACGTCCCTTCAACCAGACAAGGTAGGCCAAGCTGCACCCAGACGTCCATGGAGGCACTCGCCAGCATGTCGCTGGTATGCTGCCTCGGGCATGCACTACACAGCGCCCTAAAGCCCAAAACCCTGAAATCCTAAAAGTTGAACCCCAAAAACAACCCTGCAAGCGAAGTGTCCGAAGGGTGCAAGCCAACTACAAACTGGTCTCGCCTCGACGACAGTTTCGCAAAGCAACGCCCTAAGCCGGCAAACCCCTCAGCCCCAAGCCGCTCACCCCGTATACTTGCAAACCAGAAGCTCTTTAGGGTTGTGGGCTATACCGTCGTCTATACTTGTATATGGATGATAATTAACGGGATTCTATAACTGGCTGTTCAGACCCCCCATAACCTCCTCAACACGCTTTCCGCCGGGAAGCTGAAAGAGCTGAAGGGCCTTCTCCGATGCCTTCTTTGCCTGGCTCAGGCATAGAAAAGCAGAAAGGAACGCTGTGGGGGCCCGGTTTTCCCACAGTGTGTGGATTTCAATATGGGCCCCCAGGGGCGTCCCACCCTCTAGGAAAGGGCCTTCGGTAGAGGGTTTAGGGTTTAAGGTTGAGGGTTTGGTGTGTAGGGTGTAAGGTATCTTAAGGCTTAGCCTTTGGGGTGTCATGGTAGCGACATACCCAGATGTGACATCAGCACGAGCAATACTTCGCCCTCGCCAAGAGAGACCCTATAAGAAATGCGCTTGAACAGAGACAAAACACCTGAACAACCTCCGTAAGGTTGCGACATCCCATATAATCCCGCTGTAGACCCCTAAACCCCTAAACCCTGACTCCTTTGTGATGAAACCCTGATAGGGCCTTATACTTGGAGGTTCATGGGTAGTGCAAAGTAGGGTTATACGTCCCCTAGAATGGGTTATATGTGCAGTTCCCCTACTCATAACCCCACTTATTACTACCCCGGAACCTCCAAGTAAGACTCTTATAACCCCGAGACATTGTAGAACACCCTGGCCCAAACTAAACCCTGAACCCTAAACCCCAAAACCCAAAACCAGCCGAAACATTGCAGAACACCCTGGCCCAAACTAAACCCTAAACCCCTAGGCCCTAAACCCAAAACCCAAAACCAGCCGAAACATTGCAGAACACCCTGGCCCAAACTAAACCCTAAACCCCTAGGCCCTAAACCCAAAACCAGCCGAAACATTGCAGAACACCCTGGCCCAAACTAAACCCTTCGCAGGTCGGGGGGCCTTCAGAGGCTGGCCGAACTTGAGGTGCGCTTTGGCAATGCTCAGAAGGCATAGGCCCTGCCGCGATTTAGGCTTCGCGGTTTAGGGTTTAGAGTTTATCTAGGGATTCAGGGTTTAGGTTTCTTGTTTGAGCACCTTTTTCACCCGGTTTAGGGTTTAGAGTTGGGGGGTTCAGGGTTTCGCCTCACCCATGAATCCCCGGACCCTGAAGTCAATTTCAAGCCCTTCAGGAACCTTGAACCCTAAAACAATGGGACCTACAGATATGGGGTTGCGCAGGATGGGGCTTCGGGGAAACCCTAAACCTAAAAGTCACTAAGCCTTAAGCCTAAACTTGGGGGTACTTGGTGGTTATTTTGGGGACTTATAAGTACAATTGTGCGGTGGTCTAAACCCTTTGGTCATGCTGTTCTAAAATGTGCAGCTGGCGCCAAATCTGTCGCATTGCTGCCGCGCGCTGCAGAGGAGCTGACGCGCAGACATTTTCAACTATGTTGGCTGACGCGCACTGACGCGTTGCAGTTTTCGGAGTTTGAAACCAACTTTACTGACGCACACACAGCAAAACACTCCAAAACGGACTGTGTCACCCAGATTCTAGTATACGACGTTATGGATTCGAAAAGAAGACAAGCTCAACAGACCATGCTGCAGCACACCGGTACTATCAGCGCGTAACGGATGTTAAAGCCCGAGACAGAACCAGACTCCCGGAATTCCCAGAACACGTCCTTCTTTACCACTGCTGTTTCGGGGTTGTATGGGACGGCAAGAAAAAGCTTCGCCGGAAACACGGTTTTCTTTTCTTACACCATGCTGCTGCCGCAAGCTCGATAAACCACCAACAACAGAGACAATACACTGCATGTCCAAATTCTCAGAAAAAGACTCCACGGAAGCTTTCACTTCGGGTTGTTCACGCGCCATGCTCCCCAGAATATGCTTCATCATATTCTTGAAGTCCGACTCATCGTGAATGTGCGGTAGCAAAGTTTTCAAAACGGAACTAACAATACTGGACTTGTACTGCTTGGTGAGGTCGTTCCAGCGTTTGCCTTCGGCAGCCATTACGCTTCAACCCCACTAGGATGTTTGAGCAGCTCGCTTCGGGAAGAGCGGGGCTGAGGGAAGGAAGGGGAATGGGTGGCCAAACCGACCCTTCACTGACGTGCCACTGTCGCAAAGCTGTCGCGCAGCTAGCGCGCACTACTGCATGTAAAACAAAATTGTCGGATCTACTTGTTCTTGCTTGCTATGTCGGTGTGTTCCTTTCTTGCAGAAGCAGCAGCAGTCGTAGTATACGGACATGATCCCCCAACAAGCAAAGCTTGCAGACTGAGAAGTCTCGGACATAGTGTGGACAAAGATCCCCCAATAAGCAAAGCTTGCAGACTGCGAAGTCTCGGACATGGTCTGGACAAACATCCCCCAATAAGCAAAGCTTACAGACTGCGATGTAAGCTGTGTAGTCCTAAAAGTTTCCGATCTTGTCTGTGTGTTCATGTAGATACAGTATCTTGCAAGTTTCGCTTATGAACGCGAGGGAAAGTTGAGAGATACGTGAATGAAACCTCGCGTCATGTCGCCTGTGAAGGCGCATGAGTCCTGGGGAGAAACCTCGTGGCCTCACGAGCGAGTTCCGCAACAGTGTGTATCGCAGCAATACGACGTAGTAAGGCACACTCATAGACTCATAGACATAAACATTAAGATTTCTATATTATACAAAATAAGAAGCTTGTCGTAGAATATGTGCCTCATCCAATCACCCAGAGCTTCCACGACTCTTGAGCTGCGCCTAACGAGCACGACATGGCAGAAGTTAACACTCGTTTCTAGGCCACTGACGCGTCAGCTAGCGCATGAGCAAAGTTATAGTTTCACTGACGCGCACTGACGCGCACCGAGTCCCAGCTGACGCGGACCAGACAAATCTTAACGTTTATATAAACTCCCACAGCCGGAGTTTAGAACGCCGCTCAATTAACCCCGATTAGGGTCCCTTCTTGGGGTACTTATAAGTCTACTTACTACCTACTTACTAAGTCCCTCGAGCCTCCAAGTAGCCATGAAGCTTCTGTTTCTTTCTGGATAGAATCAGGAGTGCCAGCACCCTTTTTGGGGCAAGTACCCCGCCAAGTTTCGGGAGGTTCTGAATAGTGCCGGGTACTACCTAGACCCCCAAAAGAGGGTAAAGTCATGGCCCAAAGCCTGTAAAAGGCTACTATTCCACATACTTTTGGTGTCCAGGTAGGAGACCGAACCACCTCAACCCGAACTGCTGAAGTTGATATTCCTGCGTGGGAGGCAGTTGAAAATTGCTTCTCTGGAGGAGCCTCTTCGGACGATTTGTTCTTATATAAGGGAACCCCAAGAGAACAAGGGCAAAGGGGTAATACTAGGTTCCGTTTAAGTCCTTAAGCCCTATAGTACCTTGATAGCACCGTTTAAGGAACCCTTTAGGGGTACTACTGGGAGTCCCCTGTAGCATCCCTTCGTCGGATTCCCATGGCGAAAGCAAGATCCGGCCTGCCCGGCTTCGTTGCTGCAGTAGTTGTAGATCACCTCTGCAGGGTTTGAGGTATAGCGGTTGAGAGCTTGGGGTGTAGGGTTTTTTGGTATAGGATTTATGGTTCAGTTGCTTAGGGGTAGAGTCTAAGATCACTTCATGCTTTTCCCGAATCGTTGCTCCACACGCTTTCGGGGATGAAGCCTTACGAGCTATACCTGCTTGGGGTTCTAACGTCTGTAGAAAACAAACAAGTTGGGGCAATTCGAAGCCCCAGGGCGGACCCTTAGCATGGGTTGGAAACCAATGGATTTTACCTAATTACAGACTCCGTTGTGGCTCCGTTTCCAATATAACTCAGTCCTGTACTCTGACTGCTACCAATAAATGCCCGGTTAGGCAAAACCACGCGAGTCTATATAGCCGCGGCTTAAGGGATGGGTCTGCTCCACTTGGTATCCAGCTCTCTGCTTCGGCTATGGTGCAGCAGGTAAGTTCGGCTAGAAGGCATGCAACCAACAGCCTTTTGGATGCGATTCGGAAAGCCTAAGGGCCCATGTCGACGAAAAGCCTGAGAAGCTGAAATGAATGGACACTGCAAGACTCATTGCAGTAGAAGCCAGAAAGTTGAAACATCATTACCTTCATACCCTTAAGGTAAAGTATAGGAAATCCCAGCACTAACTATAAACTCTGGTCCTACTCCAAAACCCCCTCAAACCCAAACCCCAAACCAGCATCCAGCGGCCGCAAATCCGTCAAACCCTACCCTAGACAACCACCCGCCGGCCAAGGGGCCATTGCAGCTTCTGCCGCACGCAGCCCGTCCTCGTACTTTCCTTCATGGAAAACCAAGCACGGGCACTGGCGCGAGGACGATATGTGATATATCATGTACATACATGCATATGGTACAGTGTCTGTACATGGACAAGGACACATACATACATACATACATACATACATACATACATACATATAATATATACATATCTTTATGTGCGCACGCATGTGTTACATCAACTAGCTAGAACAAAAGGCATAGATGCACTCACATAAATCTACACTGACGAATACCATAGGGGCCTCAATATTATAGCCTTACATCAGCCCTTCATTATAGTAGCCCTTGTAGACCCCCTTAAAGGAACCCTGCTCTAACTACTAAGCCCCATACTCCTAACGTTCTAGAACCCGTATAGACGCCCTACAGATCCCTTTAAGAAGGAACGGTTTAAAGGAACCCAATTCTAGTTATTAAGGCCCCTAATATAAGACCCTTTTATTCTAGATCCCTTAATGACCCCTTTAGAGGAGCCCTATTCTAGAACCCTTATAGACCCCCAACAGATCCCTTTAAGAAGGAACCATGAACCTCCAAGTAATCAAACCCTAAACCCTGAAGCCTAAACCCTAATGAACCCTAAACCCCTTATAGACCCCTTTAAAGGGGCCCTATTCTAGTTATCAAAGCCCCCCATTTAAAACCTCTTATTATAGATCCCTTAAAGACCCCCTTTAAGGGAACCCTATAGTAGCCCATATTATCTTAAAACCGTTAAAGGAACTCTATTATTTTAGATCCCTTATAGACCCCTTTCAAGGAACTCTATAGTAGCCCTTATCGACCCCTTTAAAGGAGGTTTATAGCAGCATTTATCGACCCCTTTAAAAGAGCCCTGTAGTAGCCCTTATAGGAACCTTTAAAGGAGCTTTATAGCAGCCCTTATAGGCCCCTTTAAAGGAGCCCTGGAGTCGCCCTTAAAGGCCCCTTTAAAGGAGCCCTGGAGTCGCCCTTAAAGGCCCCTTTAAAGGAGCCCTGGAGTCGCCCTTAAAGGCCCCTTTAAAGGAGCCCTATTCCCCCCCCTCTTCACTGCAGGGCTCCCAAAGCTGCTCGCGCTTCGAGCACCGCGCGCCAGGAGTCGGCCTCGCCCTTGGCATCTTCTGCCTTGGAGTACCTGGGGACTTTTTTGGGGGATTCCTTTTTGGGGATCCTCTGAGGTTTAGGGTCTGGGATTTTTTGGGGATCCCTTACGGGATCCTTTGAGGTTTAGGGTTTGAGGTTTAGTTTGAAGGGTGTAAAGCCTTATAGGGTTAGGGGTTTGGAATACCTGGGGTCTTAGGGATCCCTTAAAGGATCGGATCCTTTAAGGTTTAGGCTTCGGGGTATGAGGGTTCAGGGTTTCGGGGTTTAAGGGTTTGGTGGTTTGGTGCCTTGGAATAACTCAGGTTTTAAGATTTGTGTGTTGGGAATTGGGGTTTAAAGGGCTTGGGGTTTCCTGTAGATTCAGGGATTACCTGGAGGGTCGGAGGGACTTAGCAACTAGTTGTTTGATGGGCTTATGAGTACCGCAACCCCAATGAGGGTCCCTTTCAATGGTACTTATATGTCTACTTACTATACTTACTAAGTCCCCGGCCCTCCAAGTAGGTGTATGGATTAGGATGTCTTCTGGGAAGGCTCTATGCTTCAAATCTTTTTGTGTTGCTGACTCGGTGGTGGGGCTGCTGTTGGGGGCTTGTGATTGATTCTTTGACACACACACACACACATATATCTATATATATATATGTATACATATACATATTGTAATTATATATATATATACACACCCACACACCCAAAATGCACATACACCTGGAAGTGTATTGAAGTAGGGGCTTGGGTTAAGCTGTCATTTTGCTTATGTGTGGACGCTGAGATTGGTTGAGTTGAATGTGTTCGTCGATTTATCGACTGCGGAACCTTGCAAAGCTCTGAGCATTCCTGAAACCCTACTTGAAGGTTCAGGGTTTGAGGTAAGGTTACCATACAGTAGAAGCAAGAAAGTTGGAATATGATTATCGAAACCCCTTTAAGGTAAATTATAGGGGATCCTACCATTAATCCATATTCCAACTTTCTGGAGTTCCCTGTAATCATGTTTACTGGTAGGGGCTTAGGGGTTTAGGGGGGTTTTAACGGTTTTGGGGTTTTGGGTTGGCTTGATAAGTCATCAATTACAAGCATCTTTCCTCGCTCGAACCCTTTTGATCAGTCCCGGATCCCCTGACAAACCTTGGGCAAAGTGGCCAACCAATGGCCTGCAAAGCAGCGTTGAGCGAAGCCTCACAGAGCTAACTCATGTCCGAAACCGCCACAGCTATCTTATAGATCCCTTAAAGGGACCCTAGGTATCGCCAAAATTAAAGGCGTCCCTAAACCCTAAGCATCCTGAAACAGAAACTCTCAACACCCCTGAAGGCCGAACCCCTAGACCCTCAACCCTGCACCCTGCTGAAACTTTAGAACTGTTTGACGGCAGGGCTCGGAGCAGCAGTGTTTGCAGGGTTTCATCCTATTTCGGCTTTCCATTTAACAAGAAATGCGAGGCTTTGAAGGACCATGCCTTTTACAAGCACTTTAACCGGGGCTGTATATACTCTACTCGGTGATCTCTGCTTGCGGTGGCACTGTCAAGAAGCTGAAACTAGGAGGGACGTTTAAAGACTTTGAAAACTTTTACTAGGTAAGATCCTCTTAAGCCCAATAAGAGCAAATACAAAATGTCCCAAAGCCCTACCTAGTGAAAAGCTCAAGTCTAAACCCTGAACTCCCGAAACCAGTTCGGGGTTGAGGGTTGGGATGTTACATAAGGTCTTGAGAACTGAATTGGAGTCTTGGTGTATATTTCAAGTATATCATAGTTATTGGTGGGGACCCCAATAGCTGAATTGGAGTCTCGGTGTATATTATTCTACTGTAACAACTATTACTAGGAACCCCCAAAAATGACGTTGACAATTCTGTAGGCCCCTGTATTGCGTCGGCTGGCGCCGGGTGACTGCTTCACTCGAGAATATCTTCACAGTCAACGGAGGATCACATAAAACCTTAAATCCCCAAAACCCCAAAAAATCGAATCCTCAATGTCATGGGATCTCGAGCAACCCAGGAATGAAAACGGCTCCCTTTTTGGATATTGGGTACTTTTATAAGGAACCTAAGACCACCTAAACAGGGAGAAGGGTCCACTTGGAACCCTACCATTTTAGACTTGTGGACAAGCGCCTGTTAGTAACGGTTTGGAGCGATCGAATTTGCCTGCATCGGTTTAGGGCAGCAAGCTAAGGCGTTACAGCTTTCAGGCCTTAGGCTCTTCTGTATGTAATGGTCCATACTTGGAGGGTCGGGGGACTTAGTAACCGGCTATTTTAGGGACTTATAAATACCATAACCCCAATTAGGGTCCCTTTTAGGGTACTTATAAGTCTACTTACTACCTACTTACTAAGTCCCCCGACCCTCCAAGTACTCTAAACTCCACAAGCTAAATCCAAAACCCCAAAACCCTTAACATCCAGACCATGAGCCCTTTAAACTACCATAACCCAGCTGTTTGTAAGCTCTGCT
This sequence comes from Symbiodinium sp. CCMP2592, assembly GCA_905221615.1. Taxonomy (NCBI): domain Eukaryota; class Dinophyceae; order Suessiales; family Symbiodiniaceae; genus Symbiodinium; species Symbiodinium sp. CCMP2592. The sequence goes on from CAJNDT010004524.1 coordinate 300,912, forward strand.
AATAAGCCCCACGATGGAGCCCGCGAAAAAAGTAGGTTTTGGTAGCTCAAGGGATATCCCCACATCCCAAACCCTATAAACCCTACACCCCGAAACCCTGAACCCAGCCCCAAACCCTGCAAACCCTATGCACCCTACACCCTGAACACAAACCTGCGGACCCGGCCTGCTGCGATGCGGAGCTGCCTTGGGATAGGTTCGCCTGTGTGGAGCGGAATCCGATGTCATGGGTTTGAGGGTTCAGGGTTCCTTAACCTACCAAAACCTAGGGTCCCTATAAATTCCATATTCGGGTTCATAATAAGAACCTACAAAAAGGTAGGGTTTGGTAGGTTAAGGTTAGGATTGGTCCTTAATAGGGCCTAGGCTTAGGCTTTAGAGGGTTAGGATTAGGCCTCAGGGCCTAGGATTATGGTTTAGGGGTTTACGATTTAGGGCTTAGGGGTGGTTCTTCTGATGTCATGCCTGCTACAGTCGGCATACCACTAATTCCGGCGGAACCATTGGGCTTGATTGGAAGATGACAAGAGGCAACCCAATAAGCTAATAAGCTTAAAAGGGTTCAGGGCGCAGGATTCTTTAGGGCTTATGCTTCAGGGGTTTAGGGGATTAGGATTGAGGGGTTAGAGTTTAGGGACTGGGGTTTAGTTTAGGGTTTGCAAATAAGGGTTTGGAGTTAAGCATATAGGGTTTGGAGTTTACTGTTCACGGTTCAGGACTGTCGCTTCGGGGTTTTGGGTGTAGCTTGGAGCTCCAAAAACAAAAAATGCTCAGAATGCGAATTAAACCCTAAACCCTAACGGCCCCAAAACCTCAAACCACCTGAAACAAAAACCGAACACCCGAATCTAAAATCCTACACACCAAATTCTGCACCCCCGAAACCCCAGAACCACAAAACCGGAAAGGGGCCTTGAATCTAAATCCTAAAAACCCCTGAACCCTTACCGCGAGGACTGGAGGCCTTGGCCACAAGAAGCAGGAGCTCCCCTGCGCCCCGCTCATCCTGGCTTCTTGCTAAGGGATGCAATTGAAAGTTAATTACCGTATGGATGGTTGTCAAAATTATGGTCCTCTCTGGGTCCCTAATATGATACGGCACCTATTATTTAGGGTACCCAAAAAACCATAGTTTTGTCAACCACCCATATAAACTCGGGATCTATCGTAAATAGCATGGTTTCCTTATTACGGTACCCTATAAACCCTAAACCCGATAAGTGTTGATAACTTGAATCAAACTCCTTAACCTTAGAGGATGAGTACCCTAGCCCAAAAAAGGTTAACCTTTCGGGTTATAGTCGGAATATGTGAGCCCCAAAAGGTTAAAGGTTACCTACTCAGCCCCTACCTTAAGCCGGAATAACCTACCTTTTTAAGGACTTATATGAGGAAATCATAATAAGGAACCCTAAAAAGGTAGGTTATTCCGGCTTAAGGTAAGTAACAAGATCCCAACATCCCGCTCTTCGACCGAATCCTTGAGGGGGGGTTCTAGATTCTCGGCATTGAACTTGGGGCTTTGGGGGCTCTTTCGGGTTCTTGTGGCGGGACGGGTTCGTGTTATAAGCTTCTTGTTTCGGGTTTTGGCGAGCTTTTGGGGGTGCTTCGTGGTGTGTTTCGCAAGGCTTGGGGCTCAGGGATTTGGAAGGCTCCCAGGGCACCCAATACGCCTCAATTAAAGCATATACCTAAAACCAGAACATTAAGGTCCCTACAGTTGCAGGTATAGTCCTTAATCAACGGGTATTGGGCTCTCTAGTCGTTTACGTGCTATACTGCCCGCCTGTGTAGCAAGGCCCAGCAGGATCTTTTCTGCCTGGCTGCTGATTTAGGGCTTAGGCTTTAAGGCTAAGGTTTTAGGCTTAGGGTTTAAGGCTAAGGTCTTGGACCATTGGAGTTGAAGGCTCAGGTTTTAGAGTTTTAGTTCAGGATTTTAGAGCCGCGGGGTTTGAGCGGTTGAAGTTCCTTCACAAACCCTACACGGCCTTCTACCAGCCATAAACGCTACTCCCCCATGCCCTAGAAACAATGTCTTCACAGAGAGCCCCAAACCCTACAACCTAAGCCTGAAACCCGAAGAACCCTAAACCCTTAACCCTTAAACCCTAAACCCTTAAACCGTACCCTAAACCCCTAAACCTCTGAACCCCAAAACCTCAACGCCGTAAGCCTGAAGCCCTAAACCCTCAACCCCGAAGCCCTCATGGCAAGAATGGCTTGGGAAGCTCTGTGATCCGTACTAACTTAGTAACCCCGAAGGGTTCCATCAATGGTTCCTTAAAGTTCTCCATAGCGGGTTTAAGGCTTAAAGGATCTGGGACTTAGCAAACTATAGAGTTTGAAGGAGGGTTCTGCAGACAAATCCTTCTAATCTTGCTTACAGTCCCATGACCCCCGAGTATATAATCAGACCTTTGACCTTCGGACATCGTATAATCGAAGAGGCCTGAAGCTAGTCGTCAAAAATGGCAGTGAGGACGAAGGAATGCTAATATGCACGGAGTTGTAGAGATTGTTCCGAAACCCAAACAGGACGAACGCTCAGAGCTCCTGCACACAGACATCTTGTGCTCAAGAGTATGTCCGGCATCATGTCTCTTGGAGGTGCACCTCAACCGTAGATAGCCAAACTACGTTTGGGACACGGCGACCTCAAAAGAACCCCAAAATGTTGAAAACCTTGTGTGTTGGGCCACTAAGGTATAGATGGGTACTGCGTGCGTGGACCCTTGGCTCCCTGCTTCAATGACCGGCCTAAAGAAAGCTCAACCTTTAAAGGCCAGATCAGAAGATATAGGCCAAAATAAGTTTGAAGTTGCACCATGAGATTGGCCACTAAATCAGGATTCTTAGATCGGAAACCCTCACCTCGTCTGCGACGTTGATCGCATCACGCGGCCTGCCCTGCGCTATCTTCCTGGGTGCATCATTGAGGTCGGTCCCTGTATGTACTTGTTTGATATATACGATCAAGGTTCCGATGTTATGATATTGCCCTGAACCCTAAACTAGTGCTGATGGAAGGCTTCGAGGTTTGAGGGCCTGTCCTTTTAGCTGGCTTTGCCTCTCACTGAGTGGCAGGTTGCTAACAACGACAACCCCGCCGTGCTATACTCCCCGAGGGTCGAGGACAAGGGTAGTGGTGTAGAGTTCAAGGCAGACCCCGCCCCCGCCCCGCCAAACAACAAACAACACTCTAGTGCTTGCTGACTGTTGCAAGGCCCCATCTCGTGATCATCGCAGGGATAACATCTAGGGGGGTTGGCGGGTATCTAGAACAGGGCTTTGCGAGATAGTGTATCAGAGGGTAATTTTATGATCTATCGAACTCTATGTTAATTTCTGCTGTGATGATGTCCTGATGAATGCAGCTGCAGGTGCACAGAGATGCTGGCTTTCAGCATGATGATCTGACCTGGAACGACTACGATCGGGGCTTAGAGGTGCTTCAGGGGTTTAGGCTCTTCGGCTATGGCGTCGATACTGCTTTCTTAGATTCTGCGCCTGCCGTTCCCATGCCAGCAGTCGTTCAAGTCTCCTCTTTGTTGGAGTCATTGCGAAGCCGTCGTGTCCAACCAGGCGGAATGCAACAAATGACTTAGCAACTCTTGTGTTCAAGTCTGGACACCTACGACATACTGTACGTACCATATAGGAACCATAAGGGGATAGTGTTTCCAGTTGTTCCGACCCCTGTACATTCAAGAAGGTGCAACCTGGTCGCAAGCTTCGCTCTTTGCCTGCTTGGCCTTTGCCAGCTCTTCCTGGCTGCTGAAAAAGAAGCACAAAGAACAACCTCTAATACTAGTCCAGTCAAAACTGTGGACAAGTTTAATGATGATTAGTTGGCCTCGGGTTGGGATGCGTTTCTGGGTGCTGAGGCAGCCCCATGGCCAGATATCCTTTCACTTTGGGAGTGCTGCCCAACCGTGTCCGTAGAAGCTTCCTACGATAGGGGCCTTAATAACTAGAACAGGCTTTTGGGGCCCATTATACTACAAGTCTTATAAGGAATCACCCAAACAGCAGTGGTATTTATTTCGGCCCCTATATTACAAGGGTGGGACCATGCAACGAATCCTGACCGTCGTTCATGGCAATACATGGGTGGTTGTCAAAATTAGCGTCCCTTTTTGGGTCCTTATAATAAATACGGCACCCCATCTTTAGGGTACCCAAAAAGGGGCCCTAAATTTGAGAACCACCCACATAGGGACTATAAAGCCCCTCCTCCATGAGCTTGGTCGCATCCTGCAGGCGCTCCTGATGCAAGCAGGGCTGAAGGTCCCGGGTTAAGGGATGCCATGTAGGGGCCCTAAACCCTAAACCCTAAACCCTAAATCCTAAACCCTAAACCCTAAACTAGTAAAAGTGGGTTCAGGGTCTTCCCAAAGGCTCCATGTACCCATATAGCAAGTGATAAGGCCTGAAAAGGGGTCCCTATATTATAGGTACTTTAAGGCCACTATACGGGCACATGGAGCCTTAGGGCTTCAGGCTTTAGGACTTCCGGATTCTGGAGTTTATGGCGAGTTTAGACCCAGACCTTCCAAAATCCCTTAATTAAGGAATATACCTTAAATCATATTAGGGATCCTACTATAATTCAAGGTATATTCCTTAATTAAGGGATTTTGGAAGGTCTGGGGAGTTGGGATCCTTAGTGCGCCTTTGGCTTCCTAGTCGAGGTGGAAACTGGATGTATAGAAGCCCAGGCACACCAAGGAATAGCCTTATATAACCACATTTAGGAGCTTGAAAAAACGGGTTTGGGGTCTACCTTAACCCACCAAACCCTACTTTGTTGTAGGTTCTTAATATAAACCCTAATATGGAACTTATAGGGATCCTACTTTTTTGTAGGTTTTGGTAGGTTAAGGTAGAGATCAAAACCATAACCTCAAACCCTCCGAACCTTCCAGCCTAAGTGCTTGTTCCGCTAGAGTTAGTCGTGGACACTCCTACACCAAGCACTGGTGGATCCAGGTAATCACAGCTAGCCCGAACAGAAAGGCCTGACGACATTGGCTCTAGGGACTACGCTAGTATTCGTATGGACATACTAGGCAATAAGAGGCAAGTGTTCGGTCCTCTATGCACAAGCCGGCACTAAAACATTAGGGGTTACGCTTCAGCGCGAGCTTCGGGTTTGGGGCCATTCGGGTGATATTAATCCCAGGAACGGATTAAAGGCTACTGGCTTGCAAGCCTATCATTGATACAACTACCCAAATACCTTCAGATAACCAGGAAAAGCGCTTGGACCCCTGCGTTCTACAAACACCTATTGCTTTGTGCAACTTTCGGATACCGTCACTTCAAAGACAAAGTGGTGCATGGATCATGCAATCATATGGGTGGTTGTCCAAATTATGCTCCCTTTTGGGGTCCCCAATATAATACGGCACCTAATGTTGAGGGTACCCAGAAAGGGACCCTAATGTTGACAACTACCCATATGGTCTTCTAACCGTGGCGCGCCTGAAGTACCGATGATGAGAAGACTATCTGGGCTTGAAGCCTTGCTACCTAGACCCCCCAACAGTAGGTAAAATAATGGCCCAAAGCCTATAAAGGGCTATTGTTCTACATACTTTTGGGGTCCAGGCACCTGAAGCAGGAGGGCCGCAGCAGCTACTTAAGATTGAATCTTCAGGGGAGGTACGTGTACAATTCTAGGTATAACGTGGCCAGCAAACCAATTCTGACTAAGGTACTCTTACTTGAAGGTTCATGGGTAGTAAAAATAAAGGTACCCTAAGTTGGATTATACTTATAGCTACCCTCCTTAGAACCCCACTTATAACTACCCATGCACCTACAAGTACTACCCATGAACCGCCACCCAAACAAAATGTCAGCCCAACCACCCAAGAAGTCACAGTGTCCAACATGCACACTAGAGGGGCCGAAAGCGGCCTTACGAATTAGAATAGGGTTTTGGGGCCCCTTACTTATGCTATACTGATAAGAAGGGACCCCCCAGAAAATGGTAAAGGTAATTATTCAGGCCCCTATAGTAGGCCTCGAGTAGATATGCTTCGATGATGATCCGCTGGGCGCCGGCGACGCCGACGCTATCGTTCAATCGCGCAAAGAGCTCCTGAACGGGTGCCGGGCTTGCTTGAAGGTTCATGCGTGGTTATAATAGGTTTCCTTTAAGGGCCGCTTTAAGGGGATCTATAGGGATTCTACAAGGGTATAGGGTTTTAGGTTCTCTATAGGGTCAGGAAAGCACATCAGAGAACCCCACGAAGCTCGGGTTATTCGGGATTGGGGTGTGTTTGGGGCTTCTGGTTTTGCCCCTAGCACCAACCCTGTTCCTACAAACCTAAGGAGGTGGCCCCTCTGTGGAAGCACCCAGAGACTCCAATACCCCTTAACCAAGGAATATACCTTAAACCACCTTAAATCATATTAGGGTTCCTGTTACAATTTAAGGTATATTCATTGGAGTCTCTGGGTACTAGCATTCTGCCAGTCGCTATGGCTCTCACACTGCAGAAACGACTTTGAAGGCTTCTATACTAGAAAGCATGACATATTCAAGACCTCCTGAGGATCAGTATTACTACATCTCTATACAAGCCTACAACGCCCGATGAAGACTATCCTATCTCAAAACCTGCTAACAACCCCATATTTTCGAACTGGGACGATGAACCCAGCAACAAAAAGGATGCTGAGAAAGAACGGCGGCCCCTTCTAAAACGCTTTTCAGCGTAAGCTCCCATGACAGCAAGCGCGCTTCACGGAACTTGTCGCAGAGCAACATCCCACAGGTCGTCCACCTGCCCTAAAGCGTAAACCTAGACCCTAGACCCTACACCCGAAATCAAAAATCCTTGTCTGAACCCGTCTCCTTTGCATCATCGGCCACGCTTTCGGCGTCGAAGCTCTTCTCTAACTCCAGCAGCCGCTGAGCCTCTTATGAATCCCCCTGAACCCTAAACCAAAAGGCCCTAAAACCCTAACCTCTGCATGCCTCCCAGCTCCAAAAGCCCAAGCACCAATGAAACCAAACAACGCTCGTTTACGGATTTCGTTTCAGGGTTTAGGGTTTAGGGAGGAGCTAAATAGACTCCAAAGGCATAAACCATCTTAGGCCTTACCCTTAGGCCCCATAGTAGTTCCTGTTTGGGGTTCATACGTAGAATCCTATATTGCAATCCCAACAAGGAACTACTATAGGGCCTATATGGGTAGAATGGCTACACAGATATTGGGCACAACTCTCGTTGAAGGAATATTCCGCGACTAGGGCCTAGGGGGTAAGCCCTTTACATCCTACACTTCAAAACTACACACCATGCCCAACACACCAAATTAGACTCCAAAGCCTAAAGCCTAAACCGGTGCTTCACCTCCCGGAGCTTTGTTTTGGCAACATCCGCGAGACTGATCTGCGTCGGCATGGCACCAAACCCCTAAAGCTTAGATGTGGAGCTTACGTAGTTATAACTGGAGTTGTAAGTCCCCATGGGTTGGAAATTTTGACTATACTTAGCCTACTTATAGATAACTAGCAAGTACTGCCCTGCGAACCCTAAATGTAAGCTCGACTATGGGAGTAAGATGTACTACTGTATACTCCTACAGTCACACATACATTGGTACATAACTACAGACATAAGTAACTAGGTACACACTTAGTTAACTTAGTTATACATGTATACGCATATGTAGTATAAAGCACAAAATTTCAGGAGACTGGTGCTAGGGAAAGTTGTTTTCTCAACGGCTGCGGATGCTAACCTAGGGTTAGGGCTTGGGAGCTCGGATTCTGGCGGCCGAAGTCTGGTGTTTGCTTGAGTTTCAGTACAGGCTTCTTGGGGCTAACTGAAAAAATAATAGGGGCTGAACTTTGTCAGTGCAAGCCCCTGTGGGCCAGAGAAAAGCCCAAACGGCGACCGCGGTCCGCGCCAGTGATGAGGCACGTCCTACAGCTTGCACCGCAATCCCCCGCAACACTGAACCATGAACCCCTGAGTTCTGAATTAACTTACAGACATGTATGTATATCTATATTATATATATATATATATATATATATATGTATACTTTTTCCTCTACCCTCATGCCTAAGTTGATTCTACACCAGCAAGACTTTGCACAAACCTTGGGCAGGGCTCTTAGAAGAGTCGGGCTCCAAATAAGCAAGAACACAACATTCCACCGCTTGGGGTTTGGGGCTAATTACGGGTTTAGGGTTCAGAACCATCTGCTAAGGATCACCTGCTACCAGAGACATTCACGCATAGCTGGCTATATCTGCGGCTCAGACACTTGTGGCGCAATGCAGACATGCGCGCTAAGCCGCGACAGTACTATCAAGATAAGGTTATCAAGATAATGAGCAGAAAAGGAAGGCAACAAACAACATCGTAATGATACACTTATAAGCCTAAACCCTATACTGGCCCTAAACCTGAACCCTAAACCCGTCATCAGATTCAGTAGCAGTAGCAGACTTAAAATGGAACTCCCAGAGCCCTGGAATATTGAAGCTCTACGGTTGATGATATAAACCCTGCATTACCCATAATAAGGAATACACCACCTTAAGGTAATGCAGGATTTCTATCATCAGCAGTATGACAATGACTTTTTGGACACCCAATCACCGACATAGACCCAAGATCCCTGAGGGTTTATGGTGAACCCCAGAAAGTCGGAACATGGCTTTAGGAGGATTAGCGCCAGGATCCCCTTATGCTTTACCTTAGGGGCATGGGGATAATGATGTTCCAACTTTCTGGGTTCTACTGTAGGGTTTACGGTTTAGGCTTAGGGTTTAGTCAAAGTGATGAAATACGTCAACATGTGCAGTTGTATGAGAAGGGGCTTGTCAAGTGCTATGCTCCGGAATGCGTTTGGGCCCTGTAGGGAAGGCTACGGGGAAAGCCCTTGAGTCGTGTAAAGAAGTCCTGCATATTACGATAGGTCGAGGCCATTCGAGCAGGCATGTACTGAAGTAGCTTAGCATGATAGATCAACTTTTGTACACCCTCAGATCTCATGCCAAGCTTTCGAGACAAGCAGCTTGCGACGTTGTTGTTTGCGCGAAAAACAGTTAGCATTGCGAAGTCGGGGTAGCCATGGATGGTCCTTTGACATCAGCGGCTGTAAAACCTGACTTTCAGGTTATGAGTGCCCAATCTGCAGATGATGGTGCAAGGGCTCCGTTGAGCAACGGTGTTGCCGCTGGGACTTCCTATGGAACGGAAGTGGAGGCGGAAACCGCAGCCCGAGGCTCGGGTCCAGTGCAACCCACTGGATCGGAGATAGGGCAAGAGGCCGGTCGTGGGGGAGGAAACGAAGGCGGGGACGCACTCGGTGCGCAGACCTTGCCGGCAGCTTCTACTACGTCGGCATCCGGAGTCATGAGAGAAGGGAGGCGTGCGGATGCATCTGCTGCGGACTTCGTTGAGCAGGGACCAGAGACTCGTGCAGACACTACTGGCCAAGCTGGTACAAGCAGAGGTGGGTCAGCTGTTCAAGGAGCTGATGTGCAGAGCGGAGCGTCTCTTCCGGAGTGGAGCGATGGTGTAGGAGCGAGGGATTTTCATACTCCAAGATCGTCAAGGTCGTTTGGTCCTGGAGTGAGCTTTTCTCGCCCTGGAATTCAGGGGCAGTTGCCTGGATGGGTTACCAAGATAGGCGAGTTCTTCAAGGCACCCGCCGTACAGTGGTTGCCAAGCCCGATGCCTTCTCCGCCGAGACCTAGGCTGCTGTATATGGGTGCAGTTGATCGTTCTGGGGATGGTTCTGGCGTTCCTCATGAGGCTACGACTGGAAATCTTCAGGAGAGTGGGTTCAGGGTGTATGGTCGTTCGGTTCCCCCTACCCAACAAACCCCAAGCAGCAGCAGCATACCGGCAGAAGCAATACAAGCTGAAGTACAACGACAGCTAGGCGGCCTCCTTGAACGACTTCAGGTTGCAGAAGGGGAAAATCTCCGCCTACAGGAACAGCTTGAAAGGGCACACCAGGAGGCCCAAGATCGGCGAGTTCGTGAAGTCGCTGAGGCCGAAGAAGCTTTAAGAGGGCATCCCAGTGATCCTCCTCTCGTTGGGAGGTCTGATAGCGTACCTCATCGTGATCCTGAAGACCGTCCAGAGCCTCGCCCAGATCCCTGGCGTGATCCGTTAGGTGCATTGTGGGAAGAACTCCAATCTCGGAGGTCGGGGCCTACAGCTACGGAAGCTCGGACGCATAGGGTGGATCAGCCTACTGCAGTGAACGATGTGAAGAATGTGGGTGAGGGTTCGAATGCCGCCATCCTAGAAGCTCTGACTAGGAACCTCACCAGCTTGCAGGAGCTCCAGGTGAAGTCGATGAAGCGGGAGTTGGATGGAGAGGAATCTCCAGAGCAGGTGAAGACGAGTACGGTGAGTTTGCCGCTTCTACCTGGACCTGAGGTGGCGAATGCAGGTATGGTTCTTCAGGACTGGATGGCCCAGGTTGCTGTGCCAATGCAAGATCTGTCTATGTCCTCAGGTGCGTGGTGGACCGGTGTAGTTGCTCTGGTTCGGGATGCGTACTCTAAGTGGTTGGCGGCTACACCTTTGGAAAGGTTACAGTTGGAGCCAAGCGGGCATGAGACCTGGACCAGTGCCAAGTGGACCCGCGTGAACTCGAGGGCCTGTTCGTTGATTTTACAGAGCATCGTTGAAACAGTGAGATTGGATCTTGTTGCTCGACGTGCTGTTCAAAGTGCCCCGTTGATATTGTTCAGGCTCCACACGTGCTACCAACCGGGAGGCGCGTCTGAGCGCTCAGCTGTGCTGGGGAACTTGCAAAACCCAGTGCAGCCATCGTCACTGGAGGAAGCTTTGATCTGGCTAAGGTCATGGCCGAGGTGGGTTCAACGGTGCAAGGACCTTAACATGATCATCCCGGATGGCACGATCTTGGCCAAGGCGCTTACGTCCACTACGATGAAGTACATGATGGAGAATCCGGATACCCACTTCCGGACGCAGCTCCTGAGGTCTAGTCTCAGGATTGATGGACAGCCAGCCTTTGCGGATGTTGTCAAGTATCATCAGCACCTTCAAGCAGAAGTGGAGTCAATGTTGGCCTCAAGGACGGTGGTGCAGGTGGCTACTCCTACGATCAAGGCTCTGGGGACGGGTTCGGGATCGCCTACAACCTCAACGACCCCTACTACCAAGCCGCCTTGCAAATATTTCCTGAAGCCCAACGGCTGCCGGCGTGGCCAACGCTGTCCGTATCCTCATGACCTCAGTGGGTTGAGTAAGTTGGAGAGATCCCGAAAGTGCCTTACCTGTGGAAGCGAAGAGCACAGACAGAGAGATTGCCCAACAAAGACAGCTAAGCCAAGTACGAGGACGCCAACGGGCCAACAGAACCACCAAGGAGGAGCACCATCGCCTACTACCTCGTCCCCCACTGGAGCGCCTAAGGTTCACTCTGTGGAGCCGGAGGGAGAGAGTTCGCCTTCTTCAGCCACTCAGGTGATCACTGGGGAGCCGGTGTGGACGCTGGAGAGTTTGCTCCAGGCTGCAGCCAAGGTCGCGGGCGCACCGCCAGCAGGACCGAAGCCGCCGTCTATGAATGTGTTGGCGCTGAAGAAATCTTCCTCAAGTGATGACGAGCTCTCGATGTTTGCATTGGTTGACTCAGGTGCTACACACGCCCTACGCCGGGCCAACACCCAGGAGGAGTGGAATGACGCAGAGCCGGTGACGGTGAACTTGGCGGGCGGTGAGTCAGTGGGCCTGAGAATGAACACAGCGGGCACAATATTGGTGCCAGTGTCCTCCTTGACTTCGGCGGGGTCTACTACTCCCATAGTGCCACTAGGGGCGTTGGTGAGCCAGCTGGGGTATACCATGATATGGGGAAAGTCGAAGTGCAGGCTTGAAGGCAGAAATGGTGAGCAGATCACCCTACGTGTTCGTGAAGGGTGTCCTGAGGTGACGGAGCATGAAGCGTTGAAGTTGATTTCGCAGCTGGAAGATGCTCGGTTGCAAGAGCTCCGCAACAACACGACGGACACGAGAACAAGGGTGAAAGCGGCTGCTTTGGCAATGGAGAAGACGTGGTTTGATCATCTCCTGACCTATGTGGACAGCGGGCTGGCTTCGGAGGCGATGAAAGCGGTGGAAGGGGCTCCCTTTCTCCAAGAAGTCCCACGGCCATGCAAGGCCGGGCTGTGTGACGCGTTCCCGGAGGCGAATGGGTGGCAAGCACTGAAGGGCCTTGAGCACTTGAACCGGAGAACGAGGAAGAAGTTGTGGTCCTCGAATCAGTGGGTGGTGCACTTGTTCTCGGGAAAGAAGGAGAAGCGTGACCTATATCATCTTGAGGGTCATGGATATGCCGTTTTGGAGCTGGATATCGAGCGTGGGCGATCGCAAGATCTACTGAGGTCTTCTACGTGGCGGGCTCTGGAGTATGGGGCCAGAAAGGGCAAGATCGCGGCAATAGTCGGCGGTCCCCCCCAGGGCACTTTCATGATCTCCAGGCACATTGTGGGTGGACCAGCACCTGTGCGCTCGAACGATTACCCGTTCGGAAACTGGGATGGTCAGTCAGACTCAGATGTTTGGGAAGTCAATCGAGAGACGCAGTTGCTGACCAGGATGATATACTTGCATGCTCTGTCATCTGCGGGAAGGATAAGATCGGGTCCTACTCCGGAGTTTCGTCGTGAAGTGGCATTCTTGTTGGAGCACCCTCGTGATCCCCGCGGCTTTCTGAAGTTCCAAGATCCACTGTATCCTGATGTGGTTAGCTTTTGGAGGACTTCGCTGTGGACGGAGTACGCAATGGAGGCAGGCCTCAGCACTCAATGCTTCGACATGGCGGCACTGGGAAAGGCTTTTCCGAGGCACACAACCATAGGTACCAACCTCGCCCTTCGGCACCTGAATGGCTTGAGGATGCGGTGGCACACAGATGGACCTGCGCCAGAAAGGTCGCCAGCATGCGTGTGGCCTACGGAGTTTATCGAGCATGTGGTGATTGCGTTGAGGGAGTGGGCCAAGGTTCCTAGAATGTTCAAGATGAGTGCAGACCAGTGGCGTGAGCATGTACGACGAGGCCATCTTCCTTTCCGAGCTGATTGTGCTGTGTGTGTACAGGCTGGAGCCACAGGTCGTCGACACTCACGCGTAGAGCACCCTTCAGCCTTTGTTCTCTCAGCCGATCTCTCGGGGCCTGTGAAGGTGGGAGGCGTTGATCCTGATGGCCGGGGAGCTTACCCGAAGCAGTTCAAGTATATCTTCGCGGCCAAGTTGAGGGTTCCTCGGAGCTTCGTGGAGGATGGCCGTGGAGCGTGGGTGGACTATGATCCGGGCGAGCTTGCGGTAGAGGCCTACGAAGAAAAGGACGATGGGCTTGAGAGCGAGATCGGGGAGCGAAGGGTGCCAGGTGAGCGCGGTGAGCGCTCCGATGAAGATGGTGCAGAAGGGGAGCCGGAGCTGAAAGAAGTTCCAAGGCGAGATCATGAGGAGGACTTAGACCTTGCAGGGCCGGAGCTAGTGAACCTCATCTTTGCTTGTGGCCTCAAAGATGACAAGTCGGCCACCGTCCTTGAGGCGATCCAGGATGTGGTGCTCTATTGCAAGGCGCTGAACATCCCGGTGCTTCGCTTTCATACTGATCGGGGCATGGAGTTCCGAGCACGAGCGACCCGCCAGTGGCTAAAGAGCGAGGGCATACGAGTGACCACTTCTGAGGCCGGAGTTCATCAGACTAATGGTGCCGCGGAGTCGACTATTAGGTGGCTTAAGCAGCGGGCAAGGACATTGTTGTTGTCTGCGGGCTTGCCACAACACCTATGGGCATCGGCTATCAGTACGGCGGCTTCAATGCAGCGTGGCGATGTACTGGGATTCGAGCCGAACCTCGCGGCCCCGTACGGCGCCAAAGTGATGGTCCGGAAGCGACAACTGGAAGGTCCAAAGCTCGATGACTTAGCGCCGAAATGGGTCTCGGGAGTCTATGTGGGGTTGTCGGACAGCTTGAGCAAGGGCGACTTGGTGTATGTTAAGGATGATGACGGTGAGCGGTTTATCCACACTCTTCATGTCCGTGCTGGATTACACGATCCCGGACCAGTTGATGGTGACTTTCATTCGGAGTTTCCTGATCCACCGGAGCGCCGAGTTCGAGGGAAGTCAGCGGGATCTGGAGATGTTGTTGGAGTGGCCAAGGCGGAAGTGATCGATGATTCGGTCTTCAAGCAGAGGGCTGAAGCCTTGTTTCAGGACTGGTCCCAGGAGGAGGCGGAATCCTTAGTGAAGGAAGTGGCTCGGGTGCTGCCTGAGGACGAGAAGATCTATGGGATGTTTCGTCATGGAGGGCGGCTGGGAGTTACCAGAGCAGCAGTTGAGAGGCCGTGGTTCGCCAAGCTGTTGGCCAAGCTGTTCAAAGTTCGATCTCCAGATGCAGAGTTTGCGGCCGTGTACGTCTCAGTAAATGCTGAGCGTGAGGTGCACATTGACAAGAACAACGCCATAGGGGCGGTGAACCATATCCTTCCCTTGAGCATGCCAAAAAGGGGCGGCGAGCTGTGGATGGAATTGCGTAATGGTGATGTGGTTTCAGGAAAGGTGATTGAGCTGATTTCCGCAGAAGGGAGAGCCAGATATGGATGTGCTTTTCCGCTTCAAGAAGGCAATGTTTTCACCTTTGACCCGCACCGACGACATGCAGTTCTTCCGTGGAAGGGAGAAAGAATTGCGGTGATAGGATACACGCCAGGACTCCTAGGTTCTCTTCCCAGTCTGGACAAGGAAATGCTATGGGATTGGGGTTTTCCACTCCCGTTGGATGATGGTGACGTTTTGCCGGAGGTGTACATCAATGCATTGTCCGTGTCTTCGGTGAAGCAAGCGTTGTCGGTGTCTTCGGCGAAGCAAGAGAAGCGGGTTGAGGATGAGGTTGTTCCGCTTAGAGAAGGAGGGTGGCAAGAGGTAATTGAGACTTCAGATGGAGAGTACCTCTTCAAGTGTGAGTGGGCGATCGCCAGGCGATCCAGTGCCTCGACGACTTCGGCTTCTGTTATGGCGCTTTCGCAGGCAGGAAGTTCAGCTGATGTCCTCACGGAGCACTGGAACGATTGTGAAATGCAGTTGGTTCTGAGTGAAGAACGGGAAGGAGCGTCTACTGCAGTGGTGCGCCCATCAGTGCCGTCCAGCCCTTTGGTGCGGAAGACCGAGGTTGCCTACACGGATGGTGTTGAGAACATCCTCGAAAACCTTGCTTCGCCCTTGTCTGTGGTCTACACAGTGAACCCGCGGGAAGTAGTTCCAGTGTTCGAGCGATGGACGCCTTCATTGATGAAGGAGGTGGCGTCACTTGAGCATGCGGTTGACAAAGTGATGTCGGATGATCCGGGTGTTCGTGAAGATTTGGCTTCAGGTAGAGCACAGCTTATTCCAATGAAAGTTGTGTACACCGTAAAACCCCCTGATCCACCTGCTGATGGAGGACATCCTGAAGAGAACTTCAAGCGGAAAGCGAGGATTGTGATCTGCGGGAACATGGCATCGCACCAAGCGGGCGAGGTCTACGCCAGCACGGCGCCAGCAGAGATTGTGAGGGCAGCCATAGCCCTAGCAAGGTTCTTTAACTGGAACTTGGGGCTGATCGACATTGTGGCGGCGTTCCTTCAGACTCCGTTTAGCGCACTCGATGGGGCACCTTTGGTTTATGGGGTTCCACCTAAAGTACTTGTTCGTGCCGGCATTTGTCGTCCCGGGGAGCTGTGGAGATTGACACATGCAGTCTATGGTCTTCAAGAAAGCCCAAGACTTTGGGGCTCGTATCGGGACATGAGGTTGGCGCAAGTGCAGTTAGTTGTCGATGGAAAGAGGATCACCCTCTTGCAAGGACGTGTGGAGCCATCATGGTGGTCAATCATGCAAGAGGGCTCTGTGTTGATTGGGATCTTGGTAGTCTATGTCGACGATTTGCTGTTGTGTGCGAGGACCGAGGTCATCAAGGAGCTAGCGGCCGCGATTCAGTTTATGTGGAGGACCAGTCCGTTGCAGCTTGTGTCAGAGGGCGAGATAAGGTTCTTGGGGATCGAGATTTCGCGAACTACACAGGGCTTTGCTTTGTCTCAGAAGTCCTATCTGGAAGAGTTGCTGCGGTTGCACGAGGTTCCTACGAGAAAGCGAGACTTAGTGCCCGTCGGCAAGGAGTCGGTGAGCTTTACAGCTGGCGAAGATGAGGCCCCGCAAGACGAGGCAGAAGTTCGGGCAGCTCAGCAGATTGCGGGTGAGCTCCTTTGGATCAGCCAGAGAACGCGCCCGGATGTGGCGTTTGTGTGCTCAGTGATTGGATCGCTTGCTACCAGGGCTCCACGGAGGGCGCTAGAGATCGGGTTGAAAACGTTGGCGTACCTTCAGAGAACGTCCGAGAGGAGACTGCTGTTTGAGGGAAACTCTCGCTATTTGGCCGGCTTTGTGGATGCGTCGTTTGCCCCAGATGCGAACAGGTCCCATACAGGATGGATCATCCAGCTTGCTGGAAATGTGATTGCATGGCGTTCTTCAAGGCAATCGTGCGTGAGCTTGAGCACGGCCGAAGCAGAGCTTGAGGCAGCCGTGGAAGGTTTGGTTGCCATCCAGGGCATCCAGGCGGTCTTGCAGGACATTGGTGCTGGAGTGTTTGCTATGCAGATGCATTCGGACAGCACTTCGGCCTTGGCAATTGCGCATGGGTCCTGCAGCTGGCGTACCAGACATCTTCGTTTGAAAAGTGCCTGGATCAGTGAGCTCATTGCCAAGAACCTCGTTGAGTTTAATCACTGTCATGGTGAAGTTCAACCTGCAGATATGCTAACAAAGCCTTTGTCTTCGGCACGAATCAAGTCGTTGAGTTGCTTGATTGGACTGCTGGATGAAATGGAGTCGTTGTGTACGGTGTCCTCACTTCAGGAGGAGCCAGAGAGCAGAAGCCAAAGCAGCAGCAGCGGCAGCCCAGCAGCACACGCCCTAAGCCCGATCCCTAAGGTTCTAATTGCTTTGTTGGTGCTGGCGCAAGCGGTATCTGGAGAGCGAGTTCATGAAGACCATGGGGTTGTGGTTTATGGAAGTGGAGTGTCTGTAGACTACGGGCTGGTGACGTGGCTTCTGTTCTGGTGCCTTGTGCTGGTTGGTGTTTTATCCTGGGAAGCTCTGAAGTGGGTTGTGTGGATGATCTATGACAGGGCGGCGCCGGGCTCCACCCAACGGCGATTGAGAAGGCTTCAGAGGTTGCGTGATGCAACGGCAGAGGCTATCCACCGTGAAGTGAGTGCCAGGGTCGGTTCCCGGGCAGAGCAGAGAGCCAGAGATTCTCGCGACAGGCCCAGAGATCAACTACCTGATCCACCGCGGGAGCACAGAGATCCTCACGCTGAAGAGCGCATGAACCTACTTCGGCGACTGGCGCAGGGAGTAAAGGAGACCAAGGAGGTCGCGATTCAGACTACGGCCTTCACACCGGTGCACGGTCCGTCTACGAGGGTTATATTGAGGTATGTACATGAGCCACCGGAAGCTACCTACGTCGTGCCCGACAATGACTGTTTCCATGTTTATGATGACTGCCATGCTTTTAGACACAGAGGTACTCTGCAGAAGGTTGAGCGAAGGAGGCTTTGCCGTTATTGCAGCAATCGTGCCAATGAAGATCCGGACAAAACGCCGGATTACGGGCGGGACCTTGAAAGAGCCCGTGAATACGAGAGGGTATTCAACACCACCCTCACGACGTCTGGACAGAGCTCTCGGATGGCCGAAGCCTAACGGCTAGGCCAAGGAGGAGTGATGAAATACGTCAACATGTGCAGTTGTATGAGAAGGGGCTTGTCAAGTGCTATGCTCCGGAATGCGTTTG
Organism: Symbiodinium sp. CCMP2592; assembly: GCA_905221615.1. Lineage (NCBI taxonomy): Eukaryota > Dinophyceae > Suessiales > Symbiodiniaceae > Symbiodinium > Symbiodinium sp. CCMP2592. Next base: position 318,777 of record CAJNDT010004524.1, read on the forward strand.
GGCCCTGTAGGGAAGGCTACGGGGAAAGCCCTTGAGTCGTGTAAAGAAGTCCTGCATATTACGATAGGTCGAGGCCATTCGAGCAGGCATGTACTGAAGTAGCTTAGCATGATAGATCAACGTTTGTACACCCTCAGATCTCATGCCAAGCTTTCGAGACAAGCAGCTTGCGACGTTGTTGTTTGCGCGAAAAACAGTTAGCATTGCGAAGTCGGGGTAGCCATGGATGGTCCTTTGACATCAGCGGCTGTAAAACCTGACTTTCACAAAGGGTAAAAGGAGGGACCCCTAATAAGGACCCCTAGGTATATACCCATAATAAAGAAACTACATGGACACAGACCTCCTGATGTCGGGGCCTTAATAATTAGAATAGGGTTTTGGGAACTTTTAATACTATCATCATAACAGTGTAGGTAATTATTTTGGCCGTTTAACAATACTTTCACCGAGAACCGTATCGAACCGCCCGCTTCCGTATCGAACCGAACCGAAGCATTTGGGACCGCACCAAACCGAACCGAAGCCCTCCCGTTGTGAGCGAAGATATGCATCAACGCAAGCACGAGACAAACCAGGTGCGATAGCAGGAGGTGGGAAGTGGGAGGCGCGAAAGCGGGAGGTGTGGGTGGGAGGTGGGTGGCACCGAACCCGACCGGACTGACAGGCACATCTTCGAAGGAAGCCGAAGACAACGCCAACCGTACCGAACCGAACCGTGACACCCATGATTATTAATAAGGCCCCTTCTAAACTAACCTGTGCCATGCAAAAACGCTGGGGCGCTCAGAAGGAATAGGCTCTCTCTATCTCTCAGCTACTTATGACGGCCCCATAGCAACCAACAGAGTTCGAGGCATTCCCCGAAGAGGAAGGAGGTCGCGCCGAGGAAGAGGACCTCCGCCAGTGCACGCTCTCTGGACTAGGCTAGGAATTTGGGCTTAGGGTTTGGGGGTTTAGAGTTTGAAACTATAAACCCTAGGATTAGTCTAGGAATTTGGGTTTAGGCTTTAGGGGTTCAGGGTTTGAAACCCTGAACCCAAAAACCTTTGTGGTTTAGGGTTTGGGTTATTTACGGTAATTTAGGGCCTGACTAGGCAGAGTAAGACCGAAGCCAGAGCCTGTGTGGGCAGCAAAACCTCCAAAAACATTCTCTGAGAGGCTGGCGCAGGCACTGTCGAAGATTCCTGCAAGAGAATACCGGATGCATGCCGGAGTTCAGATCGAATTATCTAGGGGGTCGAAAAGTGACTGGCAGCAGCGGGGTTGAACATCGCATAGACAGACAGCGATATTGAGACAGTTTCGCATTTTGCACTATGTGCACATGTTGTCCGTCTGAGGAGCCACAGATGATTACCACAGGTGATCAGCAAGCAAACAGAACCCAAAACCCTAAACTCTCACCGAAATCCTGAACCCGATGCCACTCCGAGCGTTTGAAACTCAGTCTCCGAGCCTCCGCTGTGCCATAGCCGCTCTGGTCGCCTGTGGTGGGATCTTCGGGACTAGAGCTTTGGGGCTTAAGGTGCCTGTAGCTAGGGTTTATAATGCATATGTAAATGTCCAGAGCTTCATAATTCAAGAATCCGTGGGGCGAACTCTCTAGAAGGTTTTAAAAAGCAATGGAAAATGAACCCTGGTTTGAAAACTTGTATTTCTAATGCGTGCTATATGGGAACTGCCTTGAGGGAAGCTCAGAACCCCGACCCGGAGCTTGCTGTGCCTGCTTAGCTTGGGTTTAGGGTTTGGGGGTTTAGGGCCACAATCCTTAAGCCTTAGTGTTGAACGTGTGTTTAACGCCAACCTTTCACAACTTTCACCCCTAAACCCTTCCTCAACCCCATGTTTAAGGAGTCATATATTGAAATCATAAGGAACCCTGAAAAGGTATGTTGTTCAGGGTTAAGGTTAACCCTGAACCCCAAAATCTCTCGGCCTGGAGCGGCCTTTGCCGGTGCTGAAGGCCTCAGACGGGGCGGGTGTCAACTTCGTCGCTATGGTTCATTTAAAGGGGTCTATAAGGGTTCCTTTAAAGGGTTCTATAAGGCTACTATGAGGGCACCATAGGGGCATAGGGTTCCTTTAAAGGGTTCTATAAGGCTACCTACTATAATCATAGGGGCTGAAGGTTCAGGAGTTTTGGGTTCAGGGGCTTAGGGTTTGGGGGATTAGGGTTTGGGGTTAGCATTGAAGGCTAAAGTTTCAACGGTCCCCGAAATCAGCTCGCAATTATGGCTTCAAAAAAACAGGGAAAGTAAACATTTCCCAAATCGGTACCTAGGTTTTGATCTCCGTGCTGTTCTTTAGGGCTTAGGGCCACGTGGTTCTACACACTGCTTCGAAACTGAGCTACGCAAAACCTACGCCCCAAACCGAAACGCTGATCCGCGCGGCGAGTCGATTCATGCCATCGCATGCGGACACGCAGGCAAACGCACACACACACACACACACGAGAATGTATATAAATAGATATAGTAGAGATATAGAAATTGATGTATGTATATGCCTAATTATGTGTGATATATAGATTTATATACACATACCTATACATGTATTCATACATATACATATATATATATATATATGCTCACCCCCCCCCATGACAGACCGTCGTGGGGAAGGGGAAGGGTGGCGTGCGTCCCCAGGCAGGGTCTGTCAACGGATAGGCGACAGACACTTCTCCCAAACTCAATTCCAAAATGTTCTTTTAGATGGTTTGCAATTTTTGGAAATTTCTTCACACGCATGCAGCGCTCCTAGTCCCAATCTTAATCTCAATTCTGCTCTTCGTACCACTATTACTGTTTGTAGATCTTAATTCTTGTATCAGTGTTAGCATTAGTATTAGTTTTGTGGTAGTATTGATATTAGGATGTTTAGTATGAGTAATAGTATTCGAATTAGTATTACTCTTAGTATTAGCATTAAGTATGTGTCTTGATGTTAATAGTAGTAGTCGTCGTACTAGCAATAGTTGTCGCACAGCAGTAGTAGTGGTAGCATTAGTATTGGTATTTGTATTAGTATTAGAATGAGTATTAGTATTAGTATTAGTGACTAGTATGAGTATCAGTATTAGTTTTAGTATTAAGTATGTGTACTAGTAGTAGTAGTAGTAGTAGTAGTAGTAGTCGTAGTAGTAGCAGTAGTAGTAGCAGCAGTAGTGGTGACATTAGTATTGGTATGAGTATGAGTATTAGAATTAGTAGCTAGTATTAGTACTAGTATTAGTGTTAGGATTAATATGTATTGTTCTTGGTTCTATTCTTAGTACTGCTGTCATTGTTTGTAGTAGTCCTAATCCTGGTATCAGTGTTCATATGAGTAATAGTTTTGTGGTAGTATTGATATTAGGATGGGTATTGCTTTAGTACTAGTATTGGTATTGGTATTTAGTATTAGTATTAGCATCAGTATTAGTATTAGTATTGAACAAAAGTATACATATCAATAATAGTAAATATGAACTCGTGATTATGTTCGTGCTGGTGTTAGTGCCAGTGTCGATGTCAATGTCAGTGATAGTACTCGTGTTAGTATTAGTATCAGTCTGAATGCTGGTTTTAGTATCTGTTTATTATTCACAGAAGTGCTGGTATTAGTATCAGTTATAGAAATAGTTTTGATATGTGAATATACTGATTGATTCGTACATTTTGAGCTTAATATAATAATACAGTAATGTATTCGAACAATAGTATATTTGCAGAGTTGAAGATTGCGCGAATATATTAGTACGTTGGTGCATGAGTACATTAGTATATTGGTGTATCATGATATTCGTATGTTAACGTAGTAGTATATTAGTATATTATTATAGTGGTCTATTACTACATTTACTATATTCGTATTTTCCCTAATAGCTTATAGGTATATCAATATGTTGGCATAATGGCATGTGAACATGTCAGTGTACTTGCCTTTTACAGTATTCGTATATTAGTACACTAGCATATTTAGTGATAATTAGTGTTGATGCCAGTGCCATTGTCGATGTAAGTTTCAATCAGTCTTAATGATGAATTTAACATCAGTGTAATATTCGCGGACGTGCTAGTATGCGTATCAATACTATAATTAGTTTTGATATATTAGTATACTGATAGATTATATAAACAGCTTAGTATACCAACACATTATAATGTATTCGAACAGTAATATGTTTGTATACCTGTATGTTTGTATGCTCTTAGTATATTAATGCATGCGTACGTTCGTGCATGAGTACATTAGTACATTGGTGTGCTATTATCTTCGATTCTTAACATATTAGTGTATGAGTATCCTGGTATGCTACTTCACTTATCATATTCGTAGATTATCTAACAACTTTTTTGGTATATCCATATGTTAGTATACCATTGCCATGTGTCAGTGTACTTGCGTATTACAGTGTTCGTGTCTTAGCAAGTTAGCATATCAATACAGTATAATCAGACGTTAACAAGTAGTATATTGTCACGTTGGAAACTGGGTATATGACAAATTAAATACGAATATACTACGTTAGTACACGAATGCATGATATATTTGCTTTTCAGATAGTGGTATGTATATCTGCGGACATTAATATACGCAGGTGTCTGTTAGTATTGGCATTAATATCAATATGAATATGACTATTGGTAGGCGTAGGAGTATTAATGTTAATAATAGAATTAGTAATGTGCATATTCGAAATGAAAGCATTAATATACATGTCAACGTTAGTGTTAAAAGCACTACACAGTAATCTTACTTGAGTCATATATAGAGCAGATTCCAGCATTTCCAAAATTTCCAAAATTCTCTCCCCTAACTTTCCGGATTTCCAAAATTTCCAAAATTTCCAAAATTTCCAAAATTTCTAAAATTTCAAAATTTCCAAAATTTCCAAAATTTCCAAAATTTCCAAAATTTCCAAACTTTCCAAAATTTCCAAAAAGTCCGCCCTTATGTTTTGGAAAAATCCTGTCGACTAGGTCGGGAAATTTTGGAAATTTTGGAAATTTTGGAAATTTTGGAAATTTTAGAAATTTTGGAAATTTTGGAAATTTTGGAAATCTGGAAAGTTAGGGGAGAGAATTTTGGAAATTTTGGAAATTTTGGAAATGCTGGAATCTGCTCTATATATGACTCAAGTAAGATTACTGTGTAGTGCTTACTATGTAGTGTGTCAGCACAACCCTCATCCATACACGTGTGCTCTGTAATTCCTTTCTTGGTAGGACACCCGCGCGCCTTATCGTGCTGCTTTCTGGTCTCAGTCTTTTGGTGGTTCCAGGGATACGTTCGGAGGGCTCAAACTCGATACTCCGGAAAAAGCACGAACACGCCGGTGGGAGCGATGTTTTAAAGGGGATGGTCTGTCATGTGGGGGGGGGTGACCATATATGGACACGCAGGCAAACACACACACACACACACACGAGAATGTATATAAATAGATATAGTAGAGATATAGAAATTGATGTATGTATATGCCTAAATATGTGTGATATATAGATTTATATACACATACCTATACATGTATTCATACATATACATATATATATATATATATATATACACACATACACACAAGCACATGTAAGCAAACTCACAGCACACTCAGCACACCAAACACCCGCACCCTAAACCAGAAACCTAAAACCGTAAACCCCAAACACCAGAAAAAAAACCAAAAAACAACTCAACCACTTCAACCCGAACCCTGAAACCTGAAGCCCCTAAACCCTAAACCCTAAACCCTAAGAAACCTGAAGCAAACAGGTTCTCGAAACGTTGGCACCATGTCTTGGCACCCGCACTGGGAGGCCTGCAGAAGGATCAAGACTCGAAAGTTCTACCTGAACCCTCGAAAACCTACATTTTGGAAGTTCATTACTGGAAGTTCACCACGTCGGCACCGAAAAGATGGGGTTTTGAGTTTAAGGTAGTGTCCAAGTGCAAATTTGCAGGTGTATGACTTCGCCAAGATTTAGGGCATAAGTTTGCTTCGTGTAGTTGGCTCTAGGGTTGAGGGTTTTCCGGTTTCAGGCTCTGTGTTTGGTTAGGCTTTGGTTTATACAGGGTTTTCAGGATCTGTGGCTATTTTAGGTTATGTATTAGGGTATGCGCCCTTGATACTCTAAGTGGCTTTGCCAAATTTGAGCTACCAGTATGGAATAATACAGTAAGCCCCATAAAGGTGGAAACCGGATAAAGACCAAATTGTGCCGGGATTCCCCATGCATTACTCTTGAGGATTGAGGCTATGGGGTTTCCAACTGTTGGGCTTCTACTGTAAGGGGTCTCGGCTCTGAGCGGATTTAGGGGTTGGTGCTCAGGGGTTCGGGTTGATGCTTGATTGCTTAGCTTAGACCCGTAGACTTTCCCTAAGGGTCCAAGTAGTCCTTATTCCATGGATCTTGATACCCAAAAAAGCACTAAAGTACTATAATAGGGAGCACTTGGGCCCTCTGGGTTGGTGTTCTGCGGCTCAAACATATGAGCTGCCAAAACGAAATGTTGTACTACCCCTTGAGCATTCCTGGCATTGAACTTACAGCACCATGCTCTTGCAATGACCCAAGACCGTACGTACATACGAAACCCTAAACCGTAAACCCCTAAACCTCGAACCCTAAACTAAACCCCCATCACATGGAGAGAACATGTGCCGCATCGTCTGAGGCAGATGTGAACGCGGGGAAAGGCTACGTGCAGCTCAAGCGGTCATACAGGGCTTCGGCTTGGTAGCCAGGCAACCTCTGGGAGTTTCCGAACATAGGGGACCCTAATATGGTACCCTAAATAGTAGGATCCTTATTATAAGGACCCCAGAATAAGGTACCCCTAATTTTCGGACATCCCCATATGGACGGACATAAAGGTTGAGCAAATGCGGCTCGTACATACATGTCTTCCAACAACACCTCAGCAAAGCACATGTGAGGCTCTTCTGTATATAAAGCGCCTATCAAAGCGGTTTGAGCTACCATTACAACATCCCAAAAGCACAGAAAGTGATGCCAGCCCTCCTCCACTTAGGTCTTGGGATGACATGAGTCTTCCGGGAAAAGTCTGAGCTACAGGGAGTGCTCTTGAGGCCTTCATGACCCCGACATCCAGGAGCGGTGACGTCAAACTATCTTCCGACACTTTACCGAAGCGTGCTTTCTAATTGATACAAATTACAAAAACGAAATCACATTCGCAGAGTGTAAAGCCAGAAGTTCGAGGCAAAAGACTTCTGACAGTCGTGACTCGTGCTCCTCCCTGCAAACTGACACGCAATATGAAGTCAAGGCACCAGAAAAACACATAAGCATAAGCATTATATGGGGATATCCCTACCTTACTGGGCTTCGTTATAAGGGGGTTTATATGGGATATCCCTATCCTAATTGTTGCTTATGTGATTTTTCGGGGCCCTAATGAACTCAAGGCACCGTGTCGTAGTACGAGCGAGCTGCCCCAGCTGCTGGCTCCTCGAGAAAAGAACAAGCTGGGTCTTGGGGGTGGGGAGCTTTAGCCAAGAGCACTCTATTTATTATGAGTTACAGGAACCCAGCGTCGATTTTGAAAGGACGCGGAGGAGTTCCAGGTTTACGGCTTGGGGTGTAGAGTTGTTGTGGGGTTGTGTGCAAAGGTTATGGCGCGTTGGCGTTGTGCATCTCGGAGTGTAGGGTTTCGGGGTTGAGGTTTTTGAGTCTTGATGTTTTGTCTAAAAGACGTGCTTCGAGCTCTGTGAAAACCACAATAGTCAGCAATGCGTACTATTCCTTCGGCTCCTTAATATGATTTCTCTACAATCTGACCCCCAAACCCTACTTGGAGGGTCGGGGGACTTAGTAACTGGTTATTTTACGGAGTTATAAGTACCATAACCCCAATTAGGGTCCCTTTTAGGGTACTTAAATGGTCTACTTACTACCTACTTACTAAGTCCCCCGACCCTCCTAGTAAGCCGGATTGTGGCAGTTTTGACGGAGCGGAGTCGGAATCGAGCCCACAGGAACTCGAGAGCTCCGAGGGCTTTCCAAAACTCGGCTTTGCATGCCGGGGTCGCTCTCAAAGCCATGATCCACAGGGTTGAGGGTTTGGGGTTTAGGGTCGAAGCCATGATCCACAGGGTTGAGGGTTTGGGGCTTGGATTGTGCTAAAACGGGCTCCCCAAAGAGACGAAATGCATAACATGTAATATGTACTGATACCGGTATAGGGTTTTGATTGATAAGAATCCCACAGATCGGTCGATCGCAAAACGGGCAATCGCGTGTTACAGGATGTTCCACGAAAGGCACCCACAAACTGCATGTGGAATCATGATGCTCATAGACCTAAGCTCCACCGTTTCCACCCGCCTTAATACATGATAGTGTTCCTAGTATGATTGAGATTCCTTCTTCAATTAAAGGACCACAATATGTGGATGCCTGTTCTGTACCTTACAATCGTATGCAGAAACCTAAAAACAGCAATAATGTGCTGTGGGATTCTACGTTCCCAAATATTAAGCTATAAAGGGGTCTCTTAGATTCTGCCTTACCTCGGCCAACCCACTACCCTCGACAAGAGCATAGATACCCAGTGCTCAAGGCTATAGCAAGACTTACTAAGCATTTAAGCCTGAACCCTACATTCCTTCAGCCCCTAAAACCGTAAATCCTGAGCCCTGAGCTCTCATCCCGTAAACCCCTAAGCCCAAAACTCCTTAAATGAAACCGGGATCCTGATATGAAGGAATTGAGCCCCTGAAGCCCAAAACTTCCTAACCGATCATGAAAAGGCCCTTATAGACTCTGAGGCTTTCTTAAATGCCCAAAACCCAAAACCCCAAGAACCTAAGCCTAAACTCCGAGGACCTGAGAATAGCTGAAAGGGCTTGACGTTTCACGAATCAGAGGTCATGGATGGTACTGGAATTGGAAGGCTTCGGAAACTCCTTTTGCAAAGACAGTCTGTGTTCAAATGATGGAAACCTCAAAGGGAAATCCCGACATCCAAAGCCTCTGCGCCCAAATAAGAATGCGGATTTAGTTTTAGAGTCATTTTGGTGTTTAGTGGCTCATGTCCGGAACAGGACCCAGCAGTAGTGAGACAAAGCCGCGGAAGCTAGAAACTCGCAGGGCGGCACTTCCTTTCGAGTGCATCCCGTGCCCTGCAACTCACATTGCGCTGACTCCATCCAAGATGAGTCAACAGCAATGTGCCCATGGTGTATCCCACAAAAAAACCACACATTTCTGGGTTTCTGCTATCATATGCCGTTTGTCGTATGGCTTTAGGCAAACTGCGCTTCATACGTGCGCCATGGTGCACTTCGGTTTTCCGGATGTTTAAGACACACGGTGTTCCGGCTAAACTGATCATATTGGGGGTGTTAATCATCAGAATGGGGTCTTGGATTACATAGGGAGCCTTACATAAGAATACCAACATTTTTCAGCACTCTATGTTAGATGATGTGTAACACTGGCTCAAAGAAGAAGATCTTCGGCCTTCGGCCAAAAAAAAAAACATGTCGGAGCCGACCAAGTGTGAGCCATGCACGCTCATGGCCCAGTATGTACATGAAATGGACAAGCTGTTTTCATAATGCAATACCCAGACCCTACTTGGACATTCATGGATACATTCTTATAGTTGGAGCTTATAACTCATAACTACCCAAACCCTAAGCCCAATGAAGCCTTGCAAGCCTTTGCTGCCAACCAAATGGCAAACTATACCTGTATATACAAACACATGTTTGTATGCAATGCCCACCAGCAACATACATTTATATATGCATGCATATATATATATATATATATATGAGCCAAGCTATGTCTCATGCTTGCAGATTTAAATGCTAGTGTTGCCGTTTGTTTGGGAGCAATCATACTTGTCGGTTTGCTCAGTACTGGTGCAGGTGCTACAGCATTGTCACTGCTACTTCGGTGGGGACGACAGCGAGGACGACTATTGACTACGGCTATTGGTGGTGCTGCTGCTCATCCTACTGGTGGTGGTGGTGCTGCGATAAACTTCTGCTGCCGTACTGCTACTGCTGCTATTTCTACCCCTAACAATAATTGAAATACTACTTACTACTACTACTTCTACTACTACTACTACTACTACTACTACTACTACTACTACCACTACCACTACTACTACTACTACTACTACTACTACTACTACTACTACTACTACTACTACTACTGATATAGCTCTCTTGATTTTGCTGCTGCATAATTATGAACAACCTGGATCTGGAAGGGCCGGCTCCGCTAGGTCCCTAAGAGTCTCAAGCGCCAGGAAGCAAAACGGTTTGTGGGCTCGCGGTGTGAAGGCAGGTCATCACTTGGCGGGTCTTTAGGGGACTTAGTAAGTAGGTAGTAAGTAGACGTATAAGTACCATAAAAGGGACCCTAATTGGGGTTATGGTACTTATAAGTCCCTAAAGTAACCAGTTACTAAGTCCCCCGACCCTCCAAGCACAGAGTCGTATGTTGGGGTGGTTAATTAATAGGCCAAAGGAGGTGTAGCCTAAAAGTAGCCGCAGCTAACATGCCGCCCTTGGCCTTAAGACACCGGCTTTCTTCACGGAACAGGGCGTGGAACCTGGGGTTATGGATTCTAATATTCACGTACATGCATATGGTGGCAAAGACACACGCAGCAGCGAGTATGCTACAGTAAAGCCACCTGAAAAGTCTTCCTGGAGTAGCTGCGACTGAAGCCTTTCTCGGGCAAGACTGCAAGATACATGCTTGCTGGCTACACTACTATGACATCAATACATCCTGCTTCTTCTGTTGCACGTACTACCGTGGAAGACGGCTATTCGAAGGTGAGCGCTTGGACTCTTAAGGTTATGCCGCAGCAAAGTGCTCACGTCTCTGTACCCCCAGAGATGTCATACTCATATCCTGCAGGCACGCGCGGCAGATCGGAAGCCCCAAACCCCACATGGCAACATGTCTAGCCCTCACTCCGGAACCGTCCGTCCAGCAGTGTCTGGGTTTGTAAAGCTGAGAAATGGAAGCTGAGTTGCCAATGCAATTCATTCATTGAGACCAGTGCTCTTTCCTACAGATGTCGACGAATCTAAGAAACGCATGAACATGTAAACCTGCTGAATGCCAGTACTGACAACAAGAGTACTTATGAGAAAAGGGGGATTCCGCAAATTGGTGGTACCTTATTTTGGGGTCCTTATAATGAGGATCCTACTATTTAGGGACCCCTATTTTCGGAAACTCCCATATGAGTGCCAGTCTTCTGAGCAGCCCTGGCGAGAAATGAACTCATTCCCTTCGGGTTCTCGGGCTCAAAGCGTACGCTTTACGGCGTACTTGGAGGGTTTTTAGGGAACACTGAGAAAGTAGGTAGTAAGTAGGCTTATAAGTACCCTAAAGGGGACCCTAATTGGGGTTGTGGTACTTATAAGTCCCTAGAATATCCAGTTACTAAGTCCCCCGACCCTCCAAGCATGGTTTGGGGTTCGAGTCTATCCAAACGACCCAAAGTGATATTTGCGACGCTCTAAACCGCAAACACAAAAAAGCAAGACACTCAAACACAACACAAGACTCAGACACCCTAAACCTTAAACCCAAGCCCAAAAACAAACACCCGCAACTTCGACGCTTGCGTGTGTTTTTTGTTCGCCCGGGCTGTGGTCTATGTACCGCGAGCATAGAAACCCTGCGTACGATGTCGAGGGTGCCGTCTTGTGATTTCTTCGTTCATTTCCTAGAAACGTTGATTTGTGGAAGGTGCGGAGGCTTTACATAAGTCGCAGGGACTAGTGAACGCCCTAGAGCCAAACAGCCCATTGCGCCTCGCCGCTTCCACGGTCTCAGTTCCGATCCAGCGCATCTACGACGGTGTTTGGATGCCTCAATGACACGGGCGGATATCCCAAAGGGTCTAAAGTACATGGAGAATGTAGGGTTTCCATAATAGGAATTACTACTATGATTTGGGGAAGTATCCCCCATGACAGTACCTAGGACCCTATTTGGGTATTAGGGTTATTATTGGTGTTTCGGCTTCGGGGTTTGGGAGCTGCCGGTGTTCAGGATTTGGGATTAGGGGCTTGGCGGTTTAAGGCACCGTCTTCAACCCTAAATTCCAAATCTCTGAACCGGGCACACCAAAACCTAGCCCCAAACACTAAACTAAACTAATCCCGAAACTTACGGTTCTCAGCATGGGCAGCCCACATCAAACTCTAGTCGCACGAGGAGGAGTTTGTTTAACCAGCCGCATACGGGTTCTTGTACCCCGAATGTAGTACTTATCATTGCGTGTCTAAGCATTACGGGGCTCCCTGCCGATTGTAGAACTTTAGTTTGGGCAGCCTTCGAGCTGCGAACTTATCTCGGGCCTTTGGATTGGCTTGGGGTTTAGCGGTGTAGGGTTCGCTGTAGGCCGACACGCTGAAGCCCTATGACTTAAAGCAAAGAAACCCTCAGACCCATGCTGAGAATGATAGCTTACTGACCCTGCAGGTGTTCAGTTTGTACTAGAAGAAAACACTACAATCCCAGCAGCCATCCTAAACATGATCTTCCGAGCCAGCAGATGCAATCAAAGAAGAATGGTCTGCCTTTTGGGTTTGATACAGGGGTATGCAAGGGTCTTGACAGAGGTCTCACGAATTTCAATCCAGGAACAAGTACTGATAGCCCTCATGTACGTATTCTTTCATGCAAAACCCTTAACCCGATTCCCTTAAACTTAACCCTACACAACCGCAAACCCCACCCAAACAAAATTCACTCGGCCGTTCCCTGAGTCACCGGCTTCACCAGCACGCGATCCTGCCAGGTCTATCGCTGCGTTTAGGGCTTTATAGGGCTTAGGGTTTAGTAGAGTCTATAGGTTTTTAGGGGCTATATGGTTTAGGGTCTGGCAGAGCTTAGGGTCTAGGACTGATGGGGACCAGGGGTTTTTAGGGTCAACGCAGCATCTGCGTTTCACAGAAGCACTTCAGTCTTCTCCTCTTTGGGGAGGGCGGGATGTAGGGTTTAGGTATGTTTCTCTACTATTCTTGAGTACCTGACCCTCGAGAAGGACGACCAAAAGGCCACTACTCAGAATCTAGATCACAAGCGCTGTCTAGGGTTTATTCGGGAAGGTAAATGACACTTCGTCATAGTACATGTACGTAGATGCAACTGTAGGCTCCGTATGAACCCAAAGCATCCCAAAGCTAGACCCTAACTGGCCCTTAACCATTAACCCTGCGTTCTAAGCCCCTCGTCGCAAACCCTGGTTCTAAAACCCTAATTTACACTAAAACCTAAATCCAAAAGTCCTAAAGGCGAAGTCTAAACCCCTAGACTGCAGCTCAAACCCTCAAAGGTTTCAACATCGAAAAAAGCCTCGAAGCGAAGCCTTGTGTCCCGAAACCTGCAAAGCGTTTTTATCAGTGGGGTTAGTTTAATGGTTAGAATGGCTCAAAGCTTAAGGTTTAAGGTTTAGGTGTTGGGTAGTTATTTGGGTAGTTATAGTGAGGAGTTGTAAGTCCCTGGTGTGGGGTGAGAATGCTGGCCACCCTACTTATCAGCCCTAAGGCCCCAAGTAAAGATAACTAGTCCGTACTTGGGGCTGAAAGTCTGAACAACAGTACAGCACAGTACAGTCCAATGCAGTACAGTACCTAGGTGAGGCTATTGCATGAAACTCAACCAGAAATTCAAGCCTCCCTAAGAGCTAAATCCGTCAAGATTTCAAGAACTTCATGACCTCGCTAAACCCTAACCCCTTCGAGAGTTGAAGAACTGCACAACCACCCTAAACCACACATCCTTAACCCTTACAGTCTTAATATAATATAAGAGCCTTAATACTTAGAATTGGGCTCTGGGGCATGTTATACGAGAACCTAAAAAGAAGGAGCCCCAGGAATCTTGGCAACTATTTACGGGGAACTCCAGAAAGTTCGAATGTGGCTTCATGGTAGGATACCCTATAATTTACCATAGACGGGTTAGGATAATCATATTCCAACTTTCTGGCTTTTACCTTAAGCCCCGAACCCTACAAAATAGTAGGTTATGACCCCTTAATTAGAGGGTAGAACCCTTAAAACGGTAGGGTTTCGGATCCCCAGGTAAGCCCCGATCGTGAGATTTAGAGACTCTTGCTGCCATGCCCGGGTGGGTGGCCTTGGTGCCATCCTCCTGCCCAGCTCACGGAGCTTCGAGGTTCAGGGTTTATAGGGTTTATATAGGTGGGATTTGGGAGTTTCCAAAAATTACGGGTACCTTAGTTTGGAGTCCTTATAATAAGGATCCTACTATTTGGGGTATTATATTAGGGTCCCCTATTTTCGGAAACTCCCATTTGGGTTTAGGTAAGGTTTAGAGTTTAAGTGGGGTTTAGGGTTTAGGTGGGGTTCAGGGTTCAGGGTGAGGGCTTGCCAGAGTTTAGGGTTTGGGTAGGGTTCTCTGCTTGTTGAGTTTACCTAGGCAAAAGGGGAGCTACAGGTTAACCTTTTGGAATGTAGAGGTTATACTAAGCCAAACATGTTCTTCCCTCTGTATTACTACTATACAGCCTCCGGTCCTTGCGGGGAAGATCCTAGTCGCAAAGGTGGTCAACAAGAGGAAGCAATTCCGATGGAGACTACGTGTACGGCCTTCTTCCAAGGTGCACTCGTATAGAACCCCGATATAGCGCCTTTCGAACCCTTGTAGACTCTTGTAGAACCGATATACCAAGACCCCCGCAATGGCCCGTTAATAGACCCTTTATGGTCCTTTATAGTGGGTATTTAGGGTGCATTCGAGGGGAGTTGGGGGGTCTGGTAGGGCCCTTAAAACACGGGTTTGGCAATTGAACTAACTTTGGAACTTACAGCTGGAGTGCATTGAGTTTGGGGCTTTCAGGTTAAAGGGTGTTGGACTTTAGGAGGGAATTATACGGCCTTCGGGTGAAAGGGTGTTAGTGCTTAGTGGGCGCACAGGATGTATTGCACAATTTGTGATTCTGCGGCGCCACGGAGACAGTATTTCCCGGTATTTCCCCCTCTGTCGAAAGCATCATCATCGTCGCGTTGTTGACATGACCCTCCGCTTGACATGATCCGATTCCTTTCGGACTGGCTCCGCGTTGTCTCACCGCCAACTCTCGCTGTAGAAGACAGGCCCAAAGAAATAATATCATCAAGCACGGGCCGTTTGCACGATTGTCATGACAGGCAATGTTTATATAGTGGGACTTGGCAGAGCATCCAGAGTGGCTAGTCGACGGCTAAGCACGAGCATGGGGCCAGAAATCAGTAGCAAGAACACGGACAGGCTTAATGCATCCCTTGCAGCATCCAAGCTGCTGTACGGAAGGAGACTCCGCTACGCAAGAAGGAATTCTAGAGGCTGCAGATGGGACCGTGTCTGTAGGAGACAAGAACGGAACCATGTCCTCCCCGACCCCAGCCAAAAACCCTGAAAACACACACAACCCGCTGTCGGGTAAGGTGGTGTGCTAATTAGGAAGAACCCTACACAACCTGCAGACTAGGCAGCAATGTGTTGTATAGATAACACCTACTGTTGATGATATAAATCCTGCATGACCTTAAGGACCCTAAACTATGGGAATTATGGCATGTTCCGTATTATCGGTAATGCAGGATTTATATCATCAACCGTATAGTCTCTTTTGTAGTTCCTTTTTGGGGTTACCTTATAGGATTCTAATTACATATTTGGTTGAACCAGAAAAAGGAACTACAATGGAGGCTATAGGCAGTGGCTCAGGGTTTGGCGACTCGGGGATTTCGAAGTTAAGGTTGGGTGCAAATGTGGTTTAGAGGTTTCGGGGGGGAGAGTGATGGGGTACGGAGGTCAAGGCTGTGGTTTTAGGTTGAGGGGTTTAGGGTATGACTCGACTCATGACCTTTTTCACTACGTCCCTGGTCCTCGAAGTAGCGACAGAAACTACCTGGGATCGCCATCATGCTGTTTTGCGGGCAATGCCCTATACTATAGTAAACGGCTTATAACCAACCATTTCGCAGGGTTTGAAGTTACAGGTAGACCAAAAACCAAACCCCTGAACCCAAACCCCCAAACCCCAACCCCTAACCCGTTGCGTAGCCTGTTCGATCTCCTGGTGCACCAGGATAACCCGGTCGCGCGTGATCATTCGGTTGATCTCGGCGAGCGGGGAGGCAGCTTGACTAAATATTGGGGCCTTGAATGGAGTAGGGTGTATAGGGTTTAGGGGCCTTAAGTAGAATAGAGTTTCGAGGTATATTATCATGAAGTTACAGCTACAAGAACGAACCCTATGCTCCTATGTTAGTGGCGGCTGTGAATAGGATTTTGCTGTGGTGTAGAGCCTGGGGGGCTTAGTGTAACTAGACGTCTGATTGATATACCTCCATCAACCGCAACGCAGAACCCTAAAGCAAAGCAGAGCTAAGGGCGACCTGAGGGACGGTGATCTTGTATGTTTCAGCTCGCAGGCTTGACGAAAGCCACAAGCCCGGCCGCCACAAGAACGGTCTAGACCCTAAAGCCCGCGTTGTCATGTCGTGAGCCCGTAGAAAGCCGGCTCATGCTTGACCCACAGGCTCTCATCTAAGGGCTCACAATATCCTGGCTGCTGTGAAGAGAAATTCTGAAAACAAGGGTGACGGAAACTTCCAATTTATGTGTATATATATATACATACACATATTAACGCCCTGCACCCATAGACTATGCGGCCGACGGATTTCGCGGCTGCCTTGATCCTTCACCTCGCGGTAGACTCAGCCTCCCGCCACGAGCTGCACCAGGTGCTGTTGCTGAAAGAGCTCTTCCTGCCACGGATTAGGGTCTCAGTTAAGGCTTAGGCTTCTTTTTGGCTTCGGATTTAGGGTTTAGGCCTCAGGCTTTAAGGCTTTCAGCTTTAGACTTTAGGCTTTGCTTTAGGGTTTAGGGTAATTTTGCAAGACTGCAAGATTTAAGCAGGTGCTTATGAGGCTTCATAACGGCTTCTCGAAAGGGGCTTGGAGCTTCTGTGAGTCGGCCCTTGAAGGATTTTGGGTGTCGGGTCGATAGGGCATTTATATGGCATTGAATGCTATTTAGAGCTATAAGTTATACCCTAACCCCGAATATCCTAGCTTTTTAAGGACTTCTATAAAGACATCATAATAAGGAACCCTAAAAAGGTAGGTTATTCAGGGTTAAGGTAGGGCTTATGGGGTTTAGGGTTTGGGTTTTGGGGTTTGGGGTTTACAGGATTAAGGGAAAAAGTCGGTGTCTGGGTGCCGTGGGCAAGCCGGCGTGCATCCATGCGCCGTGAACTTCTACTTGGAGGTTCATGGGTAGTTATAAGTGGGACTATAAGTAGGGTAACTATACTTATAACCCATGTTAGGGGACTTATAACCCTACTTATAACTACCCATGAACCTCCAAGTAATGGCTGCATATCAATAGAAGCCACAAATAAGAACCGCTTCCTTCACTGGGTTCCGACATTCTACCCTGAAAGTCTAAAAATCCCTAAACCCAACATAAACCCTAAAGTTTCCTAACGAGGTCCGTACATGGGCAGCTTCGGGATTAAGGTTTAGGCTAGGGTCTTGGTTTAAGACCACTTTAAATTTCGTCAAGGGTCCCTCGACGAAAACCGCCCCGAACCTACGAACTCCTTGATCTCAGACCACGAAGAAAGGACTGTCCATGTAATTCACCCCTAAAACCTGCCCCTTTAAGGACTGTATAAGCAAGTCAATTTTTACAAGGAACCATAGGAGGTTGGCCTAGTTAGGGAGCGAAATCCAAGGGAGTGAGGCCTGAGCCGATCACAGTTTAGCGTTGAAGGCTTCATCAAGGTTTAGGGTTTAGGGCTTCGGGGCGGTTTAAGCATTGGGTTTTAGGCTATATATGGGGCTTCGTGGCCAAGAAGTCTACAAAGTCCTGAAGGAACCACTGACATCGCCGCGAAGGCAACTCACAACTTAGGCACAAAAGCCGAAACCCAAAGCCATAGGGTTTAGGGTTTAGGGTTTGGGTTTAGAGTTTAGGGTTTAGGGTTTGCGGTTCGGGGTAGCCCGAAGAGTCTACTTCCCTAAACCCTACCAGGACCCCCCCAAAAAGGGCCCTTTCATAGAGTCCTTATGGCCCCTAATAGTGGGTATTTGGGTTATAGTAGAGGGTAGTTGGGGGGTCTAGGTAGACCCGGAACCTTAGCCCCAAAGCTTTTCTTTTATACGAGCCCTATGCATCACAAAGCCCTAGAACCCAAAGGGTCCTAGGTACTGTTATGGGGGATACTTCCCCAAATCATAATGGTAATTCCCATTATAGAAACCCTACATTCTCCCATGTAGGTACTTTGGAGCCTTTGGGGAAAACAGTTGACCCCAGTGAGCCAAGGCCCTAGGCCAGCCCTTAAACCCTTCGGTAGGACCCGCCTCCGTTCGGACATCCTGATCAGCCTGCTCCATGTACCTGTCATACGACTCTCCCAGGGTCTAGAATAGAGAATTACTAGACCCAAGAGTATCCTAGGAATAAAAAGGGTGCCCTTTTTGGTTTAAAGGGGCTTATAAGGGAACCCGAACCCTCAAAAAGGGAAAAAGGGCCTACTCTAGGTCCTAGATTCGTGATTCAGAATGTCAAGACAGTGTTGACCCTCAGTGTCGGCTTCTTCGGCATTTCCCGAGCACCCCAACTTGGAGGTTCATGGGTTAAAAGTGGCGTTAAATGTAGGGGAGCTATAAATATAAAACCATACTAGGGGACTTATAACCCCACATAAGACTACCCGAACTACCCATGAACCTCCATGCACACACCCTCCTCAAAAAACAAACTAAAAAGCTGCCTCTCTTGGGACTTATACTTGATACCTGGCTTTTACTCCATGTCGGTGTTGGGGGGTTGTTGTTCAGCCTGCGGGTTAGGGAGGGTGCTTCGATCTGCCTTCACGCAATGACCCCTTGATGAGAATGGCACCTGTATTCCCCAAAGGCTCCATGTACCATTATAGTAGATACTTAAGCCCCAAAGTAGGCCCTATATAGGTACTTTAACGCCTAAGTATATACTATATGGGTACATGGAGCCTTAGGGTTCTTCATCTCGCCGAAGACCGAAGTTGCAATGACACCCCGAAGCGCCGAGAGAAACATGCTCTCCAGGGCTCTCACCAGGTAACGAGATCGCTTTCCTGCGTTGGAAGAAAGCAGCTTGCAGCTTCGCGTGGTTGTTAGAACAAGGTTCCTATACTGCCACCGTGGGAATCACCTTAATTCCCGTTCGTCTGATGCGATGCAGATGTACTGCATTCAATCTAGCCACAAGTTCCGGTCTGAAAGTGGTTGAGGGTGCGGCTGAGGACTCGCCAGACACTAAACTCCCAGATGTGTGATTCAACCCTAATGCCCCATAATGATTCCCAACCCCGGGAACAGCAAAGTCTTAGGACGATAATTGGATTGGCATTTTACTGCCAAAACGCTTGTAAACACTGGAAGACCTGGAAAGCCAACAAGCCCTTTTCAAGCTGCCTTTTTGATGTTTAAGCCCTAGAAAGCGAGAATCATGATTTTCTCTAAAAACCCCCACGTAAACCCTCCGACCCGGTGCTACGACTCTATCAACCTGAGGACCTGCAACCCCTGAGCAACAAACCTGCCGAGAGAGCCCAATACCCTTTAATTAAGCTATATACCTTAAGTTCTAAGGGGCTTCATATTATGATTTAAGCTATATTCCTCAATTAAGGAGTATTGGGCTCTCTGGGTGTGGCTGTGTACAAACATCTGGGCCCTCTTCCCCCGGAGACATCCTTACTTGCAGGAAAGACCTTCGACACCTAAACCATGAACCCTACTTGGAAGTTCATGGGTAGTTGTAACTGGCGGTATAGGTAGGGCAACTATACCGATCACCCATATTACGGGACTTGTAACCCTACTTATAGCTACTCATGAACCTTCAAGTACTTGCAGAAAACGACCTTCAACTAGGACCCTGATTTGGACACAAGACACCTAAACCCTGAACCCTAAATCTACGGGTTAGGTTACTGTCGAGGCGCTAGAACTTCAAGGCCTCAGATTCCAAGTTACATGCTTCGAACACAAAGAACCCAGACCTTCCAAAATCCCTTAATTAAGGAATATACCTTAAATCATATTAGGGATCCTACTATAATTTAAGGTATATTCCTTAATTAAGGGATTTTGGAAGGTCTGGGAATCAATCAACCTGTACCCGTTATGATCATCTTCAGTCCTTCGGGTTTCCCTGTGAGGACCTTTCAGCAAGATAGCAGAGAACTGATAACTAAGCTGCTTCCTAAACCTAAAACCATAAACACTAACGCTGAGCCACTGGACTCTCCTGACTCCTGAACCCTAAACGTCTAAACCCTAAGCTGTCCCATAAGGAATTCGATACATTATATACGGGCAGTCCTTGACCACCACACCGGCCGCGTCTTGCTCCGCCAGCTGCCGAAGAAGCATCTGACCTGGGTCGGGGCTTGGCGGTCTGAAAGGTTTATTTACGGTCAGAGTTACGAAAAAGGCTGCAATCGAAGTGGTTACTATAAGCGTCAGTAGAAAGGTCACTCTAAGTGTTGTTTGCAAGGCTTACTAATCGGGGGTTCATAATGGTTGTCATTCCCCAAACGGTGTGATGCAAACTATCGGGTTCAAAGGTGACGCCTTTCACTCCATCGACAAGTTGACCTCGTTGGGCCCCCTTTTGGCCTCGCAACGTACTTGGGGAAATATTTTGTTCACGGGAAGCATGCTAGCCGTGCTCCTGCATCCAATGTAAATCCGTGTAAATCCCGTCAGAAGATTGGGGGAAACATTGTCACTAGTACAGGTAATCATTCAGGCCCCTATACTAAATCCTTATAATGGCGCCCTTTAGGTAGCTCTTATAGACCCTTGAAAAGAACCTATACTCTAATTATCCCAAAATAGGTGTCCTGGTGGTCTCCTGCTGGTCTCCTGCCCCTTCTTGCCTGCCAGGCTGTAACAGCTGCTCTGTTTGCTCAAAATCCATGGCCACTTGTCCAGAGACGTTCGTAGCAAGGGTCCAAGAGGCCCGTTCACCAGGTGCTTGTCACGGAGCAGTTAGCATACTTGGAGGTTCGGGGGACGTAGTAAGTCGGTAGTAAGTAGACTTATAAGTACCCTGAAAGGGACCCTAATTGGAGTTATGGTACTTATAAGTCCCTAAAGTAACCAGTTACTAAGTCCCCCGACCCTCCAAGTAGGTGTAAGGGAGAGCATCTCAAAACTCTGCTGCTCTGCTTGCGACACCGCAAAGTCTGCCAACTCGAACTAAGTTTCGCACCACGAAGCCAGTTACATAGCCTTTAGGTCTGTTCCCCATTCTATGATTCCAGCCCTTGGGTCCTTGGACTTGGGCTGTTTCTCTGGCATCGTTGAGGTAAGGCTTTAGGGCTTTAGGGCTCGTGGTTGCATGTCCTCAGGTTCAAGAGTGTAGCCCTTAAGGCTTAATGACTTATTTAGGGCATTAACGGATTCCTGTGTGTTTGTGTTGTGGGTTTAGGTTCCGGGCTTGAAGACGTTATCGGATCAGCGACATCTCCTGTAGCGAACAGGCAGCATTGATGAACAGCAGCAGACATTGCTCAAAACCTAAACCTGGACCTCCCAACTCCCTTCTAATCCGCGGGGGGGGGGGGGGGGGGGGTCCTAAACTTTAACCAGTAATCCCTACAAAATAAAGCCTACTCGGAGGTCCGTGGGTAGTTATAAGTATAGATCGAAGCCCCCTCGTATGCTCTAAACCCTAAAACTCCAAAGCCGAAAACCCTTAAACACATCCTGAACCCTACAGACCCTAAACTCTAAATCCTACACCCTACACCTTAAATCCTGAATCCCTATTTCCGACTCCTTCAACCTTAAATCCTAAACCTGAAGGCGTAAGATTCCAGCCCGGTGATCCTAAACCCTAGGTCCCGGAATCCCTAAACCTTAACATGACACCGAAATCCGTAGAGCCTAAACCCCTGAGAGCCTAGCCCATGCGCATATACTCCGGATGCGTGATGCGAAGTCGCTTCGGCCGGGCAGCTTGGCCGCCCTAGAAGGAGAGGTGGGTCCAGTGTTTGCTGCGTTATGGCTCAGGGTCAGGGTCCAAAGGACCTGATAATTCGGTACTCGGATTCCAGATAATAGTCTTGTAGGCTAATATTTGGGAGAGTATATGATCACTAGGTACTTGGACCCTTAGGGCTCGGGCGTTGAAACTGAGATGTAAAGCTTAGAGGACAACCTTCAAGGCGAGAACCTAAATCCTGATGTTGGCTGGCCGTCGGGGCTTGTTGTTGAAAGCATTTGGGGTCTGTCACAGAATGAGACCCCTGGTAAGAATAAGTTAGTTGAAGGAAACAACCTCAATAGACTCCTTAAACTAAACGGAGGTGCCCCCAATCTGAAGCAGTCTTCCGATATAGGCTGCTTTTAAGAGACAAAGGGCTGGTCTCACAATTGTTGCCTTTTCGTGGTTTAGGGTCTTGGGTGCATCGGGATCGTTTTTTTTAACAGCTGGCTTAGGAGCATCAATCAATTTCCCCTGGCAGAATAAGAGGGGTTGCACATGTCTTCAGAACACGACTCAGGCTTGGTATCTATCCGAGTATGTATGTGCAAATGTAGGTTTGTATGTATGCATGTATGTACGCATGTACGTATGCATGCAGGCATGTATGTGATTATGTATGTATGAATGTATGTATGAGCGATTATTTACGTAAGTGGTCAAATGTCATTCATGGTACAGCCTCAACCCAATGTGTGTCAGCATGGTGATAGGTTTCACGGCTAAAGAGCATTTGATTTTAAGGACCCCGAAATCCTAACGTCTAAACTTCCAAACTCTGAACCCTAAACCCCTAAATACACCCTCCACCCCGGCCTAAACTCTAAACCCTAAGCCCCTAAACCCTAAAGCCTAACCCCCAAACCCGAAACCCCAAGATGAGGGCCCCAAGAAACCACATAAGCAAAAATAAGGTTAGGCATGTAAACCCCCTTATCATGAAGCCCAATAAGGTAGGGATATCCCCATAAAATGCTTATGCTTATGTGCTTTTTGGGTCCCTAACAAGATGCCTCGCCACCGCCACCGGCTTCCTGCTCACCCTCGGCACCAGCAGCGATCTCGTCGAACTCAATGCTCTCGCCTCGGCTCCGGTGTTTTTTAGGCGTAGACTTTAAAATTTAGGGTTTAAAGGTTTAGGGTTTAGGGGTTTAGGATGGTTTGG
This sequence comes from Symbiodinium sp. CCMP2592, assembly GCA_905221615.1. Classification (NCBI taxonomy): domain Eukaryota; class Dinophyceae; order Suessiales; family Symbiodiniaceae; genus Symbiodinium; species Symbiodinium sp. CCMP2592. The sequence continues at coordinate 342,006 of CAJNDT010004524.1, forward strand.
GGTTTAGGGGCTTAAGGTGTAATATAGGGGCCCTAATAATTAGAACAGGGTTCCTTTAAGGGGTCTATAAGGGCTACTACAAGTTGTTTAATGGGGGCTTAGTATAAGGGCCTTAATAGTTAGAATAGGTTTTTGAGGGCCAGTATACAAGAATTGCTATAAGGACCCCCCCCCCCCAAAAAAAAAAAAAGTATTGGTATTTATTTAGGCCCCTATATTACAAGGTATAGGCTTTCGAATTTAGGGATTGCAGTTTAGGAATTAGGGATTGTTCTTTCGGGTCCAGAGACGGCTACCACTACTACTGCTGCCACGACTACCGCTTGGGGGGTCGGGGGACTTAGTAAGCAGGTAGTAAGTAGACTTATAAGTACCCTAAAAGGGACCCTAATTGGGGTTATGGTACTTATAAGTCCCTAAAATAAACAGTTACTAAATCCCCCGACCCTCCAAGTAGGACGGGGAGGTCTTGACACTAGTCATTCTCTACTTTTCAGGTTGTGATGGCTACCGTTGCCGGCTCATGCCGACTAACAAGGCGGCAAACCCTAAACACAAAACACGAAGCCACAAAAAGCCTTTAGGGTTTAGGGTTTAGGGCCTAAACCCCAACACCTTAGCCCCGTATAAGGGGCTCGCTCGCCACAGCCGTCCTGAAAGCCCTCCACACGAGTTGCGCTGAACCACGCAGGAGGGCATAGGCGTGCCCGGGTAGATCGCGCTCAACTCGTCAGTGTCTTCGAGTTGGTGTGGGACGGTGTCTGACTGAAACGCGAGCGGATAAAGCCAGAGGATGACGTAGGCGCCATCTTTGCCAGGCGATCTCCGCTCCGCCGCTTTCGGCGGTCACGCACCCGGGGTCACTGCCGGCCGGGTGACATGGACTCTCATAGGTCCAGCTGCTGCCATCGCTGGGTTCGGTCTTTCACGACATTCTTGGAGGTTCATGGGTAGTTAATTACAAGTACGGTTATGAGTCCCCCAATACGGGTTCTACTTATAGTTACCTTACTTATGACCGTACTCATAACTGTCCATGAACCTCCCAAGTTGGATTTCATGTTGAGGGTGTCGGGGGGTTTCAGAGGCTGCGTTAGGGCGACAACGCCCCAAAGCCCGATGACTGAACAGCTAGGACCCTTATAAGGGTTCAAGGGGTCTATAAGGGTACTATAAAGGGTTTAGGATTTAGGGTTTAGGGTTTTGGGTTGATTGGCCGAGCTCGAAACCAATACTACTGGTGCCTGGATTGCGGAGCCCGGGGTTCTACTCAGGTTTTGGCTACGGTTTAGGGAGTGCAGAGCTCAGAGCGAAAAGAAGGATGACAATACAAGAACATTCCTCAACCCTGACCCCATCACAAAACAGGAACTGGGCTTAGGGCCTCCTGCTAAAAGAAGTGTCTTAAGTATCAAGCTTAACGTACTATGATAGGTCGCTGCACCCTGGGTCTCGGATTCATTTAGGGGCAAAGACATACCCTCAACCCCACATCCTGAACACTGAGCCCTAAAACCTAAACCCCTTAACCCCTTAAGCCTAAACAGCCTACACCCCCTAAACCCTAAACCCTAAACCCTAAACCCTTCCTTCCGACGTGTTTGCAAGAATCGCAGACAGGAGGCGCTGCCCTTGTTTGTGGGCCGCCGTCTGAGCAACGGGGGAGCAAGTTCTGTGGGCTAAGTGCTATCCCAAATGGTCCTAGGCACTGCTACGGGGGATACTTCCCCCAAATCATAATAGTAATTCCTACTATAGAAACCCTACCTTCTCCCATGTAGGTCCTTTTGGGTATGGATCTGGAGCTGTCCTTTATGCTAGGCTGTGTCGGGCTTAGACATTGGGTTCGAGAGGCCGGCCGTGCAATCTGGAATTTCGCCCCTCAGGGTTTAGGCGTGTAGGGTTCCTTGAAAGGTTCGTTTAGGTGACACATAGGTGTCCTTGAAAGTTTCCTTTGAGTGGTATGTCGGGTTTCTAAGGGTTCCTTTAAGTGAGCTATGGGGGTCCGATAAGGCTTAGGCGTGCAGGGTGCAGGGTTTGGGGTTCACGGCAATTGAAACCAGCTACTGGGTCCAGAAAGGTCCATGGAGTTAGAGTTTCGGAAAGGAGCTATATTTCGGAAAGGAGCTATATAGCGTCAAGGCATCAAGCCCTGCAGCAAACAAAACTATACAAGGAGCCATCCAAAGGCCCTGAACAAAGTCAAGAAGTAGAATTTTCAGAGCCCCAAACCCTAAAACGCCTGTGACGGCACCTTGGCCATGTTTAACGAGCTTGAGATTTGAACTTTAACATTTCGTGGTTTAGAGGTTTGGGGATTTGGGGGTAGGGATCTAGCGGTTTGGAGTTTTGGGGTATGGAGGCTTTGGGGGTTTGGTCCTTGGGGGTCTGCACTCCAAGGTAGTTCCAATTCTCCGGCCAACCAGGTGCATCTCAAGGATTTGATATGGGAGTCTCCGAATTTTGGGGTACCTTATTTGGGGGTCCTTATCATAAGGATCCTACTATCTAGGGTACAAAATTGGGGTCCCCTATTTTCGGAAACTCCCAGAAAGATCGTCTACCAACCAAAGGAACCGCCAGGGAGAGCCGGCTGAACACCTAAAGCCCGTCTTCCTAGATAAGACCCGCAGAGAGAAGCAGGTGTGGCAACCCCAAACCGTAAACCCCAAATCCTATAGACCCTGGGAGGCATCCTGCTGCAAACGTTGCGCAGGCAAGGCATAACTGCAATGGCTCTGCTGAAACCCTACAAAGCCCGCTATATAATCGGCAAAATCACTTGTAAAGTCCCAAAAGGCCGTTGCCGAAGGGTCCATGTACCCAAATAGCATATACTCTGGCCCTATGTAAAGTATCTATGTAAGGACTACTTTCAGGCCACCGCACTTATCTACTCCCGCTCGTGGACCCTTAGGGATTATTGTAGATAAAACCCCTCATACGACCCTTACGGCAGGATATTGTGGGAATGATTCGCTCTGGAAATTTGACTTTCGAACCCCTTTTGGTTTGGGGTTTACGGTTTGGGGCTTGAGGGCTTAGGGCTACAGGGCTAACGGGCTAAATGCAGGGGTTTAGGTTAGAAGGGGCCCCCACACTGTAATAGTGGTATAATAGGAACATAAAGGGGCCCTAATATGATCCTTATAGTCACTATTACAGGTTGGGGGCCCCTTCTGAGATAAATGGCCGTGTGCTCAAGCCTTTCTGGCCACTGTGCAGAGTCAGTGCCAGTGCACACTGCGATAGCACACGGACTGTTTGCTCCAGGTGCGTTTCAAACCACTGCACTACGCACGCAGTAGCAGCAGCACTATAAGTTTGACTATAAACCTTTCTGTCTGGTAGTAAGCTGTGGCTTTCACCCAATGCTGTGGCAATGTGGCACTGACATGGACTTCACCGTTGCGTGCACATTACAGGAGCCGGACTGCCGTTCCGGCAGGGACTTTGACGTCCTTCTCCTAGACCCAAGAGTAACCTAGGAATAAAAAGGATGCCCTTTTTGGTTTAAAGGGGCTTATAAGGGAACCTGAACCCTTAAAAAGGGAATAAGGGCCTACTCTAGGTCCTAGTCTCCAAATGCAGCCATGCGTTCACGTCGCCGCTCGCCAGCGGGTTGACGGTTTGGGGCTTACGGGTTATTCAGGAGCCCCCAAGTGTCCAAATTACACAAAAAATAGAAAGTAGGGCTTCTATACCAGGCATCCTTTTCTGGGAAAGTATCCCCCATAATGGTACCTAGGACCCCTCGAGGAGTAAGAAAACACTGAAGCCCTAAACCCCAAACTTTAAACCCTAAACCCTGAACTTTAAACCCCTAAACTTTAAACCCTGAACCCTTAACTTTAAACTTTAAACTTTACACCCTAAACCCTAGACCGAACCCAAAGCTTTAAGCTTTAAACTTTAAACCCTTAACCCTAAGACTCTGACCCTCGGACCCCGAAACATGGGAAAACGCCGGCTCTTCAGCTTACCTTTGGTTAGTAGGGAACGGAAGAATGGTAGTAATAGTAGTTATAATTGTACCCCATTCCTCCATTCCCTACTAACTCAAGGTAAAGAACCCTGTAAAGGAACCCTAAACCCCTATAGATCCCTTTCAAGGAACCCTATAGATCCCTTCAAAGGAGCTCTATTCCCGACTAACCCAAGGTAAGTTCAGGCGCCTGGAGCTCGAAAGCCTCCCTCACGTGTTCGGGCCTGGGACCGGAGGCTTCTGAACTCAGGGTCCCGCCTCCTGCCTTTGCTATCTGCGTAACAATGTAATACATATATATATATATATAGATAGATGCGTATATATGTATATATATATATATATATGAGATATAAGATATTATGATGTAAAATTTCAACATTTGGTTGTGACTCTTCATTTGGAGGTTCGCTTTAATGTCTGGGGAAAGCTGGCGGAATTTTTGGGTGCTTGTGTTTTCAGGGCTTGGGCTCTCAGGGCTTAGGTTGAGGGCCGCCGAAAGACTTCGACTACAAGTGTGTACGTGTGTCGATAGATGTATGCATTGTGTGTGTGTGTATATATATATAATGTATTCGTACACATATATATATATAGTATGTAATATATGTACATACAGACAAATGGAGACAGAGAGAGAGAGAGAGAGAGTTGCATAACTTCTTGCCAATAAACACCGTGCACACCCAACAATAATGACCCAGGAATACGTAAGCTCGACAGGTTCGAGTCGAAGAACCTGAGTATATGCCGCAACTTACCAGAGACCCCAAACCCTAAACCCTACAAACCCTAAACCCTAAAAAACCTAAAAACCATGAAAATCCTAAACCACATTGTAGGTGGAGCTTCACAGGCCCCCGCTTCACCCAGTCGGTCAGGTGAACCCGCGCAATCGCTTCGGAGAGCCTGTTCCGGTGCGTACATGGGGTTTCCTTACTTGGAGGTTCATGGGTAGCTATAAGTGAGGTTATAAGAAGGGTAACTACAAACCTTATTAGGGGGACTTGTAACCCACTTATAACTACGCACGAACCTCCAAGTAAGGGGTGCAGGGTTTAGGGCTTCTTGGCTTTACAGGCTTGCAAAAGGGTTTATGGCATATGAAGTCGTGTGATTTTGGGCTTGCGGGGTTCAGGGCTTGGGTTTGCGGAGGTTCGGGGTTCGGGGAAACCTCTTAGGGTTTACCCAAAGGCCCCAAAGTAGTTCCTTTTTGGGGTTCATATACAGAATCCTACAAGGTAATCCGAAAAAGGAACTACTTTGGGGCCTTAGGATTTAGGGTTTAGGGTCTCCTCCAAAGCAACTCACGGGCTTCACACAAGCTGCGTTCCGACCCTCGGGTTTTCGAAGTCACCCAACCCTACATAAACCCTAAACCCTAATTAGAATAGGGTTTAGGGTTTAGGATTTAGGGTTTAGGGGTTTAGTTTAGGGTTTAGGGTTTAAACCTTTAACCCTAATTAGAAACCCTAAAGCCTAAACCCTAATAAACCCTAAACCCTAATAATTATGAACCTTAAAGCCTGCAGCCTAATTATGGCCTCTAAACACTAAACCGATGTTCTTCAACCTGCTCTCCATGACTTTACCAACATTATTTCTTTAGGTTCCTTATTAAACTTATGTATAATATACTCCAAAACCCTGTTCTAATTATAAGGCCCCTAGATTACAATACTGTTATAGTAACCATTATAGTAGCCCCTATAGTCCCCTTTGGAACCCCTAAAGGAACCGCATTCCAATCATAAGGTCCCTAGATTACTCGGCTCCGTAGCCATCAGCAGAAGCGCGGCCCGAAGCGGCGATGGATGGAGTGCTTTATGCAATGGACTGTATATGGGTAGTTGTCAAAATTAGGGTCCCGCTTTTGGGTACCCTAAATGTGAGGTGCCGTATTATATTAGGGACCCATAAAGGGACCCTAATTTTGACAACCACCCATATAGATATTTCATTCTGCCTGCCGATAGTCCGCATCCTGCATCGCCTCAAGCACCCTTGTCAACATCGAATGACATTTTCATCATGATCCAATACCATATGTCCCTTGCTTTGGGCATTCTCGAGCTCTTGTAGACCACCCGTTTCACGGGTAGTAGAACGGCGTTAACAACTCGAACTATAAGATTCTAAAAAGTCTGGGGAAGGGGGTATCATTTCGTCTTCTTTCAATGTACGGAAATCGGCCGTCGACCCTAAACCCTAAACCCCTAAACCCTAAACCCCTAAACCCTGAACCCTAAACCCTAAACCCTAAACCCTACAAGCTGCTCCGGCTTCGTAAGAAGATCCTGCGATCTGAGGCTTGAGTGCCTCTGTGGAGCCAGCACTTGGAGGATCATTGGTAGTTATAAATGGAGAATGGGCATTTTAAGGGAGCTATAGGGATTCTATAAAGGTATGTGTGTAGGACCTTTATGTATAGTGTGTGGATTGCTTGTGGGGCCTTTAGCACATTATCAGTTTATACGGTTTTATACCGCTTATACGGTTTATACGGTTTTTCACGGTTTTGGGTTTGCGCCCCTGAGCTACAAAACCGTAAAAAACCGTATAAAACCGTATAAACCACATAAGCAGCAAAAGCTTTTTACGGTTTATACCGTTTATACGGTTTATACGGTTTTGGGTCTGCCCGGGTCCGAACCGCAGCCTCTGAGCCACAAAACCGTAAAAAAAGCGTTAAAAGGCGTGAAAAACCGTATACAACCGTATAGTCGGCAGAAGCTTGCCTCAGGCCGTCGATCCCAAAACCGTAAAAAACCGTATAAACCGTATAAACCACATAAACAGTAAAAGCTTTTTTACGGTTTATACCGTTTATACGGTTTTTCACGGTTTTGGGTCTGCCCGTGTCCGAACCCCAGCCTCTGAGCCACAAAACCGCAAAAAACCGTATAAAACCGTATAGTCGGCAGAAGCTTCCCTCAGGCCGTCGATCCCAAAACCGTAAAAAACCGTATAAACCACATAAACAGTAAAAGCTTTTTGCGGTTTATACCGTTTATACGGTTTATACGGTTTTTCACGGTTTTGGGTCTGCCCGGGTCCGAGTTCCAGCCTCTGAGCCACAAAACCTTAAAAAACCATAAAAAACAGTGAAAAACAGTAAAAAACCGTATAAAACCGTATAGTCGGCAGAAGCTTCCCCCAGGCCGTCGATCCCAAAACCGTAAAAAACCGTATAAACCGTATAAACCACATAAACAGTAAAAGCTTTGTACGGTTTATACCGTTTATACAGTTTATACGGTTTTTCACGGTTTTGGGTCTGCCCGGGTCCGAACCCCAGCCTCTGAGCCACAAAACCGCAAAAAACCGTGAAAAACCGTATAAAACCGTATAGTCGGCAGAAGCTTCCCTCAGGCCGTCGATCCCAAAACCGTAAAAAACCGTATAAACCGTATAAACCACATAAGCAGTAAAAGCTTTTTTACGGTTTATACCGTTTATACGGTTTTTCACGGTTTTGGGTCTGCCCAGGTCCGAACCCCAGCCTGTGAGCCACAAAACCGTAAAAAACCGTGAAAAACCGTAAAAAAGCGTATGAAATCGTACAGTCGGCAGAAGCTTCCCTCAGGCCGTCGATCCCAAAACCGTAAAAAACCGTATAAACCACATAAACAGTAAAAGCTTTTTACGGTTTATACCGTTTATACGGTTTATACGGTTTTTCACGGTTTTGGGTCTGCCCGGGTCCGAGTTCCAGCCTCTGAGCCACAAAACCTTAAAAAACCATAAAAAACAGTGAAAAACAGTAAAAAAAACGTATAAAACCGTATAGTCGGCAGAAGCTTCCCCCAGGCCGTCGATCCCAAAACCGTAAAAAACCGTATAAACAGTATAAACAGTAAAAGCTTTTTACGGTTTATACCGTTTATGCGGTTTTTCACGGTTTTGGGTCTGCCCGGGTCCGAACCCCAGCCTCTGAGCCACAAAACCGCAAAAAACCGTGAAAAACAGTATAAAACCGTAAAGTCGGCAGAAGCTTTCCCCAGGCGGTTTTTCACAGTTTTGGGTCTGGGCCGGGTCCGAACCCCAGCCTCTGAAAAACCGTATAAACCACATAAACAATTTTTAAGCCACAAAACCGTAAAAAAAACCGTGACCAAAGTGCTTCCAAGAGTTGAAGATGTGCATGTGCACAGAACAATTCGAAGCCATTTGGTGGCAAAGACCAGTTTGCAGAAGGCTGTGTTTGTTCCTTTCGTTTGCACCCCCACTGTGTCGAACATGGTTTTTGAAAGGCGTGCTGCATCGTGCTGTTACAGCTTGTGTTGGGCACAGCGATTCTCAAATCAACACAGTGCCAATCGATTGGCACGGCTTGTTTGATTCAGCCCTCGACGGCTTGATGGCTTAGCCACAAACGCCCATGTTATCAGCGCTCAACTCTGTAGAACATTCCCTGACACCTCTGGCAAGTCTTTGCATCGCGCATGGATTTCCACATTTCGCCGTGCAGCGAGGAAACTCTGGCTCAAGGTATCTGAACTGCAAGGTTCTTGGCGTAGAATGCCGACTAGTAGGAAGTGCCCGTGCGATCTTTGCGAGCGCCTTCGCATACTCCACAATGTGATCAAGAAATCACATGTGGAGTATTGCCAGAGCGCGCTGAAGCTTCCCAAGAGGCACCTGAAATTTTGTTTCAAATTTTAGCGCAACACATCGGTGGAACTGTATGCTCTTGTCTGCGCATTTGCATAGGAAGACTTTTCGGATTTGCAACTCCTGCAGCACGAAGATCTCCAAGCACAACCGACGCTTCGGCAAAATTAAAGTTCGACCACATGTAAACATCTTGGCATATGCCGACCGTGTTTTTTTGAAGTACTTGTTTTTGTCCAGGCTCCCTGCTACGTGCGACGAGCCAAGACGACAGTGTGGATGGTGTCTCGACGATTGATAACGTAACATCTTTAAATTTGTTTTTCGTGATTGACCTGCGAAGGAGATGACCTTCAAATCGCCTTGGAGGTTTGCGCTACTCACAAAAGGACCCGGCATGTTCTTCGCACGTCGTCGCACGACTGGTTGACGAAAAAAAATCACACACATTATACCATGTCGCCCCAAATGGCAGGAAATTCACGCAGTTCGAGGATGCTGTCCGGAGTTTTCTCAAAACCGGCTGACCGCGAAGTGGTCACGCCGTGACTTTTGAGCGCAAAATCGTGGCAGTCCATCATTTCGACCATAAAAGCTGAGTAACCGATAATGTCGCATTGTAATGGTGTTAAAGTGCCGGCCAGGCATGCGCAACTGTTTGGATTGAAGGTAGTACCAGCAATACCAGGGTTCGGTAATCTTTGTTCATGTTTGTTCCTTGTGTTCGCCACAGGGTTCCTTCATATAAGCTTCCTTCAGTCCATGAAATGCAGGCTGCACAAATTCTCGTTCCACCGGTTGACTTGCAGGCATAACTCGGCAAAATGCTCGGCCGAAATTGACCGTTAGGGCTAAGGCTGTTAGCCTCCAGTTTTGTGCTGCATTGGCTGCTATAAACGCAACCTGAAAACCCTGTTGCGCTGATCATAATAACCAAATTATAACCAGGTTGCAATTGTGTCCTTTTCGGATCCGGCTTATGCATAAAGGTGCTACTTCTCACGCCCAAGCCTCTTCCACGAGCGAAAAACATGTGAAACCATCCGCAAGCTAAACCCCGAACCCCTAAACCCGTAAAGTCGTAAACCCTAATCCTCTAAACCATTAAACCGTAAATCCTATAAACCTTACCTGAAACCCTAAGCCCTACACGATTGCCCTATAATAACGTCCACCAGAAGCAACGGCAAGTAGGGTTTAGGATTCAGGGGTTGTGTGGTCGAGGGTTTTAAGGACTTAGGGTTTAGCATGTTTCAGAGTTTAGGGTTTGGGATGGTGTAGGGCTTTAGGATCTAGGGTTTAAAGCAGTGGAGAGTTTAGAGTTCAGGGTGTCGGAAGCTATGAAGCCTAAACAATAAACCAGACATCCTCAGTTCGACCCCAAATGCCGAGTCTCCTCAGCGAAGGAAGGATTTGGTGTGCTTCATACCCTTACCCCCAAACCCTCAACCCCTAAATCCTAAACCCATACCCGTAATGTTGCAGAGACGGCTTGAGCTTTGGAGTTTTTGTATGTGGATTTAGAGTCTTAGGGTTGTTCGGAACACTGTGTGGGCGATGAGACCTCTGCCAATCTGCGTCCTTACTACGATATCTTCTTTGCTTGCAGCACGTTGAATAGCATTTCTTTGACAACTTATGTCTGCTTTCCACTTCAATTCTAAGCTTAGAGATTGCAAAAAAACCCAGAGGACCAAGAATATCAAGAAAACCAAGAAATCCCAGAACACCAAGAAACGCCAGAAAGCCCGGAAAGCCCAGAAAACACAGAACACCCAGAAACACCGGCAAACTCAAGAACGCCAGAAAACCCAGAAGTAGATTAACAAATTTTCATACTTTTCGGGCATGTTTAAGAGAACAAAACTATCGCCAATTTTTTTCCAGCTCGTTTCATGTTCCCATACGCCCCATGCTCCAGCGCAACATGTTCCTCGTGCTAAGGACGTGGTAGGTCCGTATATTTGCCTGTGTTTTTGGCATGATTTCTGCGGTGAGGCGCACGCTTTGAGTAGCCAGGTGTTTGAGGAGCCCAACGACTCAGGCCAGAATCCCAAAGTCCCAAAACTCAGAACTCCAAACCAACGACTCAGGCCAGAATCCCAAAGTCCCAAAACTCAGAACACCAAACCAACGACTCAGGCCAGAATCCCAAAGTCCCAAAACTCAGAACACCAAACCCGTTTTATTACGCAAAGCCCAAGGCTTCAAACTCGAAAACCCCATTTCGGAAATCCTAAATTGCGCAAGCCCTCCACTCCTACAAGGTCTGTCCGAAATCCTAAAGCTCCGACTTCGAGAGCCCTAAAAGTCCGTAGGCGAACTCGAGAAGCCGGACATTCCCTAAACCATATTTTGAAAACTCGAACTCCCAAGCCTTGTGTTGCTTAGCTTCTTGATGCCACCACTCCCACAACTTCCCGAAACCCCGAATCAGAAACTCCGAACTCCAGAGCTCCATATTCCCTAAACTCTGAATCCCAAAAATCCGATATCGAAGAAACTGTATGTCGTGAAGCTAAAACATCCAAACGTCGACAACAAGTAGGATTATTAATAATTACTAGGGTATGGTGTCACTAGATATTCGGTTTCCACATTACTGTACTCACAATCCTGCATACAAGGGTTGTGATGAAGATAAGGACGATGATGACAGACATGGACGGTGAGAGTGACGTCAATGATGATGATGACGACGGTGACGAGGGTGACGATGAAGACGAGGACGTATCGCGCGCACACACACACAACATTAGGCGTCATGGCGGCGACGAGTGTACAAATGATGAAGAGGGTGATGGTTGCCAACACCAGTATGATGCCGGAGATACATGTCATGATGATCGGTGTTGCCCGTGATGTAGATGACGATGATGACGACGACGGCAACGACGATCACAGGCAACCTCTTGGGGATGCCGGTTTGCGTTGTTAAACACCGTTGTTTCATTCTAAATAATCAAGCCTTGTATCCCGGCAAACGACCACGGAAATGGACTGTCGCGTGCTGTGCTCCGTGGCTGATAAGCAGACACAAGACATGTAATACGAGCCATGAGTGCTCACACTACGTTTCTTCTGCGATATCAGTCGACTGTTCCTCTGTGAGCCAGCCTGTGAGCATAAAAGCACATGCTGAGAGAAGCTTGACCTCAAAACTCCAGGGTCTGGCAATGAAGTTCTGGCGTCGCTCCCATTGGAGCCAAGCTTGTTAATGGCTCTTAGGTTGTAGCAGGTTAGTCTGCAGGGGTAATGTCACAGTGCTCGGGCAATGGCGTGTTGTGCTACTGGGATACTTCTGGAAGTTTGTGCTTCATCCTAATGAAGTGGTGGAACCATGTAACTGACTGCGGCAATTAGGTGTGATTCCACTGGGAGACAAGACCGAAAAACAAGATCCCCGAAACAAGAAGTCACGAAGAAAAACCTCCCACGGGGCTGGAGGCAAAGAGCACATAGGCTGTGCCACATGCAAGCTGTTGTTTCGTCCTGGCGCAGTCCATACGGTCGCAGCTAGCCCACGGTCAGAGCTAAACAGCTAAAAGCCTATCGACTGGTGGGATTCCAGGCCGGTACTTGCATTCGTTCGTTTGCGCACGCATCTTGGGCATGACGGCTGCATTGCATGAAGATGCAGCGAAGCAGTGGCGAGGGGTTCTAATCTGGGCACGAGCGAGAGTTATCACGGAAGTGTTACATGCGATTGGCAAGATTGAAACGTAATGCACACGTTTCAGTGCTCGGGGGGCAAGCTTGACATTGAAGCTTGTAGGAGTGCCGACGGAAACATGCAATGCAGGGATCGCAGCAATATAGAACGCTTCAACAACAATATCAAGAATTCACTGCTGTCTGGACCACATATTGTGCGGAGTGAGACGTGCATGGGCAGCGATGCAGATTGCCTCTGGTGGTTGGAGGGTAGCACAGAGACATTACATGTCGACAGCCACATATATAGGTTTCAGGTCCAAGGTGATCCTTGGCTGCAATCATAACATGACTGGGTTGGCATACTCTATTTTGTCCATGATGTGATTTGTCGTGTAGCACAAACTTGTTTGTGCGAAATGACAACTCCTCATCTCACATACACACACCGAATCGACATGTGGATGTACACGATCGAATCTTGCGAACTTGTTCATGTACCGTTGCCATTTTGGCATAAGTTTCGAAAGCTTGAGCTTTGTTTCACCCTCCCTCCTCACCCTGTTGATTTCATCGATTTTCCTCTGCTTCCAGTCTGCGAGAGTCCCAACTGAGAAACAGTCGGTCCTCCCCAGAAACGATGAATCAGATTCCTGTAAGGAATCGATGAACTACGAATCGACTTCAATGAAGATCGATCGATACGCAGACTTACGCCACCGTTGCGGTTGCGGAAGCAGGTGGAAAATGCACCAAGGATTTATGGTTCTCTGTGTGAGATAATCGTTGTCAGGGAGTAATCTACATGTGCACCTGTCAGTCTGTTGTGCCTCTTACCGCTTTGTTTCACTTCGCAGCTTGATTGCTCAAGACTGGCTCTACTCAAGTGCAGCCCAGCCATAGGTCCAGAGAGAAAAGGGCATTCTGGACCGGGCCCGGGGCTGTGCAGTTAACCTAACGACCTTAACTCTGTATCGATCTCTTGCACCGCCATTGCTGTACCATCGCTGTTGCCCTGGCTGCTTCGATACTCAGTTGATTGCACCGCTGCTTGGTGACCGAGAGTTAAGTCAGTCAGTTAAGTGGGTTCCTTTGCTTCCTTTGCACGAGACATAAACAAGCTCACGGGAGCCCAAACCCAATAAGCAATTTCGTGGTTGACGTCGGAATTTGTCCGCCCTCCCAGACTCAACGAAGCTCCGAAAACTACAGATGTGTTTTGGAGCTCGAATCTCTCGAAGACTTTTCACAAGTCGTTTCGAAAGCAGAGGGAAATCAATGGACAACGCTCGCGAGTCATGCGTTTGCTTTTTGATTCGACACGAAGCTTGAACGTTGAAGACTTTGCTTTGCACCGCACTCTCTCCCAACCAATTTGGACGGCTTGAGCTCGGCGCCACCTTGCCCAGCAATATTCCTGTCTCACAGCTGCGGCACGCCTTCGCTCGCGCAGCACCTTTGCGATTAAATAAACAGCAGGGAGTTGGCGACTTTGCGTGTCAAGAGAACCTGGGCGAGCTGACCTTCGGAACACGAGACTTCTGTGTTGACACTCTGCTCCGGCAGGCGCAACTGACTTGCTTGTCCGACGATCTGGTTTACTTGGTTTCGATGTGGCGTGAGCTGGGCCCGATCGTTCCTGCACAGTAAGAAACCGATGAAGTTTCATCCGAAGTGTAATCATATGCTCACAGTAGATGGACGGTCTGTCTCGTTCTGTCTAGACTCTACAGTGGCGGACTCTTGTGGTTGCCAGAGATCCTAATGGATCAATGCATGAACAGATTCATCGAAGGGCTCGCCGCCGGAGGAGACGCAGTTGGAGATCGTCCGACTTCCGGAAGAATATGCGAGCGTGTGTCAGCTCTCGCGGGCACTGGCAGTAGTTCCGGGAAGCGTAGGCTGACCGACACCAACCCCCAGCAGCCCAACACACACATTGGTCAGCCTCGATCCCTGGCATGTTGGCCGGGCCCAGCAACTCAGTTTGCTGCAAGTCGTAGGAATTCCTTCCGAAGGCAGTGCGTTGCATTACGATGCGTCTTTCTACCAGCTTGCGTTGCTGCCTGTGTGCAGACAATCAATCAGTTTGCCAAACAAGCCGTACGAGTCTCAGTCAGACGGTGCGAGGACGGGTGACTTATGCGTCACGGGATCATGGAAGGCACTGCCCTCCCATGTGCCAAGAGCTCGTGTGCCGTGTTGACCACTTTCCGTGATTTTTGGCTATGACCGAGGCACCCATGGGGATGTACGTATACGATGCGAAGGCCGGTGAGTGACTGCACTGCTGGCCTCTTCACAGCATGCTCACAAGCGGCATGCTCACGGTGAAACAAACACAATGACCGCAGCTTTCTAGATCTCAAGTGCTTTACAATCATCATCTCCACGCCTGTGCTCATTCTGCTTCCCAGCAACACAATGGTATTGGTGTGGGACCCGATCGCGGACTTGAACCTCCAAGTGTGCGAGACTGCATTCGGTCGGTACGTCTTATTGCACCACATCTTCGGATCCTTCGAAGCTTCAAAGCTTGGGAGCGCCAAGAAGGACGTGGTGGCTTCCACCAAGGCCTCCAGGCTTGCTCTGGTGACCAATGACCAGATCCAAATGCACCCACTCCGTACAGCCGAGAATGTGCATCTCTGGGCGAAACTCATGCCTCTAGCGCTTCTTGATCTCTCGTTGCGTAGGAACGCCAGGAGATCCAGAGGTCTGGTGCTCAAGCCACATTTCGGTGGTAGGACTCGTAAGGTCAAAATCGAGTCGTATGATGGCCCCCCCCGCCGCTGGAAGCTTGGAGCTGGCCCAGAAGGCTATCGACGGAAGGAAGAACTCCGGGGGAACAAGTGCAAGAATCGTGGCCCTCGTCGACGAAGGAGGTACATGGTGTACATATGGCAAGTTCATCGTTCTTCGTCTGATCATTCTAGAGAAGAAAAGCTTGAATCGTGACAGGCTTGGGGTGAGCTTGAACACTGTGAATCCTCCGGCGCCTGTGGAGCTGCTCCTCTACTGAAGTTCGCATCAGCTCATTGCGCGTTCGCGCTCACACGTATATAGGCACACGCCACATCTGCAAGAGGCCAGATGCGCAGCCTTACGAGGAGGCACTGGATCAGAGCCTGGCCTGGCATAGATCCATTCAGGATGGTGAAGGTGACTTCACTGTGTGCCAGCGCTAAGGACCAGCGGTAATCACATGTTCGAGAACTCTTTCGAGTGGACGCGAGGACCTCAGACTTTTGCCTTGCAGATTTCTCTCGTATCTTGCAGCCTGTGGTAGGCCCTTTGTAGCAGACGAGCACGGCTGCGTGTGGCTGGGACACGCATGGGTACCGCCAAATTTCGAAGGCGTGGAGCATTCCATTCCCTGGTGACTCTTGGCAGCAAGCCGTGGGTTGGCGTTGTATCTGCGATGTGTATTTGCTGCTGAGGCGATTATTTCATGGCTCCCATCTGGGATCGCCTGGTGTCGGATGTGCAGCCTTTCTGGGTCCTGGACACACCAGAGCCAACGATGCCAGCGTGCGCTGACCTCAGAAGGATCAGTGCAAGTGTACACAATGGCACACATTTCAAGGGTTGTTTCGCGAAAGTCCAAGTTCATCAGCACGTCGGACGAACATGTGCTGCCGAGGGACGAACGTTCATTTCGGTAAGAGGCACACATGCAGATGCGAGAGCCCCGGACTGTGGCAGACATGCAACTGGAGCCTCCCGGCTTCTATCTATAGGAGTGTTTTCCAGCTTCGAGTGTCGATTCGTTCATTCGGAATGACATTTTCTCCTGCACAGAACATCTCAGGTGACAAGTTCATGTTGCGTCTACTGCCAGCCATTCGTGCTCGGGCTCACTCCCGCAACCAGTTGCGGCAACCTTGGCCGCACCGGGGCATTTCCCGTGCCGCCTGGTACAAAGGCTTCCGCTCCTATTCGAAGACAAGCACCCTTCGCACACGCACCCCAAAGCCTCCGAAGTGTGCGAAGATGAATGTCTTGCACCCCAGGGATGATGCGCCGGGATTCCGGCAGCGCACCAGGCGCCACTTTGAGAACTGTTGTTTGATCGACAGCTGCAGAGCGCTGGGGGTGAAGCTGCAATATCACTCCGATGGGCCTTTCAGTATCAAACAAGGGAACCAGTGGTTGCAGCAGCACGAGTGCCTCGGGCAAGACACCTGCTGGTGCATGGTTTAAGCCGTCGGTACGTACTGCTCGCCACCTAGCCTTAGCCTCATGTCTTGTCGAGTCCTGAGTTCTGATTTGCTTTAGGCTTTGCGGGTAGGGCCGGGCCTGATCAGGAAATCCATTCGGCTCTCATGCTGGAGCGATTTCGTGCGATGGCAGGGTGACTACATTTTCGCTTTCGCCGGGCACTTCGTGGCCGGGCGGCACACAGATGACGGTCTCTTCGTAAATCAGACCCATCGCACTCACAAATGGGAGCCGGCAGGGGTGAGCCGATGCGTAATGGGACGATGTCTCTCCCGTGATGCCAGCACTGGCAAAGTGTTCATCGACCCATCAAGTCTGGATTATGTCTTCGAGGTTGTGGATGTTCATGGGCATGGTGACGCATCATTGCCAGGTTGCTCTGGGGGCAAGGCGTGTGAGACGTGCGCAGATGACATTATCCGCTCCTGGGAGGAAATGCAATTCTACAACCCCGAAACTGAAAACCTTGCAGAGCCTGTCCCGATATCTGCGGAAACATGGTCTGCAGAACGACTCGGCGCCAATAACAACGTGGAAGACTCAGACGGTGGATTCTGGGAAGCAGCACGTGAGTCTGCAGACGCCCCGCCCGAGGGACCGCTGCTGGTGGACCACTGCCTCGGGACAAGTGACACCGAAAGCTCAGATGATGGATTTTGGGACCCAAGACCGGATTGGTATCAACGAGCACGTCGGGACAGGGCACGGCTCTGTCCTCGCTGTCCGAACCAGCTTATGGACTATGTCGGCGGCTCAGATCGCCACTTGGCTGTCAGTTCTCTTGGAGGATTTGTTCCGTGGGGCTGCGGCGGCATGATGTGAGAAGTACTCTCGTGCGTGCACAAAATCATTTTTTTATCTGTGTGACGTGACAGCACACAGACGTACACGCGCACACACGTGTATGCCGCATACCTCCTTGTTGAGGCTGCCCCTTCCCGGTAAGAAGGAATTAAACATGCACTCAGGATCTTTGCCGCACGTCGTCGAACACTCCGGAGGGGCGAGTCGCCAGGACTTAGGCGCGGCTTTGGACGCAGCGAAGTGGGTCCGACTTAGTCGACACCGCGCAGAAGCTATGCACAAGAAGCATCGTCTTCAGCCACAGCTGCTTTCTTTGGATCGGTGGACAGTTGGAATGTCGCCTCTCTGTTGTCCGAGCTATGGCTCACAGACTTCTCAGATACGTCTTCCTCTACCGCTCCTTGATAGCAGATCTAGCAACAGTTCTATCATGCTGCCGCAGTGCCGCAATGCATGTGTACAGCAGCTTGGTGTGTACCTTCACATGTTCATGTTTCCCAACTCCTCCGAGGAGGGCAGTCGCGACGGAACTGCCTCTGCTATCCGATTGCCCGAGTGACTTCGAAAACTTTCAAGTACCAGGCCTGGAGTGCACTCTTTTGCGAGATGTCCATCCACATCCTCGTGATCGTGACATTGTGTTTATATCTGAGACACACACCTATATCATGCGTGGAAAGGAGGCTGCATGCTCCGTCACGGGCCTCGTGCATAGGTTCGCGCAGGATTTTGATGCTGATTCCGTGATCTCCAGAATGATGCAAGGGCGCAACTGGCCTCGTGCTCAGTACATGAAGGACGTGAACGGTCATTTGGAGCCTATGTTGCCCCAAGAAATCAAAGCTCACTGGAAGCGGAATGCTTCAGCTGCCAGTGCAGCAGGCACCTGGATGCACCTGCAAATCGAATGCTTGCTGAACGGTGGTGAAGTTCTGCAGCAATCGGAGGAGATGCTGCTTTTCCGACAGTATTTGCCAAGTGCTCCGAGGCTGTACGCGTATCGCACAGAGTGGTGTGTGTATTCGGAATGTGATGGCCTAGCGGGGTGCATCGACTTTGCCGGTGAGGCGCAAGATGGGACACTTGTGCTGATTGACTGGAAGCGTAGCAAGTCCCTTCGCTCCAAGTACGAGAACTGTTGGCAGAGAATGAGACGTCCCCTCCAGCATCTGGATGACTGCGCAGGTAACCACTATCGCTTGCAACTCAATGTGTACAAATACATTGCAGCTTGAACGAACTAGCAGTAGGCCAGTAGGCACCAGAGAAAAGAAGTGACAGACACAGATGCTGTAGCTCACGACGATAGCAGCTGCATGTTGTTTCGGTCGTGTCTCTTGAGTCTTTTCGATCTTCGCTCAGGTGGAGAAGCACTACGGTTGGCGGGTCAGTGCCATGTATGTGGTGTGCTTGCACCCGGACAATGCTGTTGGTGGACCCTTCGTTGACACCGTCCCCGACATGGCTTCAGAGGTGGCTGCCATGATGAGGGAGCACCGTGTGTTCCTCGAGACAGCAGGAGGGTCTAGCGGTGAGAGATCGTCAGCAGAATCCATTGTCATGTCTTCCTCCAGCGGACGAGCAGGAGTGGCTCCACCAGATTGCTTTGAACGTGCTGAGCAGAGGTTGGCAGCGCAAAGACTGAACTACACAGGAGGAAGGCTTCCCCAGGAACTGGTGGAGAGACTGCCAGGGTTTTTCTTCTCCTTTGAGTATCTTCGGACATTAGCATGTGTCTCACCGGAAATGTGCCGATCAGTTCGGGATCGTGAGCATTGGAGAA
The DNA here is from genome assembly GCA_905221615.1 of Symbiodinium sp. CCMP2592. Taxonomy (NCBI): domain Eukaryota; class Dinophyceae; order Suessiales; family Symbiodiniaceae; genus Symbiodinium; species Symbiodinium sp. CCMP2592. Next base: position 361,067 of record CAJNDT010004524.1, read on the forward strand.
ACAGTCGTATCTTCTTGAACACAGACGAGTTCGAAAGCACGCAGGCCTTGCGCAGGATGGTCTACTTTTACAGCGCGGCTCGTTTGTGCCTCGTCAACGTCCGACAACTGGCAATGTTTCATGTCTTTCCTGAGCGTATGCTACTCGACTGGACAGCGTCTGTGGCTCGTCCGGCTGGGCTTGTCAGACAGGGCGTGTCTGGTTTTATTTCGGACCGACCTCTCATGGGATGCGCCACCTTTGACCTGGTGCTTCCAGATCACGCCGTGGGGCTTTACATGGGTGTGCAAGAATGGCGGGGCACGAAGCGATCTTATTGCCGGATCGACAATGTTTTCAGACAAGATTGCACAGTCTCGTTTGCCTTAGATGACATGCCTCCTCAACCTCATGGTGGACGCAATCGCTGCCAGCTCCTTCCTGGCCGAACTCATCGTATCCGTCTCCGGTGGGATCAGAGAATGCTCGAGTTGTCGATTGACGAGAGAGGCGTTTCCGTCGCTCGTCTGCGTGATGGTGCTGCTGACGCTGTGTCTCCGCTGGCCCGCGTTTTCACGTGGATCCATGTGAGGCCACGCCCGTTCCCTCAGATGGCAAGCTTCCGACCAGTGCCCTCTTATGTGCGGCTGGATCCCACTATCAGGTGCGCTTTGTGCCAGAGGGAGCACACAGGTCTTCGGATGCCGCGATGGGCAGTGTGCCCTCTGTGTGACTGTTGGATTTGCGTGAGTCACTGTGGCCAGACGCCTTGGCGTCTATGCCCGTATTGTCCAAACCAGCTCACGGACTACATCGGTGGAAGCCATGTGCAGCCTTATGCAGATGCAACCAACTTCTTCCAGACAGTTTTCACACTGGAAGAAGAAGCTGATAAGTTTTCATGTGTTGTCCGCAAGACTGTTCGGCGCCATGCCAAGTTCTTGGAGCAGAATCCCTTAGCTGTCAAGCTGCTGCCGGACCCTGCTGCAAAAGGCAGCCTGTCGAAACGCTTGTGGGAGAAGGTAATGTACCGCGGAAGAGCTATTATTGATTTTCTAGATCAGCAGAAAGATCTATTGCTCTTCAGGTTCCTTCACGCCCTCTCGGAGGATTTATCATCATCTGATCACAAGGGTCTGTTGGACGACCTTCCTCACCCGAAGGACATGCCAGATGGCACGGTCTGGCGTCAGCTGGCTTTAGAGTATTCTCTAGAGCTTCAGCTCCAGCTGGCGCGAGAGCAACTGGATCGGTCGGCAGCCCAGGCAGCGACAGAGCAGCGACTTCGAAGTGAAGCTCTGCAAAAGCATCGTTCGCGCGCAAGTGAGCCTTACAGCTTGTCTGTGCCAGATGAAACTCAGGCCTGTCACAGTTGGGAGGAGGTCGAAGGCGGGAGCGAAGGAGCGATTGGACCCCTTGCAATTTCCCAAACATCTTTGGACGAACGGATCCAGCTGGAGCTGGACGAGTCAGTTGCACTTGCCCTTGCAGACAATACGCAAGTCTCGGAAGTACGAGTGGCAAGTGGCCAGTTGGACCCAGAATCGGCCCAAGCAGCGAAGCCAGAGACAGCTGACCAGCACGAGCTGCAGGATCTGCAGAGTCTCACGAAGCGCAGAAGACTCACCCCGGCCGCAATGAAAACCAGCAGTGCCTTCGACGACATGTTCGGGGAGTTGTCTGCAGCCACAGCTGGTGCATTCCCAGAAATACCTCCCCATCAGCCTGCGCCGAGACAAAGGACTGTTCTGCAACACACAGCTTATCTACTTGGGTTCGTGAAAGAGCGCCAGCCCACCTGGTCGGACATGTTGGTACGTGCAGCTGCAGCAGGCTTGACAGTTTACCGAACACGGTACCAGGATCTCTTTGTGCGGGACTACGTGGCCCTCCTCTGGATCATGGAGGGCGAGCGCTACTTGCGTTCTCACAATTCCACCTGCTATCTCTACCACGAGCATGGTGCTTTTGAAGCCTTCAGAGGAATACCTCCTGAGTCCACCTTTGCTCGCGTGAAGCCGTTCCTTCTGACTTTGGAGGGTATGTTTCGTATCCTGAGCCCCAGCACTGGGCGTTCCGATGTCGCCGTGTTGAATGGCATCGCTCAAACTCTGCAGCAGTACAACCACGAGGCCGAATACTTCGACGCATGCCAAGATGCGGCGTTGTACCCGCCGGAGCGACCGGGAAGAGCTGCAGCAACCAGATCTAGGCAGCAGGAGGATGAAGCTCCCAACCCTGCAGATGGCTGGCCTGGTGTCGTTGCGAACATGATTTCGAAAATTGCAGGGCCCTTGCAGAGAGACTTGCTGGATGAGCGACGCCTTCTGCAGTTTGTAGTTGAATGGTGTGAGACTCCTTCGAGCAGACAAGCTGGAGTGGCTTTCGCAGATGCATGTCTCTTGTACGACAGATCTCCGGATGAGATTTGCACTTTCGTGGACCCCAGTCCGTCGAACAATATTTACATCCGCATTCCACATGCTCTCAGAGATCCTGTTCTTAGAGTTGCCCAGGAGCGTTTCGAACTTTTCGTTCGCCAGACATTCTGGTGCAATGAAGACTTCTTCGGCTGCTGTCTCGCAGCACAAGCGCTGGCGAAAAGGGGCGAGAATGTGGACCGCTGTTTCATCGGCGAGAGCGCAGGAGGCACGGGCCAGAGCTTGTACAGCAGCCATCTCGCTGCAGTCTATAAGCACAACCATGCCTTCATCGACCCTAATCTGTGGCACAATGAAGACGAGCTTCGCAAGCAGATCGAGTCCTTTGCCACGTCATTTATCATCACAGCGCAAGAAAAGCCGGAGTCGAACAAGACGTTCCGTGAAGACTTGTACAAGAAGATGATAAGTGCCGACGACTTGGCCGGTCGCAAGCCCTATGGCTACGTGACTCGCATGCTTCGAATTACCGGCTGGAAGCGGATCGAAACGAATGCCCTCATGACGTTCAAAGGGGTGGCAGAATCCAATTTCAATTCTGTCCTGCGGCGTAGCTTGGTATGGAACCCGCAGTCTGTCTTCATGGACAAAGAGTTTCTCGACAAGAGTTATCCAGATGCTGCGCCAGACGGTATATTTCCCAAAGACCCGTGTCTCCGCGAGTTTCTAGAGTCAGGGCCTGCCATTGCTGCCTCTCTTCATCAGCAGCTTGGTTTTGAAAGGCGGCATAGCCGTGATGTGTGCCGCAAAATGATCGAGGCTTACGCTGCTTCTGGATGCACTGAGCGTAAGATGAGGAACGCCTGCGGTCTTCTTCCACAGACTGAAAAAGCTGCGCCAGCAGAACTCAAGCAGGCCGCCGCATCCGTTGCCCCACCTCAAGGGACGGATAAGTCGACCCCAAGCTCTGCTGATGATGTACTTCAAGGCTACCTGGACAAGCTTGGAAGTTTCATGCTCAGTGACGCAGGCCGACAGACAAAGATCACTTCGTTGTGGTGGAAACGGTTTGCACCAGCCACTTAGCCTGACGTAAAGCTTTTGTCTAGCTGATTACACAGAAGCTAGTATAGCTGTGTAGCACAGTGCATATAGAGCCACTGCCTTGGATTTTTTCCGTCCAAACAGCTCAGGCCAAGATAGGCATTCGAGATGCTCAAGCAGCAGAAGTGTGGACCGTGCTATTGGAGCGGAAGTACCTCTTGCCACTGGGTAAAACGAAGGATGGCATAATCCATTACTTTCCCAAGCTCTTTTGCAAGCAAGATCTTGCTTGCCTGGGCTCGCTAAGTGTGCCCGAGTCACGAACCATCCTTACGGAGTCTCTGCAAGCGCATGGGTTTTGGACGGCCCTGTGTGCGTGCCCAATGAGAGACAGCAATGCCCAGATTCTTCAGCAGTTCTATCAGGACGTGATCTCACGCCTCTCAAGCAAGAGAGGAAAAAAGAGTGACCACGAGAAGGCTGCGATTTCCGTTTGGCAGGAAAGACTGGACAAGCTGCGTGATCGAGAGGACGAGGCAGCAGCATTGATGGAGCATCTGCAGAAACACGACCGGTCCAGACCGGCCAAACGCCTTCGCAAAAAGGCTTCTAGCCCATCGAAGCCACCGAGATCCTCCGCACCAGCCCCCTCGCAAGAAGATGCTGATCCTTTGCGCAACCCTTTCAACAGCATGCCGGTTGTGCCCCTACAAGTTACATACGACCAAAAGCTCGGAAATTTACTCAGAACCCGCCGCTATGCCACCGGGTTTTCCTGTCAGAAGCTTGCGCGTGTCTGGCAGACCTATGTCGCTTCAGACACAGTGGACTTGGACATAACGAACTGTTGTTTCGTTTTACTGCTTCAGATCCTGGACAAGCTCGAGCCACTCCACTCGCAATGGACTGCGGTGCGTGAGACCTTGCGTGAATGTGCCGAAGACCGAGATTTGGTGATCCGCCACAAGTTGAAAACTGTGCCTGAGGCCGGCAAGCTTATGCTGATCAAGATTTTCAATGGTGGCTTGCCCCCTGAGGAGTTCTTCAGGAACGAGTTTGTTCTGAAGGTGCAAAGGGCATCCGCGTTCTGCAGGTGGCTCGCTGCTTCGTTGCTGCCGGAAGTGTTTGAGCACGCCTCTGCTGATCGACCTCACCCAGACTCGTCTTGCCTCTTTTATTTATGGAGCGCTGTCGAGGACATGTTGCTGGATCCCTGGCTGGAGCATCTTCAGACGCTCCAGCCATGTCACGTTAGCTTGCATTTCGATGGACTCCGTGTCAGCAGATCCGTGACAGGACCAGATCTGACAGAGTTCTGCCGAGGCTGCAATGCTGCCATCGAAGAGAAGACTGGCTTTCGCGTGGACGTCAGAGCGAAAATGCACAAACACTTCCTGCAGGTTCTACTCGACACTGGGACTGTCCTGGATGCCAGTGTCGATGTGCCGGACGAGCTTCTTTCCGATGGTAACTGCATCCCACTAGCCCTGCATCATTTGGGTTACGTAGACGAGGCCCTGGCTTTCGTGAAAGCAGCTGATACCGAGCACGCCCACTATTTCAATCGCAGGAAGCATCGCACCTATGAGCAGCTGCACGAGGCCCTGCAGATCTCAATCGAGCCAGTTGAAATTTCAAGCAACTTGTCGAGCGTTTCTTTGTGTGGCAAGTATTTGCTGCACTGTGTCAGTGATGATCGGCCTCATTGCATCGCTCTGGTTGCAGATGGAACTGACCTCTGGCAAGTTCGTGACCGAAAGCAGCACATCTCTGTTGAAAGGGATCAGGTCTTGAAGGCGTGGACGACATCCGTCGACCGCCTGTATCTGGTTTTGTTTCAGGTCGGTGGCCCGAAGATCGAGGAGGTGCCGTTGCAGCCAAACTTCAAGGAGAGACGTCGCCTATTGGAGCTGCAGGCAGCAGCAGGCTCTGAGTCCAGCAGTGCCCGGCCCATCGTATGTTGCGGAAGCGAAACAGACTCGGAGCTGTTCGCAGAGGAAGACGAGTCTATGTGCCGAGCAGGTGACCGTATCCTGGAGTTACTGAGGCAGGAAGTGGGGGCCGTGCTCGCCAAGCGCATCAAGCCTTTTCCGATTGAGGATAATGCGATGCTGGTCTGTCCCCTCTGCCCTTTCCGAGGTTTTCGCAGCAGCAATCCCAGCAGACTTTATAAGCATGTCCGGAATTACCACGACGGGCCGAGGCAATTCTGTCCCAGCGGCACCAAACAGATGAAGTTGCTGATCAGCATCTACGACAACGACCGCCTACTTGGCCGCGAGGAGCGGCCCGACTTGCTGCAGCGTTCAGCAACCCTCATTCGCCAGACTGTTTCACCTGCACTGGAACGCTCGATCAACCAGATCGACCGCTACATCAGATTGGTCCTGACAGGCTCCGGGCCGGAGTACTGGAACTTGACTGCCGTGCTGCAGGCGCCACTGCGTAGGGCACGCAATATCTACTACAGTGTCGACTTTGCGCAGATGCTCTTCCAGCAAACGTTGGTCCAGAATGCTAAGGCTCGGGTCTTGGGGTCCTGTCCTCTGTGCCGTGTACTCATAAAGGCCCCCTGGCAGGTCCACGCCATCATGGCAGCCTTGCACACACGTGTCCATGGAGATGCTGCCAGCCTTCTGCCAAGCCACGCCAAGGATTGGTGGCCCGTGCTGGAGGATATCTTCACTTCCTCTGCAGTGATCGACATGGAAGCAAACTTACTGCGGGAGGCCATTGGACACAAAGAATGCTTGTGCCTCAGCATCGACGCCACGCTCCGCTGCTGCCTGTCTGTGCTGGGTCAGCCGAAACGGCGCCGCTCCAGCCGCGAGGCAGTGCAGGCTGCGTTTGACGAGGAAAGCATGCTGCGCAGAGTGCCCCGATTCAAACAGCAGTATGTTGATTATAAACCCTCCAAGGCCTCAAACTCCCCTAATCACATCTGTGAACTCGTTCATTCAAGCGAAGGTTTTCACTGTTCGCGGTCGCACCAATGCGACACTCCTCATGATGGCCTGCCAGTCTGACGATGCTCAGACTTGTGCACAGGTGCTTAGTGAAGGGCTTCCTGCAGAGGGCTTACGCCAGGTCCAGTATGTGAGTGTCGACAACCCATCTCGGCACTACTTACTCACACTCAAGACCATATGCCCCAATCTTCAACTCATGGCACTTGATCCTGTCCATCTTGCAATGACGTGTGAATATGCCTCGTCAAGAAGGCGCACCGGGTTCACGAGAGTCCTGAGACGTATGCTGTGCAAGTTCACAGCCGTGGATTCGACGTTGGATGCAGGTGCATGGGGAAAATTTTTTGATGGCCGCAACAGTCCACCACTGACAGCAGCGGAAATCAAGTTTCGTAACCAGATCGAGGACCGCTCCATGCGGCAGGCAGACGCTGTCAGGCTTTTAGAGAGCCTCGACCCCACCACTCCCTTCTATTCCCGCGCCGAATGGGTGCAGATGCTGGCTGCAGTCGTTTCTGCGCACAGGCAAGAAGCCGACAGACTTGCCCCAGGCCCTAACCGCCGAATCTGGCAGCTGTTGCACACTGCCTCTGCCGCAGACAGGAGTGAGTGGTACTTCAACAACATCAGGCTGCGTCATTCTTTCCCAAGAAGTTATTTGAACCTCTTGCCGGCTGGAACCGCCAGCAACGAGTCCCTGCACCATGAGATCAACTCATGGTTTCGGGAGACTCAGAAGATCCACCAGAGCAGCCTCAAGATGAAGCTGAGGATCTTACGTCTCGGCAAGCTAATTTCACATAACGCGGCCATGTACCATCAAACAAGCCGACAACTCAGTCAGGCCATTGTCTTGGCTCGCGCTAGCAGCTACTGTCTGTGGAACGCTGGGCAGTGGAAAGCATGGTGCAGCCTTTTGGAAGACGACGGCAAACTGCAAAAAGCAGACTTGCCAGTCGAAAAAGCACGCAGCTCAGAAAGAGCTGCTGTGTGCGCCCGTGCAAAGCACGGAACAGGATCTCGTCTGCCTAAGGCACGGGTCCGACGACGAACCCCACACACTTTAAAGCGCAAGGACGGCCTGCGCCGAGGTGGAGTGCACGTCGAAGTGATGTGCAGCGGGTGAAGTAGCCCAACCTTTTCGTCTACATCAGGGACCCTCTGACACAAAAGCGACTCAGCTTGAGGCTGTTTCTGATTCTACTTGTCTCCGCTTGACCTAGGGGCGAGATGGGCACGTGCACCAAGCCGAAGCTGACACGTTTTCGGAAGCAAGAACTGCCTGGTCAGGAGCTGACGTGTCCTTGCGTGAGAGTTGACCTCGCGACGATTGACTTCGCGACGAGCTGCTGAGCCCTGAGTTGGCCATTGGCCATGTAATCTACCATAGCGACCTGTTTCAGGTTGTCTTACACATGCGCAAAGTCATCTTGACACTTGCTTGTTGTCCACTCCTTCGTTGACATCGGAACATCTTGCAAGCCACGGTTCAGCCCGCTGTGTGGTGTAATGGGGTCCTGGGGGTTTGCAGCTCACCTCCACAGGGTGTATGGGTGACTTGTCCACCTATCAGTGTGATTGTTTCCTGATTGTGTGCTACACCTTCTTCATCGCGTGGTGCCAACACTGCCCAGTGGAAGTTTTAAGGCACCCGTTTGGAAGATGTTCAGTTGTTCCGGAGGCCAGCCGCATCCTGTGATACCAGTGAAATGGGGAAGACGGCCTCATGAAGGTCCAGTTGAGTCAAGCAGGATCAGTTTCGTCCTACTGCAGCACCATGTCCAGTTCGTTGTCAGAAAGTCAGGTCTGGTTCTGCGCATGCAAAATTCCGCATGCTAGCAGCTAGCAAGAAGCGCCACGCATGCAGTATCGCAGAAGACGTACCTCGTGACGGGCGACGAGCTACGACTATGTGTGCTAGCCCGATAATCTTCACACCGAAACCATCGCAGGTGTTTCGGCTAGAAACGAAGTTTCTATTGCTATCTATTGCTCTTGCTGTGAGTGTCAGTCTGCAAGACATGGATAGCACGACTTGGAATGGCGAGGAGGAACCTTGTGCATTTCCGTGGCCATTCTGGATAAAGTCCCCCATTGGGGGGGTAATTTTGAAGTACCCACCCAACCCACCCTGGGGAGGGCTAGCCAAAGGCTAGCGACAATCTCCAAACTAACAGGGGTTTATGCCACATCCATTAAAAAGGAGAGTCGTCGTGCGCTACTGGTTGTTAGCTCGCTGTCGTTACTCGGCTAGTACGACTATGTTAGCTAGTACCAACCCGGAGGTTGTAGGGGATGGCGGTGGGCTAGATGGGCTAGTGCACATAGTGAATCATCAGCTGGGCGCTAGAGCTCTTTACATAGATTTCATGTTGCAGCATGCCAGTTCTACTGGAGGCAGAGCCAGAGCGAGGTGCGAGGAGGAGGAAAGCTCCGTCCGAAGCACTCGTGGACTAGCACCTCTTAAGCAGTAGTGGTTCGTCCGTGGGAATCATGTCCATGGCGATGCGAGTCCTCGGCGCCGTGATGAACGACCAGGTTACCTAGAAACACGAGAACATCCATGTTGGCCTGGGTTGTGAGCGGACATCGAAGAATCGCCAGTTCGGAAGATCGCAAGAGCCATGAGACGTATCATGAACAGGCAGCACCCACCACTCCGGTTCCCGGGTCGCATGGTAGCACTACCTGTGTAAGCTCCGCATAGCTGCAACGCTTATGGCTCAAGAATGTGAGCTAAGACAAAAATCAGTCGTGCAAGACAAAGAATGCAGACATGAACAAGCACGAGAGAAGAATCACGTGTCGCCTGCTTTCCTGGAAGGGACTGGAACAACGCCATTATCATCAAGCTCGAGATGAGGTGAACAATATATCGACACCAAATCCTCACGCGTGGGTGGATGGTGCGTCAGTTGGTGTCATATTTGATACAATCCAAGCTCGCGACTGGAGCTTGTCCTGGGAATGCCGGATCATACGGCATGCTGGACTTGGGTCGCATCCTGCTCGAGGGAGTCAACGAAGTCCAAGACCCACGCTGCAGCAAGTGCACGTGCAACATAATGTTGGGCCTTGAGCTCATCGGTAGTTTCTATAGGGTGTCGCAATGCTGTTGCGAATACTCAAGCAAAACGGAACCGTTTCCACACATAATACAGATTGGTCCTTGCCACATAAAGGTATAGGGTGTAGGGTTCATGGGTAGATATAAGTAGGGTTATAAGTCGCCTGATATGGGTTATAAGTGTAGTTACCCTACTGCCCTACTTATAGTCCCACTTATAACTACCGATCAACCTTCAAGCAGGGCGCTGCACCTCTCTCGCTTGGGCTTCCCAAAACGAGGATGGCTTCGTCAGCATCGCTCGGCAAGCACGAACAAGCATGCCCTTGCCCATAATCCTGCTAACATTTTTCCAGCACCACAACTCAGCCTATATAAAGCCCTTCTGGAACCCTTAAAAGAAAACTATACTACTACCCTGCACCCTAGCCCGACATTATCCTCGTGACCACCAATGCCGGCATTTAGGGTTTAGGGTTTGGGGTTGCGTTAAGGGTTTGCGGCTTTCGGTTGGAGGCTTTGCGGCTTACGGTTGGGGGTGTGAGGCTTGGGGGGTTTACGGTTTAGGGTTGGAGGTTGAGGGTTTGGGGTTTAGGGCTTGCAGGTTTGAGGTTTATATGGGTGGTTGTCAAAATTATGGTCCCTTTTTGGGTCCTTAATATACTACGGCACCTAATATTTAGGGTACCCCAAAAGGGACCCTAATTTTGACAACCACCCGGTGGCTTCGAGGGTTTGGATGCTACAATCTACGAGGGTTTTCCGGACGACTGGACTTCCCACACTATTTTGGGGACTCCTTATTGTAGATATAGCATAATGTACCACAAAACCCTATTCTAATTCTAACCCATAGGGCCCCTATATTATAGTAGCATCATAGTCGCCCTTATATTGTCCAGTTTCCTAACCTAGGGGAACCAGCCGTGAACCCCGCACAGGTGAAAGTGCTCTACGGCTAAGATCCTAGGTCCTATAGAACCCTTTTGAAGCCTTTTTTTTTGAACCTTAAAACCCCTCATGCGGTTGATGATGTAATCCTGCATTACCCAGAATAAAGAATATACCATAATCCCCATAGGTTAGGGTCCTGAAGGGGATGCAGGATTTCTATCATCAGCCGTAGTACTACGACGCGGTCAGGATTACAGGCGTGCTAGGATTCAGTCGAAGCTTTCAGAATTCTGAGGGCCTTGGGTTCGGAATTCAGGGTGGGCTTAGGATTCAGGGTTTAGAACAAGTGTAGGGTTAACGATGTATAATAAACAAAACATAAGCGTGAGGATCCTGTAGCATATGGAAAAAGTAGACAGACGTATACACTGCGTACGCAGAGTTCAGGAGGTGATGAAAGGTTCGGCATACGTGGATTTCGGTGTACGGTTAGGGCTGAACAGTTGGATACCGGGCCTTGCCTCGACTTGTTTGTGTTGGAATTTCGGACATTCTCTGCTGGCCCCACATCTTGCCGACCCTTGTGCTCACTGCTCGCGTCCTGG